>CM056492.1:51601058-52201058 GCA_029783415.1 Anisodus acutangulus | reverse complement strand
GAAAATAAGGATCTTCTATTTATAAAAGTCTAAAACTTCTCCAAAAACGGATTAGTCAAATATGTAAGAGATCTTTTCGACTAAGGAATCCTTTTGTATCAAGAACACATTTTTTTTTATGTAAAACACAATTATAATAGGTAGAACCCAAATAAGGTAGAAAATTTGTGACAAATCCTAACATGAGCCATAGATATTCTTTGACAAAATGAGAAATTTAAGACAAACTTAATCAAGACATGCATGGAACATCCAACCTAAAATAAAATTATGTACAAGCAAGCCTACCCAAGTTTAGGTTATCTCTAGATTTAATTTAATACCACTAACAATACAAGAATTTAATTATTGTACTATAATTTGATCAATCGTAGCAGGTTATTTACTTTCTTTCTTCTAAATTAACCACTTGCATCTCCAATTAGATAGTGACGTAAGTTGTTTAGTAACCTTATTGCTCAATAAAGTCAAAGAAAATTAAAGTTAAAAGTATACCCAAGTCTAAAAAAACCCTGTATACTAAACGCTTGTGTTAAATTCGATTAAAATTTGATTTTCAAAGACGTGGTACTAAATATGAGTACAATCCCTTTTATTTTAGCAACATTATCTGTAATTAAAAATCTACTATCATTTAGAAGAAATATTGTAACAGAAAGAGGAAATAGTAAAAAAAGCTGCTGCAAATTTACCAAGTCAGAAACTTAAATGACCAAAAAAAAGAAAAGCAATCAAAATACATCAGGGAAAAAAAACTACCAAAGTACCTTTTGCGCAATTAATTATTGCGTAAAAGAACTTAACTTACTGACTTCCGTTACCTCCTTAACAAATTTAAATGCGTGCATAATACTTATCCTCAGTTAAAGTGAAAAATATTATTCTTATCCATATATGTTTATTCATTCCCCTCAGTTAATCATTGCTCTTAATGCCATTTATTCATTAAAAAAGTTACCTATTAAATTTAGAATATAAATTTATTTAAGTTTATGAGGTGTAAAGTTGGTAAGAATTTTAATTAAAGAAACTTAAATTAATTATATTTATTAATTTTTTCATGATGAAAGCTTAACTTCTTTCATTATTAAATTAGAAGACTTGAGATTAACTTATTTTTATTAAAAAGAATTAGAAAAAAGTTAACATATAAAAAGTTGAATTAACTTTTTTCTTTGATAAAAAAAGTTAACTTCAATTTTTTATGGTAAAAGTTTAACTTTTGTAATAAGAAATTTAACTTGTGTAAAAACAATTATTAAGTTTTTCATGGTAAAAGTTCAACTTTTTTTACAATATTTAAAATGTTGGGAACATAAGTTAAAGAGAAACTTGAGTTAACTCAAGTTAAATTTCTTATTAGAAAATTATGGGGGGGGGGGGGGGTAAAACTTTTACCATGAAACACTCTTTAATTTATTTTTTTTACAAAAAAATTAAATTATAGAAAATTTTAAGATTATAGGTTAACTTTTTCCAAGAACTTTTATTACAAGAAAATTAACTCTTTTCTAATTCTAATAAAAAAATTAATTTTTACCGTGAAAATTTGAGTTAGTTTATCCTTCATGCCCCTTTTTGAGTTAGTTCCCCCCCCCCTTCTTGTGTTGAAAAATGCCCTTCATACCCCTAACCTAATTAAAAATTTGGTGTCTGTCTGTAAATTCACCACTGATAATTAGGTTTCTGTTGATTTTGATCATATTGGGTTTTCTGTGAAGGATTTCAAGACGGGGATTCCTCTCATGAGATGTGATAGTAGGGGAGATCTTTATCATATCACGCCCACATCCGGTCTCTCGAGTCAAGCCTTGCCATCTACTTTTGCTCGCTCCTTCCTTATGGCATGCACGTTTGGGTCACCCTGGGTCGTCTATTGTTTCTTCCTTACATAAATACAATTTTATTTCTTATAAGAGTACGCGTAGTACTCAAATTTGTCAATCTTGTCCACTAGGAAAACTTGTTAGATTACCGTTTGTAGACTCTACTTCTCATACTTTAATGCCATTTGATATTATTCACAGCGATTTATGGACATCTCTTGTTCTCAGCTCTTTGGGCCATTGTTATTATGTTCAATTTTTGGATGATTATTCTAATTTATTATGGACTTTTTCGTTAGCGAAAAAATCTCAAGTGTTTTCCACTTTTTAAAAATTTAGAGCATTCATTTGTACCCAGTTCGAACGGGACAAAAATATTCAATGTGATAATGACAAAGAATATGATAATGGGTTGTGTTGGGATTTTTGTGGTACTAATGGTATAAATTTTCGTTTCTCTTGTCCTCATACGTCCTCACAAAATAGGAAAGCCGAACGCAAAATTCATACCATTAATAATATTGTCCGCACTTTATTGGTTCATGCTTCTGTACCCCCTTCCTTTTGGCATCATGCTCTACAAATGACTACTTATCTCCTTAACATACTTCATAACAAAGGATTGACATATTCCTCCCCGCTTCAACTCCTCTATAATAAGACTCATTCGTATTCACATCTTAGGGTCTTTGGGTGCTTATGTTATCCACTATTTTCGTCTACTAGAATTAACAAACTTCAAGCCCGTTCTACCCCGTGTGTGTTTTTGGGTTGTCCATCGAGTCATCGTGGTTACAAGTGTTTTGATTTATCGTCTAATAAAATCATCATTAGTCGTCATGTTATTTTCGATGAAACCCAATTTTCTTTTGCAAAGGTAAATAGTCCCGGGCCTAGTTGGTATAATTTTTTAGATGACGATGTATCCCAGTATATTATCCACCATTTATCGGACATGTCCCACACCCAAAATCCACCAGCGGCCCTACTGCCCGCTGGACCTATAGTACCGTCGCAAATTCCCTGCACTCCAGTTACGATTCCAGCAACTGGGCCGACGATCCAGCCTAGTTCTGCCCCTGTTTCGGTTCTCAATCCAATCTTGGGCTAGCATGCCCACTGCCTGCTGGCCAGTTCGACACACCGCCAATTTTATCCCAAAATCCACCAAATTCTCCCCCAAGTAACAAACCGGTCACTTGTAGTCAACAAGGTATTTTTAAACCAAAAAGGCATTTTAATTTTAATTCTAATGTTCTTAAATCCCCCTACCTTGTAACTCCTTGTCCGCATTAAATGACCCGAATTGGAAATTGGCTATGACCGACGAATATGATGCTCTTATTGCAAATAAGATGTGGAAGTTAGTACCCCATCCTTCTGGTGTTAATATTATTCGATCTATGTGAATTTTTACTCATAAGGATAATTTCGACGGTTCTTTTGCGATACATAAGTCTCGTCTTGTAGGTGATGGTAAGACTCAGCAGGTTGGCGTGGATTATGGTGAGACGTTTAGTCCGATGGTCAAACCGGCTACCATTCACACTGTTCTCAGTCTGGCTCTTTCGAAAGCTTGGTGCATCCATTAGTTATATATGAAGAATGCTTTCTTACATGGTGATCTTAAGGAGACCGTTTACATGCATCAACCCTTGGGTTTTCGAGATGACAAATATCCTCATCATGTTTGTTTATTGAAGAAGTCCTTGTATTGGCTTAAGCAGGGCCCCACGGGCTTGGTATAAGAGGTTTGCAGACTATGTTTCATCTATTGGGTTTTCACACAACATGTCTGATAATTCATTGTTCATATATCGTCGTTGTACTTCCTTGGCTTATATACTATTATATGTTGATGATATTATCTTGACTGCCTCTTTTGATGCTTTGCGAAAGTCTATCATAACGATGCCTAGTTCTGAGTTTGCTATGAAAGACTTGGGGTCTTTGAGTTACTTTTTGGGGATTGCTGTCACTCGTCATGCAGGTGGGTTATTCTTATCACAACGGAAGTATACATCTCAGATCATTGAGCGAGCTGGTTGTACTCATGCAAGTCTACTTCCACTCCAGTTGATACTAAACCCAAGCTGGGTGCTGCAGCTGGCTCACCATATGAGGATCCGACCCACTATCGCAGTCTTGCAGGGGCTCTTCAGTATCTTACTTTCATGAGACCAGATATTACGTATGTCGTATAACAAGTGTGTTTGTTTATGCATGATCCCAGGGTTGAGCACATGAATGCACTCAAACGCATTATTCGATACATCCAGGGAACACTTGACTATGGCTTACATTTATATCCTTCATCGTTGTCTACACTTGTGTCGTATACAGATGCTGATTGGAGTGATTGTCCGGTTACCAGACGTTCCACATCCGGCTATTGTATGTTTCTTGGTAATAACTTGGTCTGTGAAGCGTCAGTCTACATTATCACGCTCTAGTGCAGAGGCCGAGTATCGAGGGTGACTAATGTGATATTTGAATCATGTTGGTTACGTAATCTTCTTTTAGAGCTTCATTATCCTATTCAGAAAGCTACCTTGGTTTATTGTGATAATATTAGTGCCATATACCTTTCTGGTAATCCGGTCAACACCAACGCTCTAAACACATCGAGATGGATATTCACTTGTTCGCGAAAAGGTAGCTCGAATACGCGTCTGCCATGTCCCTTCCAGGTATCAATTTGCAGACATCTTTACTAAGGGTCTTCCCTCGATCCTTTTTGAAGATTTTAGGGACAGTCTCAGCGTACGAAGACCGCCCACTATGACTGCGGGTGATAAATACCCGTGATATACACGGAATATACACCGTGTATATCACGGGCCGAATGCTCAAAATCAAGTTGTTAAACCCGTGATATACACGGTGTATACATACCGTGTATATCACGGTTTAGTGGTCTTATTTAGGTAAATGTTTTGTTGTAGTTAAATTAGAATTGTACACTTACCATAATTGTATAATTATTGTACAAGTAGAATAAGATTTTAGGAGTATAATAGGAATATGATTTTCCTATTATGAAAATTGTAAATTGTATATATACTTTTTCATTAATGAAAATAATCAAGTTTCTTTCATTTTCACAAAGCAGTTATGTGGTAGAATCTTGACATAGTTACTAAGACCTGGACAAGACTGGTAGACCTGAAGTCAATATGAGGAGTGGTCAATTTTGTTAAACAAAGGTAATATACCTGTGATATACACTGAATATACAACAGTATATATCACAGGTATACAAAGCAAATGAGCAAAGGGCACAAATAGTTGGAGCAGTTGGCTGCGCCAAAGAAGGGAGCAAAGGGCACAAAGAAATGGAGCAAAGGGCACCAAACAGAGGCGCCTAAAATGGCCCAACTCGTCCAGGCCATTCACGGTACTAGAGGCAAAAAGCAGGGACATAGTTGTATATTAAGGAAAGTATATTATGTGTATATTGTAGTATATTTGTTACCTAGATTAGGATATACACTTACCATATTTAGGATATACACTTACCATAATTGTATAGTTAGAATTATGGTAGAATAATGTTTTAGGAATAAAATAGGAATAAGATTCTCCAATTTTGTAACTTGTATATATATCTATTCAATCAATGAAAATAATCAAGGGGATTATTTCTTTCATGGTATCAAGAGACTAGGTCTAAACAAAAGTTTTCTCTCAACTTTTGTCCTCCCTTTGGCCGAGACACCCCCCCCCCCCCGGGTTTCTCTTCCAAAATTCGTCTTCCGCTCTAAAAAACACCTCTCTTAAATTTCCCTTTCTTCTTTGTTCTTTCAATATGTCTAAGAAAAATTATCACCCTGCCCTCACGGTTTCCAATATCAAGAGCAGTATCCCTATTGTCCTTGAGATGGAAAACGTCCAATATGCGACGTAGGCGGAGTTGTTTAAAATTCACGCTATCTCTTATCAAGTTCTTCATCACATCATTCCTCCCGCTAGACCCCTTCCTGCGGAGGATCTTGAGTTATGGATTACAATTGATGCTACTGTTCTCCGGTGGATCTACGCCACTATTTCGGTGGACCTTCTACAGACGATTATTGAGCCGGATACCACGGCTATGGCTGCATGGAATAGATTGCGTGACATATTCCAAGACAACCAACATTCCCGTGTCGTCACACTCGAGCAGGAATTCTCTCTCGTTCGAATGGACGAATTTCCGAACGTTTCTGCATATTGAAAGAAACTAAAGGAGTTGGCGGATCAACTCCGTAATGTTGGCGCACCAATAACGAATAATCGTCTAGTTCTACAGTTGGTTGCCGGTCTTTCGGAGGCCTATAATGGTGTTGGAACTCTCCTTCGCCAAAGCAACCCTCTTTCCGACTTCTATCAAGCCCGCTCCATGCTTACGTTGGAAGAAGCAGGTTTGGCTAAAAAGGCAGCTACCGGAGCTAGCCCAGTCGTCATGGTGGCGTCCTCTCCTAGTCCTTCGGGTTTTGTTAATAATTTGGGCCAAAACCATAATAATGGTGGCGGCAAGAATAATTGCAAGAATAATAACAAAAACTGCGGGGGCAAACGCGGCGGTTCTAGTGGCGGTACCGGTGGTCAACAAGCAGGCGGTGGGTCCCATCCAATGAACAGTGGCCCACCACACCTAGTGGCCCATAGCTTGGCCGGGCAGCGTGGGCGGCAGCCCGCACAATCATGCAATGAATTCCGGCCGCTGGGTCGCCAACAGCCCAGACCCATCGACTGACGGTGGCGACCCACTCCAGTGGCTCAAAGAATGGCAAAGAATAGCAGCCTACGACCCAGCTCCATCACGGACAGGAGTTCTTGGGCCCCGACCTCCGCAAGCCCATCATGCAGCACGTCCCACTCAAACCGATATCGAGGCCGCGATGCACACGTTGGGATTGACTCAAACGGACCCAAATTGGTATATGGACACCGGGGCCACTACTCACATGACTTCCGAATCAGGTACTCTCTCCTCTTATTCCAATTTGAGCACCCCTCGGGGTATAATTGTTGGTAATGGCAACTCTATTCCAATTCAGGGTTATGGTCAGAAAACATTGTCTCCCCCCAATCCACCCCTTCTCTTGAAAAATACTTTACATGCTCCTAAATTGATTAAAAATTTAGTGTTTGTCCGAAAATTCACTACTGACAATTCCGTTTTCATTGAATTTGATCATTTTGGTTTCTCTGTGAAGGATTTCAAGACGGGAAGTCATCTCATGAGGTGTGATAGTAGGGGGGATCTGTATCCTATCATGCCTGGTTTCAGTCCATCGAGTCAAGCCTTACCATCAGCTTTTGCAGCCATCTCTCCTTCCATGTGGCATGCTCGTCTGGGTCATCCGGGATCTTCTATTTTATCCGTTTTAGATAAAAATAGCTTTATTTCATGTAAGGGTACGAGTCGTACTCCAATTTGTCAGTCTTGCTCCTTAGGGAAAAGTGTTAAGTTGCCATTTGTAGACTCCAATTCTCAAACTTCAATGCCATTTGATATTATTCATAGCGACTTAAGGACGTCTCCTGTTCTTAGTTCATTGGGTCATCGATATTATGTTCTCTTTTTAGATGATTATTCTAGATTTTTGTGGACGTTTCCAATTGCAAATAAATCACAAGTGTTTTCCGTCTTCATCAAATTTAGAGTGTTCGTTCGTACTCAATTCGAAAGAGAAATAAAAAATATTCAATGTGATAATGGGAAAGAGTATGACAATAGAGAGTTTCGGAAATTTTGTGCTAGTAATGGGATAAATTTTCATTTTTCGTGTCCTCATACATCTTTACAAAATGGGAAAGCGAAACGCAAAATTCGTTCCATAAATAACATTGTTCGAACTCTCTTAATCCATACCTCCATATTTTTGGCATCATGCTCTACAAATGACCACACATCTTCTGAACATAATTCCTTCTAAAGGTCTGACATATTCCTCCCCCTTCAAAATCCTATATAATAAGGACCCGTCTAATTCTCATCTTCGGATTTTTGGGTGCTTGTGTTATCCGTTATTCCCATCCACCACAATTAACAAACTTCAGGCTCGGTCTACCCCGTGTGTATTTTTGGGTTATCCGTCGAATCATCGTGGTATAAGTGTTTTGATTTATCCTCCAAGAAAATCATAATTAATCGCCATATCATTTTTGATGAAACCCAATTCCCTTTTACGAAAGTTCATACTCCCGAGCCTAAGTCGTATAATTTTTTGGATGACCAAATATCCTCGTATATTATTCAGAATTTTTTGGACATCTCCCGCACTTTTAAAATCCTCCGGGCCCATCGCCTACTGGACCCACGCATCGCTCGTAGCAACATCTTCACCACCGGGCAGTTCCAAAGCAATTGGGCGACCCAGCCCACTCGAACCGGGTCTAGACGACGAGTCCATTTACCGATTTGGGCCAGCAGGCTAGTCCGTCCCGAGCCCAGAAAATTTCCAAAATTCCCTCAATTCTTCCTCGAGTCATAGATCGGTCACTCGTAGTCAGCGGGGTATTTTTATACCTAAAAGACATTTTAATTTACATTCTGATGTCTCTAAATCCCCCTTGCCCCGCAATCCTGTGTCCGCATTAAATGACCCTAATTGAAAAATTGCAATGACTGATGATTATAATGCTCTTATTGATAATAAGACATGGGAGTTGGTGCCCCGTCCATATGGTATTAATATTATCAGGTCTATGTGGATTTTTGCTCATAAGGAGAATTCAGATGGGTCATTTGCTCGACATAAGGCGAGACTTGTTGGTGATGGTAAGACTCAGTAGGTTGGGATATATTGTGGTGAGACGTTTAGTCCGGTGGTCAAACCGACTACCATTCGCACTGTGCTTAGCTTGGCTCTTTCAAAGACTTGGCCAATTCATCAGTTGGATGTCAAGAATGCTTTCCTACATGGTGATCTCAAGAAAACAGTCTATATGCATCAGCCGTTGGGTTTCAGGGATCCAAACCGTCCTCATAATGTATGTTTGTTGAAGAAGTCCTTATATGGGCTTAAGCAGTCTCCAAGGGCTTGGTACACGAGGTTTGCTGACTTTGTTTCAACTATTGGGTTCACTCACAGCAGGTCAGATAATTCCTTGTTCATCTACCGCCGTGGTTCGTCCTTGGCCTACATTCTGTTGTATGTGGATGATATCATCTTGACTGCCTCTTCCGATGCCTTGCGCTAGTCTATCATGACCATGCTTAGTTCTGAATTTGCTATGAAAGACTTAGGGCCTTTGAGTTATTTTTTGGGGATTGCCGTCAAGCGTCATTCAGGTGGCTTGTTTTTGTCTCAACAAAAGTATGCTGCTGAGATCATAGAGAGGGCTGGGATGTCATCCTGTAAGTCCACTTCCACGCCAGTTGATGCAAATCCAAAGCTAAGTGCCGCAGCAGGTGCACCATACGAGGACCGGACCCGCTATCGCAGTCTGGCAGGGGCCCTCCAGTATCTTACCTTTACTAGACCGGATATTACTTATGCGGTTCAGCAGGTGTGTTTATTCATGCATGATCCCAGGGTTGAGCACATGAATGCAATCAAACGCATCATTCGGTATATTCAGGGGACACTGGACTATGGGTTGCACTTGTATCCTTCATCTACATCCACACTTGTCTCTTACACGGATGCTGATTGGGGTGGTTGTCCCGATACCAGACGGTCGACCGCTCTTGTATGTTCCTTGGCAACAACTTGGTCTCCTGGTCGGCAAAGCGTCAGGCAACGCTATCACGCTCAAGTGCAGAGGCAGAATATCGAGGGGTAGCGAATGTGGTCTCCGAATCATGTTGTCTACGTAATTTGATTTTGGAGCTTCATTGTCCCATTCAGAAGTCAACCTTGGTATATTGTGATAACATTAGTGCCATCTACCTTTCAGGTAACCTAGTTCAATACCAACGTACTAAGCATATCGAAATATACATTCACTTTGTCCGTGAAAAGGTTGCAAATGGCCACGTTCGCGTATGCCATGTCCCGTCTCGTTATCAAATTGCAGACATCTTTACAAAGGGTCTACCAGCGGTTCTCTTTGAAGATTTTAGGGACGATCTCGGCTCAAGACCGCCGCTATGGCGTGGGGGTGTGTTAAACAAAGATAATATACTGTGATATACATCGAATATACATCAAGATATATCACAGGTATACAAAGCGATGGCGATGGCGACCAGCCCGGTGGAAGCGATGGCAGCCAGCGATGGAAGCGATGGCGACCAGAGGCGGCCCAAATGGCCCAACTCGTCCAGGCCATTCACGGTACTAGGGCAGCAAAATAGTAGGACATAGTTGTATATTAAGGAAAGTCTATTGTGTGTATATTGTAGTATATTTGTTACCTAGATTAGGATATACACTTACCATATTTAAGATATACACTTACCATAATTGTATAATTAGAATTATGGTAGAATAAGGTTTTAGGAATAGAATAGGAATAGGATTCTCCTATTTTGTAACTTGTATATATATCTATTCAATCAATGAAAATAATCAAGGAGATTATTTCTTTCAAATTTCTCAAGCTAAAGGTAATTCTCAAAAGGCCACCATTTTAAAACTAGTTTTTGCACTACGAATATAATCAGTCAAACTTGGATTTGAAAAAATAAAAAAATTCCCTTATTAGCCGGAGTACAAGTGTACTTTTTTTACTTTAGTAAAGGCGGATGTTGTCAAAAAATCTTTTTTTTTCTGAACAGTCTCAACGTCCTCGTTGAGAGTCGCTCTGCGAGACGTGTAGTAGTCTCTGACTTGATCTTCGAATCGTAAATCTCAACCTCTTCCCGGCTTGCCTCGCTCTCAGATTGGCCTTTCTACTTAGTCATTCATGCACTATGGATTGAAAGGAACCTGCGGATCTTCTAAAAGAGGTATAGAGATGAAAAATGTCTTGTTAGAGAATAGCCTACATATGTAATGTTAGGTGTCCCTTTGTGTTCTGCTGCTACAAAGCTTAGTTTTTTAATTTGCTTATAGCTTTATAGATAAAATGTAGTAGCTTGGAGTTTTTGCTGGTATGCTGTATTAGGATAGCTAGATGAGTCATGTGCTACGCTATGGTTTTGTACTTCTGTAACTTGTGATTAATGAAAAAGATTAGTTACCAAAAAAAAAAAATTTAATTTTTATCATAAATTTTTTAATAAAACAAGCTAACTCAAGTTAAATTACAAATGTTAAACTTTTATCATGAAAATTGAAGTTAACTTTTTTATTTCAAAGAAAAAAATTAATTCAGCTTTTCATAGGTTAGCTTTTTTCTAATTTTTTTTATCATAAAAAAATTAATCTCAAGTCTTCTAATTTTATAATAAAAGAAGTTAAGCTTTTACCATAAAAATTTTAATAAATAAAATTAACTCAAATTTCCTTAATTAAAATTCTTACCATGAAAAACTTTAAACCTCATAAACTTAGATCTATAGCTAGTCAATAGTTAGAAAATAATTCCATAACCGTAGCAACATTATTTAGTTTCCATTTCATAGCAACTAAATATTAACCTTTCAAAGGAAAACCCCTAGTTCTGAATGTGAATCAATCTCAAACTAATCTCTTCAGACTTTCTTGGACAAAATGTTTATCTTTCATTCGGAAAAAAATTGTGTTCCTTTCCTTTTGAATATTTTTTCCTATTTTGTTAATACATATAAATTTATAGCATAAAAATACATAGATTTTTGCAAAAATATATTTATAGCATAAATATACATGGTATTCTTGGAAATTTTTATTTTGATCATAAATACACATGGTATTTTTTGCAAAAAAAAATATTTTTATATCATAAATATACAGAGTATTTTTACAAAATTATATTTATACCATAAATATACATGAGTTTTTTTCAACTGAAAAATATTTTCTATATAAAATATTTATCCCATAATATGCAAATGTTACCTTTATATCTCATAAATTTTTAAGAGAAAATAATGCAATTTTTGGATTAAAAAACATGTGTGTATATATATATATATATATATATATATATATATATGTATGTATATGTAAATGAAAAAATGCATCAAAGGTAAAAATTAACATTAACTAATAGTTTTGGTTATAAGAAGAGAGAGAAATGAGAATACATAATAATAGGAACTAAAAACGAATGCTTGATTAGTGGCACTTATCCTTTTCAAATATTTTCTTAACCGTATCGATTTTTCAAATATTTTCTTAACCAAAAATTAATAAAATCTGTTATTTTTGTGGAATAATAATAATTTTGCTAATTATGTGTCAAAATTTAAAATCGTGACAACGGTGTCGTTTTCTTTAGAGAAGGAATTATGCACAATGGAATGGATAATATGTTCCCACTTAGCTAAATTTTAGGTCATGTGCATTTAAATTTATTGGGACTTGTATTGGGCAAGGATTTAGTGCGTTAAAAGAGATACGACCGTTAATCAGTTAAGTCCTTTTGCACAATAATTTATTGCGCAAAAGATACTTTGGTAACTTTTGTTTTTCGGAATACTTTAGTTGCTTCTTTCTTTTTTGGGTCATTTAAGTTCCGGACTCAACTTTATCTAACATTTTCTCACCTTCAAACTTCTAACTAACTACATATAGCCAATAGAAAGAGTTGTGTTTGTTTGATGTTTATAATGATGATAAAGGCAATCACTTTCATGTACTAGAAAGATGGACCATATGGTAGATGATTGCATTTGGAGATTTCATGAAAATTATTTTCTTGTCACAATTCACAAACAATTTATTTTCTAGTTTTGGACATATCCAAAAGTGAAGGTGCATGGCAAAATCTTTTGGGCCCCTATGTGGAGGGTCCAACGCAAATGTGTCATTATCTTGTAACCTTATATAGTCGGGTCACTTGTACTTTTGCCTCTATTTTGTGATGGTCTTTAATTTTTATCTCTTATAATAAATAATTTTTGTTCGGGATATAAATTTATATTTTGGCATCTTAATATCTCACAAGTTATGCCACGCTTAAAGAATTATGCTCGCAGGCATACGTTCGATTTTGAAGGATAAAAATTAAAAACCAACTCATTTGAACGTCAAAAATTAACGACCAACCCATTTAAAGGGGAAACTGTGCAATTAAATATTTATAATCCCTAGTCCCTCCATTCGGATTCAAATGACATGTTTTAAGAGAACCTTACAAAAATACACAAGAAAAATGAAGTGTTTACTCTTAGCTCTAGAATATCATTTATCATTTTTTGTCAATAAAAAATATCACTGATATACAATTTTAGAAGACCTAGGAAAAAACGACATTCAACGAAGAATTCTTTCTCCTTCACTTTATTTATCCTCCTCCTCTAATCTTCTTTCTCAGGGTTCTTTGATTGAACCTCCATCATTAATAGCCTATAATATGGAGAATAGGTGAAGAAATTTTTGATAACCACTATTAAAAACTCATTTACTTGTTTATCATGTTGTATATCATGTATATCACACACAGATTTCTATAAACGCCACTGTGACATGTGTATATCACGTTGTATATCAGTGTATGTTAGACACAAATTTTCACGGATATACACAATTACATTATATACATGAGACAAAATAAATATATGATGGGACACACACACACACACACACACACATATATATATATATATATATATATATATATATATATATATATATATAGACGCGCACATACACACATGGAGTCATATTCAACCTCGAGTTTTCATTCTAAAGTTCTTCACAAGTTCACCTCAAATCATACCCAAACACCTTCAAAATTGACATTCAAGCCTTTTAAGATGTTTCCAACAAAATCCGATATTACCCGATCGAAATATATTACAAATACGGAGATCTAGAAATTCAAACCAAGCTTCAATGATCTTTAATGGTATTTTAGTTTAGGTCCTTGAAAGAGAGAGTTGGGGGGGAAAGTTTTAAAGATTTAGGGAGAGAAATTGAAGAAGACGTTCAGAAGAGTAATAAATAATTGAAGCTATTTTAACATAAATATTTTTGGTTATCAAATATCAATTTTTAAGCTAAAAAGTGAATGTGCGCTACGGGTGGTCAAAAACTAAAAATTGGGTTATGTTTTGTCATTTATTATGGCAAGTTGTAATACCTCGTACCTTGACACTAAATATTGTTTATGATTCAGGAGTTTAGAAAATCAAAACGGGAAGTTTAAGTTGAAAAATCATTTTCAATTCTGCAGATCAAATTTTATGTCTGATTGTGCGGACTGTAGAATTTGTTACGGTCCGTCAAAATGAACCGCTGATTTCGTTTTTGAAATTGACTGCACTCTGTGAATTTTACGGACCGTATAAGTTTATACGGCCCCTCGATTTCCACCGACCCTCAGCTTTTTCAGATCACTGAAAATTGGCAATTTTTAAGATGATCCGATTATATCGACTTTACAATATTTGACAGTCCCTCCTCAGGCCGTAGAAAATTCGACGTCCGTCGAATTTGACCATAAAAACCCAAACACAGCAAACAATATAAATACGAGATCTAGTTTTGAAAAATCAATTTTCACTCTTCTCAAGCCCTAGCACGAAGGTTCTCTCCTCTCATCACTATCATACATTAAGGTAAGCCTATTCCAAATATTCCAAGTGGATTCTAACATATATACATGAATTCTAAATAGAAATTCGTTGTTCATAACCTATGGTTTTTAAGATAAATCCATCTCAGGGTTTTAAGGTTCAAGCTTTGGATTTCTACTCTAAAGTTCAGATTTTTAAGACAAGACTAGGAGCGAATAAGGTATGTAGAGCTTTTATCCACGTGTGAGAATATCCATATTCTGCCCCATGCCTCGTCTTTTTGAAATCATGAAAATTTCATAACTTAGGGTTTTAACACTATTATCATGATAACCATAATTACATGTAATAATATATATATATATATATATATATATATATATATATATATATATATATATATATATATATATATATATATATATATTGTATTCATGATATGTCATTATGATTGTCATGAACCTGTCCGTAATTCATGAACACATATTTGAATTCCATGAGTTCCTAAATTACAAGTTATGATCAATATTACTTAGTCCATGAAATTCTACATGATTTTCATGATTTATACAAGTTATATGATATATCTATTTCACATGCTAAATTATGATTTCAAACCATGCTTTACAAGTTGCTTTCATGAAACCCATGGGCTTACAAGCCACTATTTTCAAGTACATATTTTGGGAGTTGCATAGTTTACCGAGAAGGCTCAGATAGCCTGAAACTACACATGCTACTGTAGGATAAGGGTCGCTCCGTCGGAGGACGATACCTTCAGATTGCAGATTGGATCCTTTCATGCCATGTTTATGTCTCATATCCCGACAAGGTATGTGATTGCTCTGCTGGTCGGGCTAGGTACCAGACTCCGTGTACTCACGTGGTGTTTCATGTTGTCTATTATGCTACTGCTCTCCTCACAGATATACAGATATATAGGCATACAAATATACAGATACACAACTTTACAGATTTTACACATGTTTTATACTCATGCCAGACCATACCCATGCTCATGTTACAGTTTCAGTTTCATGTCCTATTATTCCATGTGCTTGCTTATTTCTTCAGTTGCTTTACATACGGTAAAATTCAAATGTACTAACGTCCCTTTTTGCATGGGGCCTGCACTTCACGGTGCAGGTGTTGAGTTTCAGGGAGACGGATCTGCTCAGTAGGATTGCTTCAGTATCAACTATTTGGTGAGCCCCATATCATTCGGGGTGTCAGTCTAGTTATTTTTATGATTATGCATTATTGTAGAGGTATGCCAGGGTCATGGTAAAACAATTTTGCAGTCAGACTCATGGTTCAGATGTTTCATAGACTAGACTAGTAAACACGCCATGTCAATTTTTAGTTATTCAGACTTATAATATTTTCAGATTATTTCCGCTATGATTATTTCAGACTATAAATACAGTATTATGTTTTACATATTTTAAATCATTACTATATGATGTTTTAATTCCCATATTGATCAGCAAGCCACGTGATTCGCTCGATTGCATGTAGTCAGGCATCGAGTGTCGTGTTTCGCCCAAGCCATGATTTCAGGCGTTACATTGTCATAAGCTAAATTTTCTTATTTTTTTAATCAATCTCCTCCGTCACTGAGAGGATGGAAGCATTTTATAGATAAACAAGAGAATATACATGACAGTGGAGTACTAACTCCCTGCACCTACTAAGATTGGAACATACTCCATTCTATGAGATTAGTAGGCTTTCAAGTATGTTCACAAAAAAGGAAGATGACACTGAAAGGAGACAAATCCTTTCCAGTCAAGTCATCATAAAATCACTCAAGGTACATCGAAATTGTAAATTCTATATATGTTCCTGTCTAAGGAGAAGGAGTTCTTGTGAATTTTCTTCCTGAAAGAAGGCGTCTGTAATTTATCCATATTGAATTCTCCTTTGGCTTCCTTAGGCAAAAGATGAAAGTTATTCATGTGAACAGGCGCAGAGCATTTCAAACCCCAGTTGGCCAAAATATCAGCTACTTTATTGCCCTCTCTAAAATAGTGTTTGATGCTCCAATTATCAAAATTTTCCATCTTCCACTGGATATCTTGAGTGATGTTCTTTAAACTCCAGGGAGGTTAAATGTTGTCCAGAATTCATTCAGTGATCATCTTAGAGTAACATTCCATCTCTAAGTTTTTAATACCTACTGATGCACCATTCAATCCCAGTTCTAAGTGTCACTGCTTCAGCCATATTGTTAGTCATGATTCCCAAGGGTTCTGCATAAGCATTAACCAAATGACCATGATGATCTCTAATGATTCCACTACCACCACTAATACCAGTATTGCCTTTAGTGCATTCATATTGAAATATCCATTTATGACCCAATGAATATTGTGAAAAGGACACCTTTACATAGCCATTATGAATTTGTTTGGCCCATATTTGAATTTAATACTTTAATTTGATCTTTCGGTCCAAACTATTCCCATGCTAGCCCAGCAGTTAATTCACTACAAAAAAATCAAACTTCGCAAATCTTAGTCACCATACAAGATTAAAAAGTCGTCACTGATTGTTCACTACAAAAAGATCAGACTTTTTGATGGCGGACGAAAAAAAATTGATACTGAGCCTTCAAAAATATCTCAAAACATGTATAATATGTGTATAATTAGTAAGTATACATTGATTGAGCCTTCAAAAATATCTCAAAACATGTATAGTATATGTATAATTAGTAAGTATATATTGATTGTACATTTATTAAACAGAAATTATACAATAATGATACATTTTTAAACACATACGGTAGGGATACATATTCTATACAACAATGATACAATTTTTATACATATGATAAATTTTATATACAACAATGATATAATTTTTATACATATACTGAAATTTGTTGAGAAAAGGCTAAAAATAAAATTATTTTAAAAAAATAAAAAATATCTTTTAAACTTCTTGGACCATTCGTTTGTCAATATTTTGGGCCGGATGACGGATTGTGTTCTTTTCCCATGAATATGTGAACACATTTTAGTGGCTTCTCTTATAATAGCCCAAGATCAATCTTGGTCCTCTGAACAATGCAAGGATTACAATATAGAAATTTTTACACGATTCATCACGTTTAATAAAGTTGTTAACATAAACAACATACTTTTAATATCTTTCAGAAGTATCAATTTTAATAACACTTATAACATATTATTATTTAAAAAATAAAAAAAATAAAATTTTAATAATTTAAGAATTAATCCTCTTTCTCTATCCTCTTAAATATAAAATTTAAGAATTAATCCCCTCTTTCTCTCCCCTCTTAAATATAAAATTTAAGAATTAACAACTTGGGGTATCCCAAGTGGATATTCATATTAAGGCTAGCTATTCACAAAAGACTTACAAATAGAGATAGGTTGATTAAGCGAGGAATGACTTCTGAACTTGATTGTGTACTATATGATGGTGTTGAGGAGACTATAGAGCACATATTCTTCTCTTGCCAATTTTCTGCTGGTATCTGGAGTATACTGCTTGCCTGGTTGGGTGTGCGCAAAGGTGTTTGGGGATGGTCAGCAGAAACATGACACAAGTAAGTCTGCTAGAGTAGAGTTGTACAGGATGGTGTTAGCATGCTGCACTTACCATATTCGGTTGGCAAGAAGAGCAGCACAGGAGACAAAATTCTGAGGAAGATCACTCAGAAAACTCATGCTAAAGAAGCAGGACAAGCTAGGATTGTAGGGCAACTAAGAACTATGAACTACTTTTCATGAGTCTGTGTTGATGAGTAGATAAGCTGAGTAGATGATGATATGAGTCTGAGTTTGTATGTAGAGAAGGTGATTACTAGTACTGAATCTTAGATGGGCCTCTCGCCAGTTTAGGTTTGTTTGTAATGAGCATTGTAAATATTTTCCCTGGTAATAAAATACAGTTATAAAAAAAAATAGCAATGTCAATTTTAAGATTGCTTGCTTGCGTAACTTCCTCTACAATATAACACCAATTTGGTAGCTTAATTAGAATATCAATGTTACCCACCAGGCTAAAATCATACCAATATTGTACAATAAACTTGTATGAAAATTCAGAAGAAAGCAACTAGGAATATTACTGTATTCATTTAGTACAAGATCTTCAATTCTTAATAGTTGTATGATATAAAAAATTCTAGTTCCAAAAATACATAACGAATCAAAGAGAGAATTATATTCCCAATTCTAATTTGTTAGGATTTGAGTACCAAATCCGACCTAATAAGAAAACAGTAAATAAACGAAGAACAAATAACACACAGATTTATAATAATTCGAGAGCTACGTCCACTTTTCATATCCTACCGTTTTTGAGTCTTTTCTACCTAATGGAACGTCCCAATAAGGTCCACCAACATGCCACCAACAAACATTATTTTATTAAGTACATTATCTTACTCCTATAATAACATTATATTATATTTAAACGAAGAAGTAGATCCTTGTAGTAACAGGTAAAATTGATGTCATGTGACTAGGAGGTCATGGGTTCTGTTAGGTCCGGATATGCTATGGAACAATAAAAACAAACTGAAAATAAAATCGAATGTCAATTCAGTTCTGAATGTCAGCGACAATATCGTCTGACACAAGTGACAACACTTCGATAAAACAGAAAAAACCTTTGAAGAGTAAATTGCAGCGGAGATAATAAATAACACAAAGGTTTAATATTTACATAGGTTATATATATATATTATATAACCTATGACGGTCAATGACTGAAAGTACTGTATATATTTATATACAATTGAATAAATTCATTTCTTTACAATTTTACAAAATAAAACTAAAAGGAATTAAAATGTTGAAGTCGCAGATGACTTTTGCCTGAAAAATCTACCTAAATAGACATAGACAACATCTCATTATAATTGCTTCAATACATAACAAATCTAGAATCTAAGCAACAATTATAATGTTGGACAGAATGTTGTCGATACGCTCAGGCAACACTTGCGATCCAATTTTCTGAGATGAATTCTCGAGAGCTCTCTTGATATTTTTGCAATTTATTTCTGGATATTGATTCACTCTTGTAACCTCTCTATTTATAGTAGAGAGTCTTCCTTGAAAAGCTTATCGATTGGTTGTGGAGGTTGAGGGAAAGGTGGGCAGCTGCTATGGTTTGTTGGAGAAGATCACGGAGCAAAATCCTCAAACTTCTTGGACTTGTTCCTCAAGCATAGCAACGGCTTTGACTTGTTCTTCCCACGTTTTTCATCAACTCATATTTATCTTGCCAAGTCACTTTTACTTCGTAGTGATAATCCCACAAATATTGTTTCAGTCCGTGAAGTAAGGCAAAACTGTTTTTCATAAAATGTTGGTCCGAATGTTGTGACATTTGTTCCAACATTTCGTAAATTCAAATGAGTACTTAAAACGATATGTTGGATAGAATGTCACAACACCAAACTCAACATTAACATTCTCCCCCATTTTGCCTTTCTTCATAAAACCCATTATAACCTGTGCAAATGACTTGAGGCAATGTCATAGATGTTGTCCCAACATCTATGATTACAATTATGCTCCCCCTTAACCTGTGATGGCATACAAACAAAACATATGTATCCTCTTCTCTCTGCACAACAGTAGCAACAACTTCTTCAACATCAGCAACATCTTCAGCAACAGCAACATCTGCAGCAGCATCATTGAAGGCAGAACTTTCAGCCCTTTTCTCCCCATGCACAGTAGAATTATCTCCCCTTTTTTTGGAAGAAAACAACAGTAAGAACTGGTCCCTGGCCTGGACTAAAACATCCCTTGCAGCATCAACCTCTGAGATTTGTTGGTTGATCTTAGTAATTTGTCCAACAAGCCAGTCTGTAGACATAGTTGACTGTTTTGTACCAGTTTTGCCTAGAATGTTTGGTACATTTCGGGCAACATTCTCAATGTTAGCTTCCTTTTTCCATGGAAGGTCAATAACTCTCTCTTTGCTTTTCAATATTGTTTTATTCACTAAATATACCTCTGGTGCTTTCCCTAAAATATCATCTCTTTTAGGCTCAAAGCCTTAGGTAACTAGAATTTGATAGATCAGAGGGGGATAGGGAAGGATTAAGGTTGACTATTTCTCAACCAAATTGGCTACTTGATAGAAAATCATTCTTCCTAAGTCAACTCTTAATCTTTTTCCAATTTTGTACAACAGAGAGGCTTGATCAGTTGTTACTATTGACTCATTTAGTGAATGGAGCCAATTGTGAATTGCAATCTTATGGAGGGTGGAAAATAAAGCAGTTAATTTCGAAGCAGGGCATCGAGGAGTCCATTTCTTCATTATACCTCCAGTGAGATATTCAATTATCTCATCCCTATTCTCCGTTGCCATTTCTGTAGTGCTACTTCCGACTTCAGGCTCATTTTCCAAATATTGATTAATAATTAGAGGAGTAAACTGATAATTTTTGTTATAGAGGTATATCTTCCCAAATTTCTTTGAGGAGGCATTGTCTATACCTGAATTTAAGTTTGCGTAAAACAACCTAATTACTTCATCAATGAATGGTTCTTTATCAGTTACAATTTTTAGAAGCTTACGATCATTGAGGAACTCAACTAAGCCATATTCCGAACATGAGGCTATATCTAACACTTTTTTTGCCCTGATAACTCTATTCTTAAACCAATCCCATTTATCAAATTTTGCTTTGGAATAGAACTTATTAGAAAAGGCATTTACCTCAACTTCAGATCCTGATTCGATATTGCCAGAGGAGGATGGTGAAGATGTCTCTTCTGAGGTCTACTGGAATGTTGCTTGAGATGTTATGGCATCATCGGCAACATTCTAGGCAGCATTTGGTTTAGAATAACAGAGAATTCCTTTGGGGTAGAACCTTGTCAGGGGAGTGTCGTCAGGGATCTCCTCGTCTTGAGACTCACTTTGAGGAACAAAGACTGGAGGTTCTTCTTCAGTGTCTTCTGAGGACAGTTCGAAGTCCATATCTCCGGTGTCACTGCTTGAGCAAGCAGGAACTGTAGTTTCAAATCTGGACTTCTTGGTTTTAGGTTCCTGTTGAACTATTATTTCGAACACTCTACTCAATCTTCGAGTAAGAAAAGAAGATGAACTGGTCCTTTTACCGAGGGTAGAATAATCTGATGTAGCATCTACATCTATAAGATTATTGTCATCCCCTGGGTAACTAATGTCCAGTGGTTCCTCATCTCCTATGAGAATAATGGTCGTACACCTATTTTCTAGTAGGTGTTGAGAATATGTAGTTGTTTGTTAAGGTGGACTGGTGCTCATTAGAGTGTTGGTCGACATAGGTGTTGACATAGGAGAGGTATCTATTGGTGAGTTTGGAGGAGATGGTTCTAGGGTTTAGGGTTTTTGGATGAAGATATCGGTTAGGTAGGGGATTTTCAAAGGTGATGTGATTTTTCCTTCACCTTTCCTTTTCTTTTTTTTACTTTTTAGGAAAAGACAAGAATGGTAAAAAAGAAAACAAATGAAGTGAATATTTATACTCTTGACAAGCTTTTCAAAATAGTAAGAGTTCCTTAATTTTAGATGTTTGATATTTATTCAATAACTTACACCTAAAATTTTGGGATAAAACAATAAACATAATATTAGGAATTTAATCTCATCCTTTTAAAGTTTGAATTCCAATTAAAATATGGCACGAAGATAGGGAAGAAAAATCTGATTTTTCTGAAATCAGTTAAGATCAATATCCCAACAAATATCATAATCTAAAAATGTCAACAGCAATGTTGGCAACATTTTGGACAACACAAGTATTATGATCCCGCAAGAACTTTTCATTTTGGCAACAAATCAAGACACATTTTATATGTATTTTTATGAGTTTAACCACTGGACCAATGTAACATTTTTTCATCGTGTCCTTGGTCTAATCATAAAACACATACAAAATTATTTTTCGTGTCAAAAATAAGAATACTTATTTAGTATTCTCAAAATTTCTTTTGAAGCACTCGATACTCCTATAGAATAGGAACGATATCTTTTCAAGGGCTTTGGCCATTTTGCATAGTTGCCAATCATTTGTTAAGGTTTTGCCTTACTTTGATACTCCCTTTTTATGATATACATAATTAGATATATCATCGCAAAGAACAATATCACTTTGGAATCATGTTCTTACTGAAGGATCATGCTTGTCTGACCATAATTACTGCACTATACAATAACAATAATCAGTTTATGATATTACATAGGTAAATGTCACCCGAAATGTTAGAAAACGTTTCAGCCAACATTCACCAAAAATGCATTTTTAGAGATTACAGAGACCAAGAGATTTCTTCAAACTGGAAAATCTCTCATGGTCCAAAGCTTTTGTAAAAATGTCAGCTAGTTGATGAATAATGTCAACATGTTCAATTTTGACTAGCTATTTTTTGACTAAATCTCTTAAAAAGTTATGTCTAATATCAATATATTTTGTACGTGAGTGCTGAACTGGATTTTTAGAAATATTTATAGCACTCAAATTATCACAGTACAAAAATAAGATGTTACTAGTAAAACCATAGTCGTCTAACATTGTCGTAGCCATATTAATTGAGAGTAACAACTTTCAGTTGCTACATATTCAGATTCAATAGTTGAAAGCGAGACATAATTTTATTTATGACTATACCATAAAATAAGATTATTGCCAAGATAAAAACATCATCCACTTGTACTCTTCCTATCATCCATATCACCAGCCCAATCCGAGTTACTATACCCTATTAAATTAGGATTAGTGTCTTTGGAATACCAAATTTCCAACTCACATGAGCCGGCAACATATCTAATGATATATTTTATGGCATTTAAGTGAGAGATTTTGGGACAAGCTTGGAATCGAGCACAAACACAAACACTAAACATAATATCTGGGCGACTAACAGTAAGATAAAGAAGACTACCTATCATAGATCGATACAATGTTGGGTCAACATTCTCACCAACATTATCTTTACATATCTTCTGCGAAGATCCCATTGGAGTTTTCATTTGTTTAGCATTTTCCAACCCAAACCTTTTGACTAGATTCTTGGCATATTTACTTTGTGAGATGAAAATTACATCTTCACTCTGCTTAATCTGCAAGCCTAAGAAAAAAGTTAGTTCACCAATCATGCTCATCTCAAATGTCGATGACATAGATTCAACAAATGACTTTAGATAAGACTGTGAGGTCGAACCAAAGACTATGTCATCTACGTAGATTTGAGCAATAATAATATCTACACCATGGCGTTTAATGAATAAAGTACGATCAGCTTCACCACGATTAATCAAGTTCAAGAAGGAAGTTAGTTAGATGACCATACCATGCACGGGGGGGCTTGTTTCAACCCATACAAAGCCTTTTTGAGCTTGTATACATAGTGTGGATGGTAAGGATATTCAAATCCTTTTGGTTATTCAACATAGACTTTCTTATCTAGATAACCATTGAAGAATGCACCTTTTACATCCATTTGGTGTAAAGTAATTTTTAGAAAGCAGGTAATGGCAAGAAGAAGTCTAATTGATTAAATTCTAGCCACATGTGCAAAGGTTTTTTCATAATCGATTCCTTCAACCTGAGTATAGCCTTGTGCAACTAGACAAGCTTTGTTTCTAACAACAGTTCCCAATTTATCTGATTTATTTTTAAAAATCCACTTAATTACAATTACATTTGTATTACTTGGACGTGGAACTAAGTCCCAGACTTCATTTCGAGGGAATTGTTCAAGCTCTTCTTGCATTGCTTGAATCCAAAAATCATCTTTAAGTGCTTCCAAAACATTTTTTGGTTCTAAAGTAGATATAAAATAAAAAAGACTAACCTTTTGGTATATGGTAGACATACACACATACCTAATCATGTCTCTGTAATTGAGTAGTTCTTTCCCTCTTGTTCTAATTCTCTCAAAAACTTCCCCTATCACCTGACTTGTTGGATGACTCTTCCTAATCCTTGATGAGGGGTCCATTCGAACTTGATCTAGCAATTCAGCATTTGACTCCTCATCCACACCCTTTGTGGTCTCTGGTTCAGGTTCAGATGTTGCTTCGGATGTGGTAACATTTGGGGCAACATCTGGTTCTTCAGCAGTCTGCACATTTTCCACTGAAACTATAGTGTTATTTTCGGTTATATTTCCTGTAAGATTAGAAAAATCATCAAAAATAACATTTAAAGACTCTTGTACAGTTTTGGTCCTTAGATTGTATACTCGATAAGCATGATTATTTCGTGAATAGCCAACAAAAATTCATTTGTCACTCTTAGAGTCAAATTTTGCCAAATGATCTCTATTATTTAAAATGTAACAAATACACCCAAAAACATGAAAGTAACGCAAGTTAGGTTTATTTTCATTTATAATCTCATAGGGTGTCATATTTGTTCCAGGCCTTAAATAGACTCTATTAGTGATGTGATTAGTAGGGATGGCAACAGATCGGATCTGGATCGGATCCTACTAGATCCAAATCCAGATCCGTTTTTCATACCTGAATCCAGATCCGGATCCATAAAAATCATATCCAAATCCGGATCCATCGGATCCACCGGGTCCACGGATCGGATCTGGATCCACATGTAAAAGATTTTGTTTGCTAAGAATTTTTTTTTTGAACTGACAAACGATTTTTACTTAGCTAACAGTTTATTGTGTTTCAATTTTGAAATGTTCATATGAGATATTTTATTCGTTGTCTCGTTTTGATTGTGAGTTATTAATTAAAACTGTTGGACAATGACAATAGTTGTGGAAAATGCCGACTAGTATTTCCATAATGCAGAACTTGCATGTCCTTGGAATCTTCACAAATGAAGTGAATATAATTTTAACTACTTGTCTATGGAGATGTTAGTCATTCACTAATATAACATTGATTTTATTATCGAAGTTACCTCTTTATTTTTTGATTTTTGAGTTAACGCGGGGATAAATTAAACTTGCAAGGATGTACTTAGCAATTTTAAGAAAATACTTATAAAATTACATTCTAGGTTATGAATATATTTAATAAAAAACGGATCCACGGGTCGGATCTGGACCGGATACGGATCTCAAATACAAGATCCATATCCAGATCCAGATCCGATCCGTCAGAAACGGATCCGGGTCCGATCCGGATCCGTCGGGTCTAAATTTTAAAGATCCATATCCTATAAAATGGATCTGGATCCACCGGATCCGGACCGGGTCCAGTATCCACTGCCATCTCTAGTGATTAGCAGTATTCAAAGCTTCAGCCCAAAAACGTTGACATTTTTTTAGAACTAAGCATAACTCTAGCCATTTCTTGCAATGTTCTATTCTTCTTTTCTGCTACCTCATTATGTTGAGGAGTTTTGGGAGCGGAAAACTCATGAAAAATTCCATTTTTCTCACAAAATTTTGCGAAGGAGTTGTTTTCAAAAAAATTTCCATGGTCGGATCTAATCCGAAAAATAGGAGAATAGAATAAATTCCTAATTCTAGAGTGCAAAATTTTAAACATGTCAAAAGTTTGTGATTTTTCTTTCAAGAAATATATCCATGAAAATCTAGAAAAATCATCTACTATCACATAGGAATACCTCATGCCCCTAAACCGTCTACCTCAATTGGACCCATAAGATCCATGTGCAATAATTGAAAACTGTGAGACGTACCTGAATGTTGTCCGTCATTTTAAATAATATTATGGGAAACACGAGTTTGCTTACCTTTCAGACAATCCAGACAGTTTTACCTTTATGGCTAAGATTGGGTAAGCCTCTAACCGCTTCATATGAGGCCAATTTTTCTAAATTGTTTTAGTTGACATGCCCTAACTTTTGATGCCATAGTGTTGTGTTATCGATCTTGACATTATTGCATGTTTCTTGTCTTGCAACAAGATAACAATTATCACCTGTTCTAGTACCTGTCATGACACACTCATTAACTTCACATGCATTCTTATTAAACTTTACCTCAAGATTGTCATCACACAGTTGACTAATGCTAATCAAATTAGCCATTAAACCCTCAACGTGTAACACATTTCTTAAAGCTGGAAATCCAGGAACATCTAAGATCCATTTTCTAATTATTTTGCTTTTGCTACCTCCTCCATAAGTCACATTCCCTCCGTTGAATGACTCATAGTTCTTTAGAAAACTTTTTGTACCTGTCATGTGATGAGAACAACCACTATCAAAGTACGAAGAACCTGAAATGTTAGTTCTTAATGCAGTTATCGCAACATTACAAGTTACATCCTTTTTGGGAACCCAAACTCTTTTAAAATATTTTTTACCTTTCGGCTCAGTAATGTTGCTTCGAATGTTATCCGGGATATTGGACAACCTTTTAGGCAACATTTTGCTCACATAATCTTGAAGTTTGAAATAATATAGTTTTAAGTGTCCAGGGGAGTTACAGTTATGACATACAAACTTCATATTCTTTGACATACATGAGAACCTATTATTTATTCTTTTTTTCTTTTACAAAACATATTTTCTCATTTTTGTCAAACAGACTGGAGCATATAGTCTTAAGAGAGTTTTCATATCCAATACCTGCATGTGAAAGTTTACTAAAGCTAAGTATCTCATTCAACTTTGAAGTCCCTGAGTTGAGCTTACGGAAGGTTGCTTCGGCTAAATCCAGTTTTGCACGAATCTTACCAAATTCTGTATCTTTTTTTGTGAGTGCAACCTCTAGACAAGTTATTGTGCCTCTTAGATCTACATTCTCACGAGTTAAAGATTTTACATTTGTGTCAAGTTGCTTGGATTCTATGATTAAGGCTTTACAAATACTTTGTAACTCATTGATTATGTCATCTTTGCATTTAACTTGATCCATACTATCAGCCTTACTAACAAAAATAGAGTCACTAAAGCAATTAACATCAGAATAATTAAAGAATTCATACCTTTCAAATGTTGTTGGAAATGCAGATGTTGCCTGAAATGTCGTGACATCTGAGGCAACATTACAGATGACATCTTCATTGTCAGACAGAGACTGTTCGTAAACAGTGTTCAGCATTGCTTGTGATTTGACTTCTTGATCTCCTTCCTCTTCTCATTCGTCGTCACTAAGCGAGACCTACAGATTTTTACCAAAATTCCTAAGAGTGTTTGCACATTCATTAGCATAATGACCCCAACCTGAACATGCATGACATTGCACAAACTCTAGTTGTTTGGGATCAAATTTGGTATGATCTGAATTGGTTCTTTTTAGTGGACTTCCTTTTTGAGTACTTGGAAGGAACTTGGTGGACTTTTGATTGAAGCCTTGATTTTGATGTTGTTTAGATTTAGATTGATTTCTATCATTGTTGAACTTCCTCACCATGGAATTATATTTTCGAGTGAGTAAGGCAACATTAGCACCTTCACCAAGTTCTTCAAGATTCTCATCCTCTTCATCGAGTTGATTCTCCCTGGATTGAACTTGAAGTGCCACATTCTTGCTTTTATATTGTTCTCTTTGATTCTCAATGTTCATCTCATAGGTTTTGAGAATGCTCATTAAGGTATGAAGGTCCATTGTGGCAAGATTGTGAGCTTCTTCAATTGCACAAATCTTTAAATTGAACTTTTCAGGAAGAGAACATAGAACCTTTTCAACAAGTTGAGTGTTGGTTAAAGGTTCACCAAGCACTTGACATTCATTTGAGTTATCAATCAACTTTTCAAATAAGATTTAATATCATTCGCTTCTTCCATCTTTAAATATTCATATTTGCTCATGAGCATGAGTAGCTTTGTTCGACGAACACTTGAGCTACCTTCACAATGAATTTGTAAAGTATCTCATGCATCCTTAACCGTAGGGCAGTTTTGAATGAGCTTGAACGTGTAGAGATCAACCCATTCAAAAATTTCATTTAAGGCCTTTTCGTTAAAGCTATCATTATTGGTTTCTTCTGCCGTCCATTCGGATTCAGGTTTAACAAGAATGTCACATTCCTCATCCGGCGGCAACATTAGAACAACATACCCATTGGTTATAGATCTCCATGCCCCAACGTTAATTGATTTGATATGAGAAAGTAGGCAAATCTTCCAGTAGGCATAGTTTGAACCATCTAAAATGGAAAGTCTACCAATAGTTGGATTTGTCGGATCCATAGCTTTAAATAACAAGACCAAACACTTATTATGTTAAGTGTCGGATCTGAAACCACTTTTTAGGTCCGGATATACTACGGAACAATAAAAATAATCGGGAAATAAAATCGAATGCCAATTCAGTTCTGAATGTCAACGACAATGTCGTCTGAAACAAGTGACAACACTTCGATAAAACAGAAAAACTTTTGAAGAGTAAATTACAGCGGAAATAATAAAGAACACAAATGTTTTATATTATATAACCTATGACGGTCAATGACCGAAAGTATTGTCTATATTTATATACAATTGAATAAATTCATTTCTTTACAATTTTACAAAATAAAACTAAAGGAATTAAAACGTTGAAGTCGCAGATAACTTCTGCTTGAAAAATTTACCTAAATAGACATAGACAACAACTCATTATAATTGCTTCAATACATAACAAATCTAGAATCTAAGCAGCAATTATAATGTTGGACAGAATGTTGTCGATACGCTCAGGCAATACTTGCGATCCAGTTTTCTGAGATGAATTATCGAGATCTCTCTTGATATTTTTGTAATCTGTTTCTGGATATCAATTCACTCTTGTAGCATCTCTATTTATAGTAGAGAGTCTTCCTTGAAAAGCTCATCGATTGGTTGTGGAGGTTGAGGGAAAGATGAGTAGCTAATAGGGTTTGTTGGAGAAGATCATGGAGCAAAATCCTCTAACTTCTTGGACTTGTTCCTCAAGCATAGCAACGGCTTTGACTTGTTCTTCCCACATTTTTCATCAGCTCCTATTTATCTTTCCAAGTCACTTTTACTTCGTATTGATAATCCCACAAATATTGCTTCAGTCCATGAATTAAGGCAAAACTGTTTTTCATAAAATGTTAGTCCGAATGTTGTGACATTTGTTCCAACATTTCTTAAATTCAAATGAGTACTTAAAACGATATGTTGGATAGAATGTCACAACACCAAACCCAACATTAACAGGTTCAAGCCGTGGAAACAACCTATTGCATAAATGCAAGGTAAGACTGCATATAATAGGTCCGGCCCTTCCCTGGACTCCGCACATAACAGGAGCTTAGTGCACCGAGCTATCTTTTGTTTTATATTTAAACAAAATTAACTTTTGTGCACTGACAATAATATTCATAAAAAGCTCGATATTGTAACTACTCTAAGAACTAGGATATATAAGTTATTGGTTGCGGAGCCAGGAAATATGCTAAGGGCATTTCTAAAATTACAAAAATGACATATTTGGTATTCGAATCTAAAAGTAATTTTTTAACCCACTTTAACACTACACTAAAGGATCATTTGGTTATTGGTTAGAGTTAATCAAGTATTAATAATGTATCTAGGTATTAGTTATGCAGAGATTATCTATGAAGTTTAGTTATGCATGAATTATTTCCTTAGATATTAGGTTCATTATATTAGAAATTAATATACATATTATGTTAAAAAAATATATTTGTTTACAATACATGATAAAATGTTTTGATCTTTAAAAATAAGGAAGGCAAGATATATATGTTAAGAGTCTCACATCGGATATGCAATGGTAACATGAATTTCTTATATGGATTTGGACAATCCTCACCCTACAAACTAGCTTTTGGGGTTGAGTTAGACCCAAGATTTATTATTTACATGGTATCAGAGTCAGGTCCATTCCAACTCTTTGTTCGTCAATGTTGGGCCACCAAATTATATTGTCCACGCTTCAGTTAACAAGGTCTGGGCGTGCGGGGGAGTGTTAAGAGTCCCACATCGGATATGGAATGGAAACATGGACTCCTTATATGGATTTAGACAATCCTCACCCTACAAGCTAGCTTTTGGGATTGAGTTAGACCCACAATATAGTTGACACGTGAAAACGTTGCAATTAAAGCCACAAATTTAAGTTTGGAGTAATTTATGTATTATTTATTTCAATATTTTTATTCATGTATTAGTAATTTATGTATTATTTATTTCATCTTCTACCCCGCATAAAATAATGTATAAATTGACTCATAATTTATTCTTATTTTATTTATTAGGGTTGTAAAATGGTAACCCCAACACGGTACTTGATGTGTTAAGTTTCATAGAAAGCAACTAAAAACCTACCAAACATATGATATTAACTAGGGAAAAGGGTCAGATTTACCACTCTACTGTGCGAAAAGGATCACATTTATCATCTGTTATACTATCAATTCAAAAATACCACTGTCGTCACTTAAATGGTTCAAATATATATACCCCTCCTCCCTTAGGACTATCTAAGATCGACACTCAATCCCACATTGAACTGATATTTTAATGAGGTGGATGCTATATTCAGTGTCCCAATCCATTTTACCCTTCCCTTTCCCTTGTTCTTCCACCATTAACGCCTCTACTACCTTCACCATCATTGTCATTATTTACACCACCGTAGCCAACAATATCGCCCGTCCATTTTAGAGTTCTCATCACCTGTGTTATTTGGGACTTGCCTTTTTTCAATATATTTGATTAACTTGGAATTGCAATCAAGTTTCAAGAACTTTTCTCTGCCTGTAAGAATTGAGAAGCATATTCAGGAGCTTAAATGTTCGCTAACCCAAATGATGAGAGCAAATTTTGATTTTTGATTTTTGGTTTTCCCTCCTAATTAAAAAAAGGAATTTTATACTATAAAAAGAGAAGGGAGAAAAAATGGCATTAGCAAACAATTACGTCAAACACATTAACTAACCCTGCGTTAGAGAAAAAATCAGAGAAAAGAATAGGGGACAGAAATTAAGCAGAAGTAATTTCGGCAGTATATAAGAAAATAATTACTTTTGCTTATCTAGTTACGGTGGTGTAAATTCTAAATAGTGCCAAACTGGCAATGGTGGTAAAGGTGTTAATAATGGTAAAAGAACAAGGGGAGGGGAAGGGGTAAAATGGGTTGGGGCACTGAGGTGCCATGCTACGTGGTATTCATCTAATTGAAATATTAGTGTCACGTGGGATTGAGTGTCCATTTTGGACAACCCTAACTGAGAGGTATATTTGAACTATTTAGGCAACAGAGACTGATAGTATAACGTGTTGGAACTTGTATGAAATTAAGAAGAAATAAAGTGATCAACAGACAGAAAATTCGAATCAAAGGTTGCAACTTTTCAGAACAATTACAACATTTGGTATGAATGGTTGTAACTGTTCATATGCTACTATATATAAAGAAGGTTGATCACTTGGTTGAATAGATATACACAACAAGACAGAAAAAACTACAATCAATCAGTTTTTTCACAACTAATGATCTAAGATTGTGGCTTCTACTTCTTCTTCTTCAAAAACAAGTTTCTGAAGAACATATATAGTAAATTCGCCAGAAGTGAAGTTCTTGTGCTAGAACTCTCACTTAGATAGTTCTATCTTCTAGACAGACGTCCGTAAAACTGCAGCACAAGTGGAGGCGAATTTTTGTCTTAGGACACTGCATCAAGCAGGCCTCTATCGACACCAAGTTAGTATGTGTTTTCAATTTGTTGAATTCATTGTTGTTGATTTCAAGTTATTTTGAGTTATTATTATATTATTGTGCTCAATTCATTTCATCATTGATGATACTAGATTGACACTAACAATCTAAGACAAAAATTACTATTAAAAAAAAATCAGATTTTTTTTCTGATTTGTTGAGGTTGCAAAAATATTTCAGAGAATTCAATTTCCTGATTTGCAAAGATGGATCAATCTGGATCGTCAATAGTGAAAAACCATGTTGAGAAACCTGAGAAATTCAAAGGTTCTGATTTCAAGCCGGCAAATGTAAGATGTTGTTCTACTTGACAACTCTTCACGTGGCAAACGTATTGATTGCTGAGGCTCATATGGCTTTACCAGAAGGAGAAGGGGAGAATACTCCGACTGATGCGGAAAAGGCTGAAAGGCTGAAAGACATTCAAACTTGGAAAAGTCAGGAGTTTCTTTGCAGAAACTATATTCTCAATGCCTTGGATGATTCTCTCTACGACATCTACTCCACGTTCAGAACGGCACGGGAGTTGTGGCAATCGTTGGAGAACAAGTACAAAATTGAGGTTGCTTGTTCCAAGAAGTTCGTCATTGGAAAGTTTCTGAACTTTAAGATGAGTGATGCCAAGGCAGTTGTCAAGCAAGTGGAGGAACTCCAAATCATTGTTCATGAGTTAGAGGTTGAAGGTATGGGCCTTAACCCGAATTTCCTTGTTGGTGCTATTATTGAGAAATTATCTCCCTCATGGAAGGATTTTAAGGTTTATCTTAAGCATCTAAACGAGGAAATGAACGTTGAGCAGTTGGTTCTGAAAATTCGATTTGAAGAGGATAACCGGAAGAATGAAAAGGCAGATGATGTTTCATTGGAGCCTAATGCCAACATGGTTGAAGGCAATGCTTCTAAGGCCAAGTTTCAGAAAGGCAAGGGCAAATTTAATGGTGCCAAGCCATCTTTTGCAACCGGGAGGAATGCATTCGCCCCACAAAGGACCAATGCATTCAAGAAACCACAACCAGGACTGTGTTGGGTATGTGGTAAACCTGGACACAGAGCAAAAGATTGTCGCCTTCGCAAGAATCAAGGTGGTAGTGTTGGAGGTTCGAATAATGTCAACCAATCCAACCGGGCTGAAACTAAAAACCAATTAATTGGGGTTGTGGCGGCTCAAGCAAATTTGGTTACAAATTCAACCGATTGGTGGATGGACACGAGTGCTACAATGCACGTATGTTCTGAAAATGATATGTTTTTATCCTATCAGGCCATCAAGGATGGAGAACCATTGTTCGTAGGGAATGCTGCTTCTGTGAAAGTGGAAGGGAAAGGGAATGTGACTTTACAACTCACTTCCGGGAATGATCTTGTGCTCACTAATGTGTTGCATGTGCCTGAAATTTGTAAGAATTTGATTTCTGGACCTGTTCTTAGTAACAAGGGCTTCAAAATTGTATTTGAATATGACAAATTTGTACTCACCAAGGGTGGGTTGTATGTAGGGAAGGGTTACCTCAGTGAGGGACTCTTCAAACTATATGTTGTACCTACTAAGGTAATTGCCATTATTAATGGAAATGCAGGCACTAGCACTGCTTCTATGTATATGGTTGATTCCCCTTCTTTATGGCATTCACGATTAGGCCATGTTAATTATCGCTCTTTACAAAGAATGGTGAAGTTAGACATATTGCCAAATTGCTCTATGAACAAAATGACTAAGTGTGGAGTTTGCATAGAATCAAAATATGCAAGTCATCCTCATAAATCTGTAGTGAAATCAAATGAAGTGCGTAGTTTAATTCATAGTGATTTATGTGATTACCAAGCAACCCCATCTCGTGGAGGAAAGAATTACTATATAGCATTCATAGATGATTGTAGTAAATTTTGTTATGTATACTTAATACATACAAAAGATGAGGCTTTGAACATGTTTAAAACATACAAAGCAGAAGTGAAAAACCAACTTGACAAAAGAATTAAGATTCTAAGGTCAGACATAGGTGGTGAATATCAATCAAATGAGTTCAAAGAATTCTGTTCTACTCATGGTATAGTTCATCAAACTAATGCGTCATATACTCCAAAATAAAATGGAGTTGTCGAACATAAAAATAGAACATTGAAGAATATGATGAATTCAATGTTGATTAGTTCGGGTGCACCTTAGTCTATGGGGTGAGGCGTTAATTGCTACAAATATGATATAGAACAAAATTCATCAAAAGAAAAATGACCAATCTCCCTATGAGTTATGGAGAGGAAGATCGCCTACTTTCAAATGGATGAAAGTATGGGGTTGCCTAGCGAAAGTTCAAGTTCCCTTACAAAAGAGAACTAAACTTGGACAAAAAATGGTGGATTGCATATATATTGGTCATGCCACTAATAGTGCAGCATATAAGTTTTTGGTGTATCATTCCGATGTTGAAGGTATTCACAAAAACACACTTATGGAATCTGCTGAAGCAGAATTTTTTGAGGATATTTTTCCTTACAAAGACAAGGATAAAAGTGTTCCTAATCATAAGAAAAGGACACTGCCTCAAGATGAGTCAAACCAAAACACTAATAATGATGAAAATCTTACTTCATCTGTTCAAGAAAAAATCTCTGAACCACGGAGGAGTAAACGTGGGAAAATTTCCAAAGATTTTGGACCGGACTTCATGACCTTTTCCATTGAAGGAGAACCTCAAACATATAGGGCTGCTATGGAATCATCCAAAGCACCTTATTGGAAATAGGCTATTCAAAGTGAGGTAGAATTCGTTGTGCAAAATAATACATGGATATTGATTGATCTCCCTCTGGGACAAAAACCACTAGGCCATAAATAGATTTTCAAACAGAAATTAAGGCCTGGTGGTACTATAGAAAAATACAAAGCTCGTATAGTAGCCAAAGGGTTTAGACACAAAGACGGTGTAGATTTCTTTGATACCTACTCACCAGTAACGAGAATTACATCTATAAGAACGTTAATTGCTATAGCGGTGATTCACAATTTGGAAATACACCAAATGGATGTGAAGACCGCATTCTTGAATGGTGAATTAGATGAAGAAATTTACATGGAACAACCTGAATGGTTTGTTGTTAAAGGTCAAGAACGAAAGGTTTGTAAATTGATTAAGTCTTTATACGGACTTAAACAAGCTCCAAAGCAATGGCACGAAAAGTTTGATAATACGTTATTATCAAATGGTTTTCAAATAAATGAATGTGATAAATGTGTCTACATTAAACAATGTAAAGATGCATGTGTCATTATATGCTTATATGTTGATGATATGCTAATAATGAGAACGGATAAAGATGTAATTAACCAAACTAAGAAGATGTTGCATGCCGCTTTTGATATGAAAGATATGGGAATAACGGTTGTCATTCTTGGTATTAGAATTCAAAAGAATTTTGATGATTACATCTTAACACAATCCCATTATGTTGAAAAGGTCCTCAGAAAATTTGGACATTATGATGATCGACCGGTTGTTACACCATTTGATCCCGCTAGTCACCTTAACAAGAATGAAGGTGAAAGTGTGTCTCAATTGGAGTATACACAAGTTCTTGGAAGCTTGATGTACATAATGAATTGTACGAGGCCGAATTTAGCATATACAGTGAGTCGACTAAGTCGATACTCACATAATCCTGGAAAGGATCATTGGTTTGCACTAAGACGAGCACTCTGATATCTACAACATACAATGAACTATGGATTGCATTATACAAAATATCTTTCTGTGTTAGAAGGATATTGTGATGCTAATTGGATGTCCAGCCAGTCGGAAAGTAAGTCCACAAGTGGTTATGTATTTACACTTGGTGGAGAGTCGGTATCTTGGAAATCATCAAAGCAAACGATAAATACGCGATCAACTATGGAAGTAGAGTTTGTAGCCTTAGACAAAGCTGCCGAAGAGGCAGAATGACTCAGAAACTTCCTAGAAGATATTCCGTTGTGGACAAAGCCTGTGACAGCCATTTGCATACATTGTGATAGTATGGCTGCCCTGACGAGGGCAAAGAATCAGATATACAATGGCAAGTCGAGACATATAAGGCGACGTCATAATACAATACGAAGCTTGCTGAAGAATGGAATTATTTCCATTGATTATGTTAAATCAAAGGACAATATAACGGATCCTTTGACAAAAGGCCTTAACAGAGAGCAAGTTGTATTTACATCGAGAGGAATGGGCTTAAAGCCAACACAATGAGTCGTTAACTGACGGAAACCTAACCTATCATAATTGGAGATCCCATGGTTTAGGTTCAATAGAAAAACTATTTGGGGAAGACTCAAGGAGCATAAAACACACATATGCTCATTCCTATTGTGTACTAAGTGTGTTAATCTGTTGATGTTTTAAGGGTTGAATCTTATCCTTAATAATACTAAAAGCCTTATGGTGGGATAGTACAGACTATTCTTGTTTGGTATTACCTATATGAGATTGATGTGGGGTCGCATCTGGGAGAACCGATATGGCTACGTTCTCTAGAAAATCTCACGAAGAAGGAGTTGTTCACGATCGAAATGAACACAGCCGTAAGAATTGAAATATGTTGATATGATATGTGTGATACTTGTTGTCTTGATTTACTACAAAACGTGAATAGTTCAAGATATTTTGTCCACTATTTCACAAAGTAGATCCGATAGGTATTCACTACGAACGGTTCAAGTCCAAAAGACACCGTTTTCGATGCATGTCATATCGCGTTGTTCAGAAATAACGAAAAGTTCCTTATTATCTAATTTTCTATCCAAATGTGGGGTATTGCTGGAACTTGTATGAAATTAAGAAGAAATAAAGTGATCAACGGACAGAAAATTCGAATCAAAGGTTGCAACTTTTCAGAACAATTACAATCTTTGGTATGAATGGTTGTAACTGTTCATATGCTACTCTATATAAAGAAGGTTGATCACTTGGTTGAATAGATATACATAACAAGACAGCAAAACTATAATCAATCAGTTTTTTCACAACTAATGATCTAAGATTGTAGCTTCTACTTCTTCTTCTTCAAAAACAAGTTTCTAAAGAACACATATAGTAAATTTGCCAGAAGTGAACTTCTTGTGCTAGAACTCTCACTTAGATAGTTCTATCCTCTAGACAGACGTCTGTAAAATTGCAGCACAAGTGGGGGCGAATTTTTGTCTTAGGACACTGCATTAAGCATGCCTCTATCGACACCAAGTTAGTATGTGTTTTCAATTTGCTGAATTCATTGTTATTGATTTCAAGTTATTTTGAGTTATTATTATATTATTGTGCTCAATTCATTTCATCATTGATGATACTAAATTGACACTAACATAACGGAGGGTAAACATGATCATTTTCGCTTAGTAAAGGTGTAAATTTGACCCTTTTCCCCTATTAACTATAATAATTTACTATATGAATAATTCCCATTTTAATGAGCAACCAAACGATCCCTCTCTTATGTGTTCAACCGTCTATATATTACAAAAAATAGATTTTAATTATAAATTTTCGACGAAGATCACCTTTTCAAATTAAATAGGTAGCTCCTCTATAGGGGTAACAAAATTAGCCCAAACCCAAATGACTCGTCCAACCCGTCCAAGGTTTCATGAGTTTGGGCAAGACTCATGATGATGCCCAAGTTGACCCATCATAAATCAACAGCCCAAATAAACCCATGATAATGTCCAAACTTGACCCACGAAAATGTTAAATCTTAATGATTAGAGCTCCACTCTAGATTAAGATTTTTGTATATAAATAATTATTTTAAAAAATTCTTTATTATTTCAAAACAATAAAAATCCATCAACGCACCCCAACCACCCACCCACCACAATATCCATCCACCTACCCCTCCCCTACACCAACCCCCACCCAAGCACTGAACCACCCTCACATCTCTGCCCCCCACCTTGCCTACTCCACCCTCCACCCCCAACCCCGTACCCCAACGAATTACTATTTTATATTTTTACTTTTATTAACAATTTATAAAAAATATGAAAATTTTCTTATCTCCCCCGTCCTACCCACACCTACCCCCCCACCCCCAACCCATTGCCCTACCCCATTCTCAAATTTCTGTTTCATTTTTTTTTACTTTAATAAAAAATATGAAATTTTTTCTTACCTACCGCCCTAACCCCCCTCTACCCCCATCCCATCCTCAAATTTCTATTTCATATTTTTTGTTACTTTTATAAAAAAAAATATTAAAAATATGACACTTTTTCTTTCATCCCCCTACCCCCCTCCACCCCCCCACCCCATGCCCTACCCATCCTCTAATTTCTATTTCATATTCCTTTTACTTTTATAACAAAAAATTATAAAAAATATGAAATTTTTTTCTTACCTCCTACCCCCGTCCACCCGATGCCCTACCCTCATCCTCAAATTTCTATTTCATATTTTTTTTATTTTTATAAAAATATTATTAAAAATGTGAATTTTTTTCATATCCCGTGCCCTCCCACACCACCCTCGAAGTTTTTATTTTTATATTTATTTTAGTTATATATAATTTTTTATTAAAAATGAGAAATTTTTCATACCCCATCACCCAACCTCACACCCTCCCCCCACTACCCCCTCCCTCCCACCCCACCCCCAAATTTTCTATTTTATATATTTATTTTATTTTTATAAACTTTAAAAGAGAAATTTGTTTACTCCATCCCCCAAAGTTTTTACTTTATATATTTATATTATTTATACAAAACTTTTATTAAAAATGAGAAACTTTTCTTACCCCACTACCCAGCCCCCCTCTCAAAAAACCCCTACCCCTGCCCTCCCACCCATTATTTTATATATTTATTTTGGTTTTATAAAAAATGAAAAAATTCTTAAAAGATTATTCTTATTTTAAAAATAAAGATATGAAAAAATCAAATATCATACAAAATAAAATAAATCATAGAAGGTAAGTTAAAAATTTATAAAAGTAATGAGTCAAGTTGGACAAGTTGAGCAAGTTTGGCAAGTTGGGTTATGACCCATCATTTAGCCATCTTGACCCGCTCATCTTAGTCCATGTAAGCTTTGAGCGGTTTGAACATTGACTCATCTATTGATTCAGCCCATCTTGACCCGCTCAACTTCAGTCAAACAACCCATCTCCCACCCCTATTCCTCTGCTATAACTCACTATAATAAATTAAATTGCACAAATAATATAAAATTATTTATACTGCCAGTATAAATTAAACCCTTAAACTAAGAAATATAAACACAATATTCTAATATGAGAAACAGTAGAGTACTTACTAGAAGAACAGCATCTCTGGCAGCTATAGTAAGAATATCAGCACAAGAAACAATTTCAGGACACTCTGATTCAATCATATTTTTAATTTTATCAATAATTCTGAATCCTTTTAATGCATTCTTGTTGTTTTCAGCTTTCTTTTCTCCTTGTAAAGTCATTGTATCCTCCAGCAATATCGAACCACCGCAACCCATTTTTTCAGCAGATTCAACTGGATTTTGTAATTACAAGCATTAATGAATCTGCTTTACCAAAAGAAATTAGCTGCGTTTGAAATGTTTATTATTTCTTCCTCCGGTTCCAAATGTTAATCCTTTTGGCATTCATTTCAAAATATTGTACATTTAAAAAAAAAGTATTTATTACTCCCTCCATTTCAATATATATGATATGCTTTCATTCTTTTAGCTAAAATGAATCTAGCTAGGGAAATTTGCATGTTAGCAAAAAAATTTCTTAGATAAATTCTTATTTTCTTGTAGTAGAATAATTAACTTTATACTTCCATTTTATCATTAATGAGAAACTTTTATAACTATACAAATGTTATAACATGTTTAAAGCCACAATTTCAAAAAAATTATAGTCACATAAACATATAACACGATTTAAGACCACATGTTTCAAAATCTTTTCTTTTTAAACTTCATACCGATTCAAACTATGACACAAAAATTACCGATTCAAACTATGACACATAAATTGAATGAGGGATCGGATAAGTTTTTTTTTTCTTTTCAAAATCGCTCTTACTACAATTAGTTGTGTTGTTACTAAGTGAGACATTTAAGAGAGGTAAATGATAGTTTAGGAAAATAATACTCTTTAGGCTATCAAATCTTTTTCTTTAGAAGTATATATAAACTTTAAAAGACAGATAATTATATGGATGTAGTATTAATTGTACCTGAATAAAGCAGTTATGGAAATGTAATCTCAAAATCAAAGCAACATTACGAGGATCAGAAAGTCAGACACATTCCATTTATTTTCTCACAATTTCAAGCACCTAAGGACAAATTGATTTGTAGTAATCCAAATTTAAATGTGGATCACTAATTCCATTCAAGCTTCTAATTAAACATATGCTAAGTACCAAAACCAAGCATTCCAAAATTATAATTCTCGCGTTAAGAGAATAACTAGAAGCCATTTCGTTTGCTAATTAATTTTTTAGTAAAGGGAAAGATTTAAATGAAGATGGTTAAGACACTGAGTTTATATAGTAGAGACAAAAGGAAGTTAACTTAGGGTTTTCGAGAATTGGACGTCATCTTCTTAGTCACATGTATGGTTAATTCCTTGTGTTTTGTAATATAATTTGTAAGCATTTAAATAGTCAAGAGAAGATGTAATTAATATTAGAGTAGTTGGTGAGTTTCCTAAACCAAAGTTACGAAATAAAATGAAAATATATAAATCAAAGACTTGTGGCTTTTTATGAAAGAGTTTTGTAAGCGACCAAACCTTTAGTCTTTCAAATAAAAAGCCAATGTTTGATCGATCCCTTCAATTACTTTGACTCCACATTTACAAATTAAATGTCAAACATTTTAATGATGACCAAACCTATGCATTTGTAGGGAATTTCTTTTTATTCTTTTAATTTCCTTTTTTTCTCGATGAAAATATTTTCTTAATTTTACCAAAATGCCCTCACTCGAACCCCATAGGCAGCGGCTTGTGCCCAGTAGTTTAACTGAACTCAATACATTGGATAACTTAAACTCATGATATATATATATATATAGAAAGAAATTAAAATCATGATTATATGTAATAAGATTAGTCATTCTGAAATAACAAACTCTAGATCCTTGATTCATTTTACCCACAGGAAGGCTCCTCAACATGTGATTCTTCGAACCCCACATCTAGAGTGAGTCTTAAAACATGTTTTAATGATGCTTCAATTTTACAAGCTCTAATTAACTAACAAAATATTACTTAGTTTTCTTGGGCTAATTAACTTAGTTTATGTTTCCTATAGCAATATCACAACAATTTATAATAGTAATTGAGTTCACAATTAAATATATAAATATTTACTGGATTCTTTTAATAACTGGGCGCAAAACCTACTTGATTTACGTCCCGTATGTGATACTATAGATCCTTCCTTAAGTATACAATTTCTCAACACCTTAATAACATTTCTATTAATACTATTAGATGATTCTAAAAGAAATAACCCCCTTGATTATTTTCATTAATTGAAAGACTATATATACAATTTACATATTTCCATAATAGGAGAATTCTATTCCTATTCTACTCCTAAAACCTTATTCTATTTGGAGACTAACTATACAATTATGGTAAGAGTACAAGACTAAATAAGGTACACTACAACTATACAAAACCGTGTACAATACGGACCAAAACCGAGAGCAGTCGAGACCAAATATACATAGGATATACACGTGCATAACATGTATATCTTATGTATATTTAACACACCCCGCAGTCATATCGGGCGGTCTTCGGACGCTAAGACTGTCTCAAAAATCTTTAAAAAGGACCGAGGAAAGACCTTTTGTAAAGATGTCTGCAATTTGATACCTGGAGGGGACATGACAGACGCATACTTGACCACGAGCAACCTTTTCGCGAACAAAGTGAATGTTCATCTCGATATGTTTAGTGCGCTGGTGCTGAACCGGAATACCAGAAAGGTAGATGACATTAACATTATCACAATAAACCAAAGTCGCTTTCTGAATAGGACAATGAAGCTCTAACAGCAAATTATGTAACCAACACGATTCTGAGACCACATTAGCTACCCCTCGATATTCAGCCTCGACACTAAAGTGGGACAAAGTCGACTGACGTTTCGCAGACCATGAGACCAAGTTATTGCCAAGAAACATACAATAGCCAGACGTAGACCGTCTGGTGTCCGGACAGTCACCCCAATCAGCATCTGTATACGAGACAAATGTGGACATCGATGAAGGATATAAATGCAAGCCATAGTCAAGTGTACCCTGAATATACCGAATGATGCGTTTGAGTGCATTCATGTGCTCAACCCTGGGATCATGCATAAACAAACACACATGTTATACGACATACATAATATCTGGTCTTATGAATGTGAGATACTGAAGGGCCCCTGCAAGACTGCGATAGAGGGTCGGATCCTCGTATGGTGCGTTGACCGCAGCACCCAATTTGGGTTTAGTATTAACTAGAGTGGAAGTTGACTTACAGGATGACATCCCAACCCTCTCAATGATCTCGGATGCATACTTCCTCTGTGATAAGAACAATCCACCTGCACGATGAGTGACCGCAATGCCAAAAAAATAACGTAAGGGCCCCAAGTCTTTCATAGCAAACTCAGAACTGAGCACTGTCATGATAGACTGACGTAAGGCATCGAAAAAAGCAGTCAAGATAATATCATCCACATATAATAGTATATAAGCCAAGGACGAACCATGATGATATATGAACAAAGAATTATCCGACCGGCTGTGAGTGAACCCAATTGTCTAAACATAGTCAGCAAACCTCTTATACCAGGCCCATGGAGACTGCTTAAGCCCATATAAGGACTTCTTCAAAAAACAGACATGGTGAGGATATGTGGGGTCCCTAAACCCTAGGGGCTGATACATATACATTGTTTCCTTAAGATCACCATGTAAGAAAACATTATTCACATCTAACTGATGGATAGACCATGCTTTCAAAAGAGCCAAGCTGAGTACAATATGAATGGTAGTCGGCTTGACCACCGAACTAAACGTCTCCCCACAATCCACACTAACCTGATGAGTCTTACCATCACCTACAAGCCGAGCCTTATGTCGTGCAAACGAACCGTCTGAATTGTCCTTATGAGCAAAAATCCACATAGACCTAATATTATTAAAACCAGATGGACGGGGCACCAACTCCCACGTCTTATTATCAATAAGAGCATTATATTCATCGATCATAGCAATTTTCCAATTCGGATCATTTAACGCAGACACGGGATTATAGGGTAAGGGCGATATAAGAACATTAGGATTTAAATTAAAATGCCTTTTTGGTTTATAAACACCCCGTTGACTACGAGTGACCGGTCGATGACTCGGAGAAGAATTGAACGGATTTTGGGAATTTTCTGGACGTGGAACGGACTGGCCTGCTGGCCCAACACGGTAAGCATAAGCGGTGAGATGCGAGGCTGGACAGTTCAGTGTTAGGCTGGACCGCCCAATTGCTTGGCGGCGATGGCGAGGCGGGTTCGATGGCTGCGATGGGCTAGTGGGCCCGTTGGAGGATTTGGGGTGCGGGATATGTTCGAAAATGGTGAATAATATACGGAGATATAACATCATCCAAAAAATAATACGAACTAGGCACGGGATTGCTAACCTTAGCAAATGGAAATTGGGATTCATAAAAAATGATATGGCGATTAATGATGATTTTATTAGAGGATAAATTAAAACATTTGTAACCATGATGATTAGACGGAAAACCCAAAAACACACACGGAGTAGACCGAGCCTGAAGTTTGTTAATTATGGTTGACGGAAATAACGGATAACACAAGCACCCAAATACCCTAAGATGGGAATATGAAGGAGTCTTAATATATAAAATTTAAAGGGGGAAAGAATATGTCAAACCTTTGGAAGGAAGAATGTTAAGGAGATATGTAGCCATTTGTAGCACATGATGCCAAAACGAAGGGGGCACAGAAGCATGAATCAATAAAGTTCGGAAAATTTTATTAATGATACGAATTTTGCGTTCGGCTTTTCTATTTTGCGAAGACGTATGAGGGCAAGGAAAATGAAAATTGATCCCATTAGATGCATAAAATTCCCGAAATACCCCGTTGTCATATTCTCTGCCATTAGCACATTGAATATTTTTTATTTCTCGTTCGAATTGGGTTCTAATGAAAGCTCTAAATTTTAAGAAGATGGAAAAATCCTGAAATTTTTCGCTATCGGAAAAGTCCATAAAAATTTAGAATAATCATCCAAAAAGAGAACATAATACCGATGACCCAAAGAACTAAGAACAGGAGATGTCCATAAGTCGCTATGAATAATATCAAAAGGCATTAAAGTATGAGAATTAGAGTCTACAAATGGCAACCTAACAATTTTTTCCCTAAAGAACAAGAATGACAATTCGGAGTACTACGCGTACCCTTACATGAAATAAAATTATTTTTATCTAAGGAAGACAAAATAGAAGATCCTAGATGACCAAGACGAGCATGTCACAAGGAATGAGCAAGGGCTACAAATGTTGACGGCAAGGCTTGACTCGATAGACCGGAACTAGGCGTGATAGGATAAAGATCTCCCTAATATCACACCTCATGAAAGGACTCCCCGTCTTGAAATCCTTCACAAAGAAACAGACACATAATTGTCAGTGGTGAATTTACGGACAAACACTAAGTTTTTAATCAATTTGGGGGCATGTAGGGTATTTTTCAAAATAAGGGGTGGATGGGGGGAGACAAATTTTTATGACCATAACCACGAATTTGAATAGAATTACCATTACCAACAATTATGTCACGAGAGTTGCTCAAATTGGAATAAGACGAGAGAGTACCTGAATCAGATGTCATGTGGGTAGTGGCACCGGTGTTCATATACCAATTTGGGTCTAAAGGATTTAATCCAAGCGTGTGCATTGCGGCTTCGATGTCGATAGAGGTGGGGGCCACTGCGTGATGGGCCTGCGGGGGCCGAGGCCCAAGTACCCCTGCTTGTTGCCTCGGCCCAGAGGGATTACTGAAATTGGGCCACTGCGTGTTGGGCCTAGGCTACTGTTGGCCAGCCCACTGCCAGTGAGGATGAAACGATGGGCTGCTACTGTTTGGCCCCACTGCCACTGCATAGGGGCCCACTGCGGGGCCCAAAATTGTTGCTGATGCTGATCGCCTCGAAGGCCACCACCACCACTGTTCCGGCTGCCGCCAGTGTTGCCGCCGCTATTCTTGCCATTATTTTTCTTATTTTATCCCTTTTTGTCGCCACCGTTGTTGTTGTTTTGGACCGAGTTGTTGGAACTGGTAGGATGAAAAGTGGACTCCGTCATCATGACTACGGGACTAGCACCGGTAGCCGCCTTTTTAGCCATGCCTGCTTCTTCGAGTGTAAGTATCGAACGAGCCTGATAAAATTACGGAAGAGGATTGCTTTGAAGAAGAAGCGTGCCAACACCACTATAGGCCTCGGAGAGGCCTAAAACCATTTGGAGGACCAAACGATCATAATCGGCGCGCCAACGTTGCGGAGTTGGTCCGCCAATTCCTTCAATCTTTTGCAAAAAGCCAAAACGTTAGGGAAATCTTCCATGTTGATGTGGGAGAATTCCTGCTCAAGAGTAACAACTCTAGAATTTTGATTATCTTGGAATATATCACGTAGTCTTTCCCAAGTTGCCTGCGCCGTAGCGTCTGGCTCAATAATTGTTTGCAAAAGGCCTGTAGAAATCGTGGAGTATATTCATTGAAGGACATTGGCATTAAGAGTCGTCCACAACTTAGGATCATCCTCGCGTCTTGGCACCTCTGTATACTCAGAAGCCGCAGGGATTATGTGACGGATGACTTGATGCGAGCGTGCGTGAATTTTGAACAGTTCGGCCCACGTCGCATATGTTGACACCCAATTTTGTCCCATCTTTTATGATTTTATTCGTAATTTTTAATATTTTGACACTTTTAAAAATAATTTTTAAATATAGGCATATATGTGTGTATCTTCGTATTATTATTATTATTCGCATATTTTATATCATTTGCATTTTTTATAATAATCATAAATTATCCGAAAATTCTATGTTATTTTATTCTCGCAAAATTGCATCGCATTTCCCTTTTATTAAGCATTAAACATTTTGCAAATATTATATTTTATTATTATCACGTCGTTATGTTATTTTAAATAATTCACATCTTTTACAAAACAAGAAAAAAAATAATATATATATATATATATATATATATATATAAATAGGTTTTAATATTAAACCCCTTTTATATTTTTCAATTCCTAACCCATTTTTTATTTCCTAACTCAAAATAATTTCTACCCAACCCAAACCCTCCATTTTCCAAGCCCCACCGAAACTCCATCTGGCGGCTAACTCCGCTGGCCCAACAAATTTCTTTCCCCTTTATTTCCCATACCCAACACATCAAAATAAAACCCAACCCATTTCCCTTTAATCCCGACCCAAAACCCCCTTTTAGTTCAGTCCAACCCCATCACCCACACCCAAGCCCAAACCCAACCAGACTGACCCACTCACCCGACCCGTCGCCCAAGCCCAAAACCCTTCCCTTTTAATTCCCCAAACCAACAAACCCTAAAACAAAAAAAAATTCAAAACCCTAACCCCCTTTTCACAAGTCGCCGCTGCCCATACCCCCATGCCCGACCGGTCACCTCGCCCCCTGCCACCACCCACTCCCTGCCACCAATCCTGACACCCCCACACCCCTCCCGTCACTTCGCCCACGCCCATACCCCTAAAATCCGCTTCCAAAATTCAGAAATCTTTACCTTTAATTCGAATTTCAAACTCGATTCTTGGGGGGGGAATCCACCTATAAATACCCCATGATTGTTCTTCATTTTGGAAGGATTTTCGGAGAAGAAAAAATAGATTTTGGAAGGATTTTCGGAATATACATAAAATACTTTGTTGTGTTCTTGAGTTTAAAGCATTTGGCTTCTTTGTTGTTTCAAGAATCAAGTCCGAAAAGGTTTGTTCTCCCATTTTGATTCTCTGATTTTCTTCTTGATTTGGGTCGGTCGACCCTTGCGAATCGACCGGTTCGGGTAACATTTTCGTAATTCTTGCATTTCATATTTATGTATGTTGGTTATCTGAATTTGGTGTTAAAATTTGATTTGGATCATCGATTTGGTCGGTCGACCGATTTGAATTTCCAAATTTCTTGCATTATTCTTTGTTGTTATCATTGGTTATCTGAAATTGTTGAATTTATTTGATTAGGGTTGAAACAACGATCCGGTCGGGTCATCGATCCGGTCGGTCGACCGATCGGGTAACATTTTCGAAATTCTTGCATTTCATATTTATGTATGTTGGTTATCCGAATTTGGTGTTAAAATTTGATTTGGATCAGCGATTTCGGTCAGATTCTTGACGGTCGGTCGACCCGATTTGAATTTCCAAATTTCTTGCATTGTTCTTTATTGTTATCATTGGTTATCTGAAATTGTTGAATTTATTTGATTAGGGTTGAAACATCGATCCGGTCGGTCGACGGTTGGGTAACATTTCGAATTCTTGCATTTCATATTCTTGTTATTGGTTATCTGAATTTGGTGTTGAAATCGATTCGAGTTTGGATTCTTGATCCGGTCGGATCATCGACCGGTCAGTCGACGATTCGGGTAACATTTCCGAATTCTTGCATTTCATATTCTTGTTATTGGTTATCCGAATTGGGTGTTGAAATCGATCCGGTTGAAACAACGATCCGGTCAGATCATCGATCGGTCGGGTCGACGGATTCGGATATTTCGAAATTCTTGCATTCCATACTCTTGTTATTGTTTATCACGAATTTGGTCTTTGAAATCGATTCGAGTTCGGATCATCGATCCGGGTCAGATCCTTGACCGGTCTGAGCGACCCGATTTGAATATTTCGAATTTCGTAAATCGGGTCGGATATTTTAAAGCGCTCAACGCTTTCGTTTCTTTGGCCTTTGTTTCTTGTTTTATTAATATCGCATTAAAGTAAGCGAAATTGAATTCGAGGCCGCGCTTTTCTTTCGTTCCGCTTCTCTGTTTTTTTGTTTAACTGTTTTAGACATCCGTGCAACGGATATATTATTGTTTTTATTAAGTTTACTGTTTTAAATTTCTTGCGACGGATATCATCGTTTTACTGTTTTGAATAAATACCGCGTCTGTTCGGGCGTTGTTTTTCTGTTTCTGTTTGCTCCCCGTTTCAGATTACTGTTTTACTGTTTTTATCATTTTTACTGTTTTAAACTGAACACCGCACCTTTCAAACATTGCTTTCCTGTTCCAGTCCACTGTTTCAGCATTCAAATTACCGTTCTACTGTTTTACTGTTTTAAACTAGACACCGCGTCATTTTCGGAAACTGTTTTTTTTCCTCTGCCTCTGTTTTTAACATCGCTCATCGCTCTTGTTTTTACGCTCTTTGCTCTGCTTCTTTGTTTACATTCGATTTAAAATTTTCTTGATTTGAACACGATACTACATGGCCGATGAAAAATATCCGTCGATTTTGAGGCCTACAGTTGCAAAGACGGAAATATAACTTCTGGGCAATGATGAAGACTTAAACCTTTTTATCCGAGATCAACATGTTTAGTAGGCGAGGTGACTAAAATAACCAACAAGTTATATATTCGCAGCCACGACGTGATTATAGTGATCTTTTCTATTTCACCCGAGAGACCGACACGTTTAGTAGGCGAGGCAATCAAAATAAACTACATTAGTCATATGTTTGCAGCCATGACGTGATTGGAATGTTCTTTTCAAAATTTAAGTCTGAGCTCTCCGCGATCAAAACATTCACTGTTTTGAATACGGATATGAAGTTATTTGTATTTAACTGTTTCTAACCGTTTGTTCTTGGCGACTTAGGGACTAAAGTAAATAAAGGCAATTATTCCTCGGAGTTTATTTATTTTATTTCTTTCTTCAAATTCAGCTTTTATCTCGCTTTGTATTGTAATATTATTTATCGCACTTATGTAATTATTGAAATGCTTAGAATAGGCAAACTTAGGATTTATTCATAGGTTAGTTTAAGATTTGAAACTCGTCGCTAGCTTATTTATTTGTAGGCTCGCAAACTTAGAAATCTTTCGCTAGTTTATTTATTTTAGGCTCGTCACGCTTATTCAAGATTTTTAAAACAACTCTTGTCATCTTTATTTGCTTCAATTAATTGTACAAATAAGTTTATCTTTTTATTATTATTTTTTGCAACTTGTTGATTTTCGAAAGATTCGCTTCTTTGGCATTATAAAGAATTTATTGTCACAAATGCATGTTTTCTAAAAACTTTACATGTATCTTTCTTTTATGTCATCCGAATACGTACTTGTATAAAATGCATCATATTTACTTGTATAAAATGCATCATATTTGCAAACAACTTTTTATCTATTATACTTGTAAAACATGTATTTTTCTAGCAATAATTAACCTGAGTTTGACCGGATAACCGCAAGTTAGCGGATCTTAAAGGATGCCTAACCCCTTCCCTTTAGGATAATAAAGAACCCTTACCTAGAATCTCGCTAGTTTCGCAGACCTTAAAATTGGAGTTTTACATTGCAGCACTTAGTTTAATATTTAGGTGTCCTAATTCACCGTAAAAATAATTAGGTGGCGACTCCTCAATCATTTACCCAGGAATCACCCCATACGTCTGTGCTCCGCTTTGACGCGAGCCAGGTCAAAATCGGGCGCTACAGCATATTGGATGTTTTTTATTTCAAGAACAAGAGTGATGTTATTCTTGATGTTAGAAACTGCAAGGGTAGGATGAAACATGTTCCTTGATGTAGACATACTAATAGAACAATATGTGATTGAGGGATTTGGAAGAAATTTTTGGGAAGAGAGGAGAGACCGTCGGCATGAATTTCGGGGAGAATGGGCTCGGAAAACGAGGCAGGGTGACGAAAACTATGAGTGAATTTGAGAGAGGATTTTAAGACCTAGACTTCTGATACCATGAAAGAAATAATCCCCTTGATTATTTTCATTAATTGAAAGACTATATATACAATTTACATATTTCCATAATAGAAAAATTCTATTCCTATTCTACTCCTAAAACCTTATTCTATTTGGAGACTAACTATACAATTATGGTAAGAGTATAAGACTAATTAAGGTATACTACAACTATACAAAATCGTGTACAATAAGGACCAAAACCGAGAGCAGTCGAGACCAAATATACATAGGATATACACGTGCATAACGTGTATATCTTATGTATATTTAGTATATTTAACAGGTTCAAGCCTTGAAACAAGATGAGTTAGTCAATTATTTAACATAGGATGATTGAAAAGAAAGCATTATATTTGTTCGATCTGATTTTTGGTCAAAGATAAGAGCTCTTTTTTGTATATCTTCTAATTCAATTTAGATATTGCAATTACTTCAAGGGTAACAAAAAATCAAATTAACACGTTTGCCAGATTTTCGTTCTCTAGAAAATAACAGAAGGATCATTTAGTCATACAGTCATAATCTTGAAGCAAAAGATAAAAATGAATTATTGGTGATGTCCATCGAGGCACTAAAATTTGTGGGTTGGAGTCAAGAGGAAATAGTTAGTATGTAAATATTTGGTAGATTTATGAATATGAAACTTAAGATGCAAATATGATTTGTGTATTAAATTATTCGAAGTTGAAGAAAAAAAATAGAAGTAATAATTGAAAAATTATCTCATGTCGGACAATATTTATTGGGGAAAATGGTTTATAAAAAGAAAAAAATGATTTAAAGAAGGATGAAAATTGACCAGGCTTTGACGCGCAAATCAAATGAATTGCTTCCTTAGGAGAATTATTAGCCCCGCCCAAAGTTTGATACCGGGTTAATGGTTAACAACAAGTATCACCACCAAATGTTTTGATGGGTGGTAAGTAACTTCATTCTTAATCAGATGTCTCATGTTCGAACATTGGGAATGAAATCGTTTTTAGTAGAGGAGAACTTTTATAGTGATCTTAAAAATTTCCTGAGATTTTAAGTATTAAAGAGCGCTAACATATGATTGGAATATCATTCTATGCGCTAAGGATATTACGAGCTATTAAAAACCTCATATGAACTTGATTTTATGAGTATAACATGTCTTTGTGTGTGATGTGTCCGGACTTGGTAAGGGTGCACAAAAAGAGTCAAATAATAAGAGTTGGAAAATAACAAATTAGACTTGATCAGGATTCAGGACAGAACTACAAGGACCTATCGCAGATTTTATTGCGGGTTTACCTTGGAGCCAAAAGGATCTTTTTGAAATTGCATATGACCTGACTTCAAATAAGTATAGCGCCCAATATCTAGTGAATACGAAAAGGTCAAAACATATGCATGGAAGTTTTAACTCTACCAGTCTTGTTTCGAACATATCAAATGCTCATAAATTGAAGTTTTATACAAAAAATTATGAATATTTTACTAAAGACACGAAAAGTTGAAACAGAACCTGCGAGTTTTTCAGAAGTGTTATAGAACAGCCTAGACGAGCCATTTTTCAAAGAGGAGTTTGGGGTTTGGGTTTGAGAGTGAAAGATAGAATAATTTTCCTTAGGAATTTCTTTCATTATTCACAATATATATAGTTGTATAAGGTTGATTCCTAATATGGTACGAATCCTAACTTAACTTACAAAGGTTGATTCCTAATACAATTAGAATCCTAAGTTACCTTAAATATACATTTATCATAATTACAAAATATACGACGAATATTCTGAGAATATTCGCTAATACTCCCCCTCAGACGGAGCGGGAGGAGGCCGAATGCTAAGAAATTTGGATCGGAAGTCGGTGAAGAGCTGTCGCGGTAGTCCCTTTGTGAAAATATCTGCATACTGATACGAGGAAGGCACGTGTAAAATTTTGACCTGACCACGAGCAACCTTCTCTCTCACAAAGTGGATATCCATCTCAATATGCTTAGTTATTTGATGTTGGGTGGATTATGAGACATATAGATAGCAATTATGTTGTCACAATAAACTATAGACGCCTTGCGTAATGGACACTGGAGCTCCAAAAGAAGATTTCGGAGCAAACAGATCTCAGCGACGACATTAGCAACTCCGTGATATTCGCCAAAAGACTTTCGAGCGGGACGGCGTGGCTGCGCTTGGCGGACCATGAGATAAGATTATCCCCAAGAAATACACAAGATGCCGGAGGTGGAGCGACGTGTGTCGGGGCATCCTGCCCAATCTGCATCCGTGTAGGCTAGCAATTTGGTTGGGGCAGAGGGGTATAGATGTAAGCCAAAGTCAAGTGTGCCCTTAACATATCTGATAATACGTTTGAGGGCGGCAAAATGGGACTCTCGGGGGTCGTGCATGAACAGACACACCTGCTGAACGGCATATGTAATATCAGGCCTAGTGAATGTAAGATATTGAAGAGCACCTGCTAGACTCCGATATAGAGTGGGATCAGAAACTGGCGCACCGTCATTGGCACTAAGCTTGGATTTTGAGTCCACCGGAGTTGGCATAATTTTACAATTTGCCATCTTGGCCCTGTACACTATCTCTTCTGCATACTTTCGCTGACACAGGAACATATTGGCAGCAGATCTATTCACCGATATACCCAAAAAATAACTTAGCTTCCCCAAGTCAGTCATAGCAAATTCAGTTTTGAGTAGAGCAATGATTTCATTCTTCAACCCCTCAGATGAGGCAGTAAGAACAATATCGTCGACATATAATAGCAAATATGCAGTGCTGCTACCTCGGTGAAAAGTGAAGAGAGAGGTATCACACCTGCTACATACAAAACTAATTTGCAGAAGATACCTGGCGAACCGATCATACCAAGCGCGGGGGACCTGTTTCAATCCATACAATGACTTCCTGAGACGACACACAAACTGTGGAGCTGCCGGATGAACAAAACCAGGAGGCTGATGCATGTGCACAGTCTCTTTCAAATCCCGTGAAGAAACGCATTCTTGACATCAAGGTGATGAATCGGCCAATGCAAGCCCATAGCAATGAGAAACGATCTGAATAGTGGCCGGTTTAACAACCGGACTGAATGTCTCACCACAATCAATATCCTCCTGCTGATTAGTGTCATTTGCAACTAGTCTTGCCTTATACCTCTCTAAGTCACCACTGTCTCTGAACTTGTGACGAAATAGCCACATACACCGGATAACATTCACACCAGCTGGTCTAGGTACCAAATCCCAAGTGTTCTGCTTGGTTAAAGCGTTAAACTCTTCGCACATGGCCGCATTCCAATTGAGGTCCAGTTTAGCTAGTTTTGGATTCTTTGGAATGGGTGATAAGGTTTGTGTGGAGAGATTGAAGTGAACCTTGGGTTTGAAGATCCCGTGTTGTGCACGAGTCTCCATGCGGTGAGGGGGCTGCAGTGGGAGATCGGGGCCAGTTCTTTGGGTGGTAAGCGGTGAGGCTGCGGGCTGGTTGGCGGCGGTGTTCTTTGCAGTAGGAGACTCGACAGGTTGTTGGATTTGCTGGACTGGAGGCAGTGTGGGTGGTGCATTAGACTCAACAGGGTGCAACATGGGTGGTGTGGGAGCTGGACTGGGTGGTAGCATTGCTGCGGGAGGGTCAGATGACACTGCTTTGGAAGCGGCGATGGCGTCGGAACGATGAGTTCTTCTTTGAGTACAGATTTTGGATGACCGGAGACAATCTCGGTTCATCGAGAAAGATGTAATCGGTGGTCTGAAATTTCCGGAGATTTGAAAAAGGAAAGGTTGTCTCGTTAAAGGTAACGTGACGGGAGACGATGATTTTGCGAGTAGCAATGTCATAGCACAAGTAGCCCCGATGATTAGGAGATAGACCAAGGAAGACCCATGGAAGAGTCACGAGGGCAAGTTTGTGGGGTGCGATGGAGGCTATGTTGGGGTAGCATAAGCATCCAAAAATACGTAGGTGATCATATGATGGTACTACGGTATAAGATTTTTGTAGGGGTTTTGTTTTGGAGTGTGCTAGTTGGTAAAATATTTAGAAGGGATTCTACCATTTTGACAGCATAGACCCAAAAAGGCGGTGGTAGGCAGGCATGAAACAGAAGTGTGCGGACCATGTTATTAATGGTACGTATAACTCTTTCAGCCTTTCCGTTTTGGGGAGAAGTATAGGGACAAGAAAAACGGAAAACCATGCCTTGTTTAGAACAGAAATTGTGAAATGCCGAGTTATTAAATTCATGTCCATTATCACATTGGAATGATTTAATAGGTTTTTCAAATTGTGTCTTAATGAATTTTTGAAACTCGAGGAATTTTGCAAAAACTTCAGATTTGAATTTCAGTGGGTAAATCCAGACAAAATGTGAAAAATCATCCAAGAATACTAGATAGAATTTATGACCCAAAGAGCTAGCAATCGGAGATGTCCATAAATCAGCATGAACAATATCAAAAGGAGAAAAAGTAACAATGTTTGATGACATAAAGGGAAGACGAGTATGTTTGCCTAGTGGACAAGAAAAACTGTGTTGGGCAATTTTCCCATTATTACATTGAATACGCTTAGAAGTCCTAAGAAAAGTAAAAACTGGGTCTCCGGGGTGTCCGAGTCGGTTGTGCCAAGTTGAGGGAGAGATCGCCACAAGGGATAGAGGTACTTGCGGTCTGACAGCGGAAGATTGAGTGAATGGGTAGAGGTCTCCCACACTATTGCAACGTGTAAGAATTTTCCCCGTATTGAGTTCCTTCACAAAAAAACCAAAATGGTCAAATTCGACAGACACAGAATTATTGCTAGTGAATTTTCTAACAGAGATTAAGTTTTTAATGATGTTAGGTGTGTATAGGACGTGGTTTAGGGAGAAAGGTGGATGTGGATGTTTGGTGTGTGTATTACCGTAACCTTCAATTGGAATGCGATTACCATTGCCGACAGTAATAAATTGAGGACACTTTAGCCGACGTAGTTGAGATAGGTTACCTGACGACCGGGTGAGGTGAGATGTGGCTCCGATGTCCATGTACCAATTGTCGTCGGGCTGTTGAAGGTTCACGGTGGTGTATATGCAGCCCCAAATCAGTCGGGAGTTTTCTTTGTCACTGCAGTCTTCTTCTTCTTTGGGCTACAATGGCGCTGCGATTCTTCTTCTTCTTTGGATTCTGTCAGTGGGCTCTTCTGCTTCTTTGGTGGGCTGCACAGTGGCTGAGGCGAGGCCCAACAGGCCCGATCGACCAAGGCTGCTGAGCCGGGCCCCTGCGGTCGAATGCGGGCATGCGGCGAGGCCCGATTACATTGGTTGGGCCCGCTTCTGCTTCGGTTGGACCCTTCTTCTTCTTGTCCGATGGTGTTGTTGTCGATCCAGCTGGTTGCGTTGGCCCTTTTCGCGGCCCTTGCCTTTGTTGTTGTGACCTCTGCCGCCACGACCTCGCCGCTCTATTCTTCTTCTTTGGAGCTATGTTCTTTGTTGGCGCGGTGTTGCCATCCCGTCAACGGCTAACGCCTTTTGATTATGTTCCTCTTGTTTAGCACGTCTAGTTTCTTCCAACAATAGTTGTGAACGTGCCTTGTTGAAACTTGGGAGAGGGTCGGCTTGTTGAATTATTGTTGCGAGTGTGTCATATTCACCTTTCGGTAAACCCGCAACAAGTTGAAGCACCATCTTGGTTTCTGAAATAGGAGTCCCGGCGTTGGATAGTTGATCGATTATGAGTTTCAGTTGCTTACAATATTCGGACATGTTGTTAAAATTCTCGAGGCGGGTATTGTTGAATTGCTCTTCCAAATACACAGCCCGAGTATTTTTATTGTCCTGAAAGATTTCTTCTAGCCGGACCCAAAGTTCACGTGCCGTAGCACATGTTTTCATGATAGTGCATAACAGATCTTTGTAGATGGTGCCGTAGATCCATTGTTTGACGATGGCGTCAAGACGACGCCAGATTGAGTCTGTAACATTGGTGGGACGAGGAACAGATTCGTCAATGTGATCGAGCACGTTGTATGCACATGCATGAATGTAGAATAGTTCCATCCACATGGAATATTGACAGTCTTCTTGGTCAAGAATTATAGGGATAAAATTCTTGATGTTGTTAACGGCGAATGCCGGATGAAAAGAAGTTACTGAACGTTGTGAGGGGTTTTCAAGTGTGCCAGTGGATAAAACGGAATTTGTGGGGGAAGACATGGTTGCCGCCTGTCGAGGGAAGGGAATTTACTGGTTTGGCCGAAATATGGAGGAAGAAACCAGAATTTTTTTTTTTTTTCTGTGAAAGCAGAAAAAAAATCTGATTTCAGCCGGGAATGAGGATTTAGGTTTTAGGCTCTTGATACCATGAAAGATAGAATAATTTCCCTTAGGAATTTCTTTCATTATTCACAATATATATAGTTGTACAAGGTTGATTCCTAATATGGTACGAATCCTAACTTAACTTACAAAGGTTGATTCCTAAGACAATTAGAATCCTAAGTTACCTTAAATATACATTTATCATAATTACAAAATATACGACGAATATTCTGAGAATATTCGCTAATAGAGAGCTCAAAAGAGACGATTTTCAAAAATTCAAGGTCTCTACCAATTATGGTAATTAACTTTTAAATGATTATTTGAGTTTATTTCGCTCAATCTATCATTCCGCCTTTTTTGTATACTAGGTTATCATCAAATCCACCAAAGAATCCCATATTATCATCAAATCCACCAAAGAATCCCATATTATCATCAAATCCACCAAAGAATCCCAAAATCACGAAAAAGTGATTTTCAAGATCTGACTACGTTGAGGTAATTCCAACAAGTTAAACTAGTTAATTATGAGTATCTGAGAAGATGTATAGCATTTGTTTCAAGCTGTAGTGGATAGAAGGTTGAATTATGAAATCCTAATTTATGGATTAATTAATAATCAAATATTAATTCAACAATATTAATCTCAAGATGTACGTTCTTGAGAATTAATATTGAAAACGATGGTCCAAATGAACCTTTAGAATCATTTTTTAGATAAATTATAGCTAAGATTTCATCCAAATTGAACATTTTAGATTGTTGGAGTATCGATTTAGATGGAAAAGAATACAAGAATGATGTAATTGAAGTTGTTATGCATTGCCTGCAATGAGAAGAATTTCTTGAATGTGTTGATAGACAATGATTAATAAAGAGTTCACCTAAAATCAATAGTTCGGAATTTTCTTAACATGAGCCTAAGCTTTTCTTGACTCTACCGCCAAATATTCCATATGATTGTACTAATCATTTGAATACTTAGGATTGGATATTTTTGTTGGTTTTCCCTCTTTTTCATTCAGATTACTCTGCTCATAGTTGTTGGAAAGTATTTTGGATCATAACAGGAGAAGCTTGAGGTGTTGAGACACTGAGATCCTGACCTTCTTCCCTCGGATTTGTTACAACAACTGCCGTTGGTTCAAAATGTGTTAAAACCCTTTCCACGATCTGAATGATAACTTTGTGTTGTGTGCATTCTGAGCTAGGTAATTCCAGGTACATTGGAGATCCCTTTCATCAGTTTCATGTGCATCTCATCTTTAGAAGCTTGCCAGTGTAGAAGCCTGTTAGTTCTCAAGAGTCCGCCCTGGACATCACATACATCGTCCTGATGGATGTTTGCTCCACCATCGTACTAAGTAAATTAATTAATTATTATTGGTCGCTGAAAATAGTAATAATTCCATGTCGGATACGTATGAGGGGTAATAGGCCAATCCGCAAAGTTAAATATGTATCTCATAAACTTGGTTAAAGTCCCAAGGAGATTGTCTTGTGATGAAATATCATCTTTTTACTCAATAAAAGTTCCAACCAGAGTGGTGTGAGGTTAGGCCGGAACCTTTCATGTGCATTAGAATCCAAAATGTGAATGCATATGCCATATAGGCGGATATAAAACGGGACATTCATATTCTACATAAGCTCCTGAAACTAATTGATGCATGGAATACCCTCCCTTTCTCTAATGGGCAGCCTTAACATCTGCAATTGTGTCATCGCTCTCTGTCATTAACTTTAATCTGTGACTATATGTTGAGAATATAATCAAATATTAAAAAGTGTGTTCTATCTAACAACTTAAATTTTTAGATCAGATAATCACACTTCAATATGGTATCAGAGCAGGCCAAAGGTCCTGAGATCAAACCTTACTGCCACTCATTCTCAAAAAGAATTTTCACGTGCTTGGACCATGAAAAAAAATCAGGTCAGCACTTGAGGGGGCGTGTTAAGAATATAATCAAATATTAAAAAGTGTGTTCTATCTAACAGCTTAAGCTTTTAGATCAGATAATGACACATTTCAATACTATATTGAGTTATCACATGTGATTGCGTTATTGGCGCATATCGAAGGACTAATGAAGCGCCATGGCTCATTCCAACAGAATGAAGAGTCTGTGAATCTCGTAGGGCTCCGCCACCTACTTTCAAGAGCTTCTGTTTCTTAATAAGAGATTCCTTTTTCCTCTTGAATGTAGGGGTGGCCAGTGGGCAGGGCTCGGGACGGGCGTGGCGGGTTTGGCGGGATCGGGTCGGGACGGGACGGGGGAAAATGGCGGGATCGGGGCGGGTCAGGCGGGATCGGGATAGGCGGTATTTGCTGTAGTCTCGCCCCGATCCCGATAATTAAACAAGATAGTGTAATAAAAATATCCCAAGACTGTTTTTGTGCCTCTTATATTATTTAATAGACATATAATTTTTTTGTAATACAAATACAATTGTCAAAATTGCAACTTTGTGGTGTTGTTCAAAAGTTGCAAATTACATAGTAAAATTGCAATTAAAAAAATTACATTCTGAAAAAAACATGTTCTAGTTTCTTGATAATTTCCTGTGGTTCTTCGGTTGGAATTGGTATCGCTTCCACCACCTTCAGATAAGATTTCATTGTAGTTTTCGTTGATCTCCGGTTGACCGCACCTTCGAAGCTCCGCTCGTATCCAATCTCTGAATAATACTACAATCTCCAAGCTATCTCCGGCTAATGAGTGTCAGTGGTCTCCTATTTGATATCTACCGGCAGAAAAAACGCTTTCAAACGCAGTTGATGACGCTTGAATGTTCAAAACATCTCGGGCCATCATTGAAAGTGTCGGAAAGGTCTTCTCATTCCCCCTCCAGTATTTCAGCAAGTCTTCATGTCCTTCTTTATTGAAAACTGCTTGGTACGGTACAGAACCCTGCAAAACAAAAATATCAAACTCGCTAATTTGGTTAGTAGCGGTACGACCGCACATTCTATTTCTGAGGCTTTCAATACTAGCCGCTGAAACATCGTGTTTTTTGTGAGGTTGTGTAGAAGAGGAAGAAGAAGAAGATGGTATCGAAGCCGGTAGGTTACTAGCATTTTCTTGTTGGTAAAACCTATATACTTTTTTGCATTTGTCTTCTACGCTAGACAACACTTCTTCTTTAGTTTGTTCAATAGGTGGTGGGTGATTTGGATTTTTGGGACTTGGAGGTAGTAGTACTTCTATACAATCATAAATAGTTTCAATAAGTGATTTAGTACCGTCTATTTTAATAGTCGGATTTAATACAACGCCAATAATATAAATAGTGGGAATAGGAATAAAATATTTCTTAATTTTGATAAATATTTTTTTAATAGCTGCCATATAAGCTGATTTTTCATATATTCACTAAGTAATAAAAATATTAGAGCTATATAAAACAACATAGTTGAAATAGTAGGATAATATATACCGGGAAATTCTTTTGTAGCTTGAAAAAATTTCTCTAAAAATACAATAAGTTCGGAAATTTTTACCCAATCGCTATCTACAACCATATCAGCTGGATTTTGATTATGAGAGTTAAAAAATAAAGTTATAGGTTTTCTATAGTCATAAGCAACAAGTAGTTGCTCGTATAAAGAATTCCACCCAGTGGGTACTTCTTCTGAAATTTTTCTATAAGGTAGTTGGCAATCGTGACAAGTTTTTTTATATTCTTTTTATTCGTTGTATTCTATTATTTTTAAAAATAAAGTTTATAGCAAATTGTATTTTACTAAGAATGTCTTCAAAAAGTAATAGACCATCCTTTACAATTAAGTTATATATATGGCACACGCATTTTATATGAAAATGATCTGGAAAAGATGGAGTTAAACTATTTTTTAAAATTGTAATAGCGTAATTGTTAGAAGAAGCGTTATCTAATGTAATAGTCATAATTTTATCAGTTATTTCGTAATAATCGCACACTTGATAAATATTTTCTGTAATAAAAGTATCAGTGTGCCTATCATCTATATATCTATACGCTAAGATACGTTTTTGCATAGACCATTTATAATCTATCCAATGACAAGTTACCGTTAAATAATCATGGCCGTTAGTACTACGGCCTATATCAGAAGTGATAGCCACTTTACCATTAAAATGATATAATGAATAACGTAAATACTGTTGATATTCATGTGCGAATTTAAATACATCTCTCTTAACAATTGATCTAGAAAAACCGTTAAAAGCAGGATTATAAATATATTTAATGTAATGAATAAAATCGGGAGATGAAGGAAATGAAAAAGGCAAACCCTCCACAACAACTAATTTTGCTATTGCTTCCATATCTCTATGTTTATTGTATTTAGGGCCTACAATTCCCCCCGTCATAGGGTTAATTTGACCTGTACTTGGTCCGGGACAGTATCAGTATGTGAACCTTGTCCCGATGGAGCGGGCGTTTGCGCACCCGGTTTTGAAGCCTTATATTGGGCATACCTAGCTGGATGGGCACTTGCTACGTGTCTCATTAAACCTCCCGTCCCACTGTGACCTTTTCCAGTTTTAAATTTTAAAACATCTTTACAAATTTTATATCTAGCTACTTGATTCTCTACGTCCCTATAAAAAATGTCCATGCATCTGATTTTAATGGTCGTTTTGCTGGACCTCGTCTCATACTAGGGGGAATAAGAGACATTTCAGTTGAAGGTGCACTAGTGGGTGTGTTGTCATCTACATTAGTGGGTATATCATCTAGATCATCGTCTAAATTAAAGTCTTATTGAGTTCCAGAAAATAGTTCCTCGTCTAAATCTAATGGTATTGTAGGAAAATGTTCAGTATCAACAAAATCATCCTGTGTAGGAATATGATTCTGTCTAGAAATAGGACCCTTGCCCTTGTTGCCCCTACTAGAAGAAGCATGACCCATATCCGTAATCATACGTTTAAATCCTTCCATTATAAATTTATAGTTATACTAATAAATAATTAAAGTAAATGAAATTAAGTGTGCTAAATAAAATAAACAGACAATAATAATTTAATGAAGGAACGAATGTACCAAACGTCGACGTGTAATCGAGAGGTTGAAAATTGAAATTTTGCTCGATGGAAGATCCTCAAGCTAGTTGCCAACTTCACTCCCAATTCCCAAATGAATAAATAAAATTGAATATTTAGTAGACAATGTAGAGATAGATTGAGTATTGAGAGATTGTAGGAAGATTTGTGAGAAAGATGAAGAGAAAATGAGGTATTTATAGTTGAAAAATTGGGTTAAATTGTAAATATAATAACTTATGGGTTAAAAATAAATATCAAGCGGGTAGGGGGGTTGGGGAGGGGGAGGGGAGGCCAAAATGGCCGTTGCACAACGGCCAAAATGTAAAATGGTCGTTGGTGCAACGGTTATTTTTGCAAAAGGGGGATTTCGGACGGGATCGGGTCGGAACAGGCGGGCATGGGGCGGGTCGGGACGAGACCATGTCCCGTCCCGGTTCGAGTCCCGTTACCGCAATTATTTTTTTAAAAATTATCGGGTTCGGAGCAGGACCGGAACGGTGTCGGGGCGAGACCGGCCCGACCCGACCCACTGGCCAGCTCTACTTGAATGTAAGATCTATGACAATAAAACAAAACATAAGCTTCTAATGAAGTAAATGATTCCAAAAACGAATTTTTAAATACAAATTATAGGAGTAACATAGAAATAATGTTTTTTTCTAATTATTTTATAAAAAGAATTCTAAAAGTTATACAATTACCTGCTAACTTTTAAAACAAAAAATAAAGCGCAGAACTCTAAGTATATATGCAACAGTGTACTGCGATGTGTGAGTGGAAATTCACAACGATGATATTTCTTTAGTCGTGACAGGTTAAAGAGGTAAATAATGTGACATAAAGGGAAAAAATCAGGGTGGGATTTTAAAAAATCAAAGCTATCACTTATAAATCATGTTGGAAAAAGCTAGTAACTTGAGAAGAGAAGAAATAGGGCGGTGTCTCAACAAGATTAGAGGTCTAAAGTCAAACTTTATAGAAATACCTTAATTTTTTTAAAAGAAAAAATGATCATATATATTTTTGTTTAAACTCTATTTTTCTAGCTTCGCACAGTCATTAATTACTTTTTTATAATTAATTTATTTAACAATTTCTTTTTCGTTGATAATATAGCTATATCATTTAATCTCTCTTAAGAAATTATTGGTCTAAGTAATATTTTATCAATTTTAATTTCGGAAAATTTCTTTCGGCTGAGGCAATAATTATAGAAACTATTAACTTTATTATGTAAGCAATATATGTATTTGAAAAGAATCAAGTCTTTTTATTTGTAACTTGTAAGCCATAGTAAGTTGTTTTTCAATATTGAGTATAAAAATAGTAAAAAGGGAAAAATAAAAAAGTTAAATATATGAATAATAATTGGGCCCATATAAATTTTTACGATATAAATGAGACAACAAAATAGCTACACAATTACCACGTAAAGTTATTCCTTTCTCAATTATTGCAAGGATCACCACATTATAATGTGAAAAGTTATTGTAGTGAAAGAAATAATCCCCTTGATTATTTTCATTAATGGAAAGGTATATATACAAGTTACATATTTCCATAATAGGAGAATCCTATTCCTATTCTACTCCTAAAACTTTATTCTACCATAATTCTAACTATAAAATTATGGTAAGTGTACAAGTCTAATTAAGGTAACCTTTACACTACAATATACCACAAATATATATACCAAATATACAATCTGCCCGTGATGGGCATTCTGCCCGAGATGGGCTCTTGTCCGAGATGGGTCATTACTCGTGATATACACTTCTGTATATCAAGGGTATATTACCTTGTTTAACACACCTCCGCAGTCATAGCGGACGGTCTTCGAACACTGAGATTGTCCCTAAAATATTCAAAAAGGACCGAGGGAAGACCCTTTGTAAAGATGTCTGCAATTTGATATCTTGACGGGACATGACAGACGCGTACCTGACTCCGAGCAACCTTTTCGCGGGCAAAATGTATGTCCATCTCGATATGCTTAGTGCGTTGGCTCTGAACCGGATTACCCGAAAGGTAAATGACACTAATCTTATCGCAATACACCAAGGTTGCCTTCTGAATGGGACAATGAAGCTCTAATAGTAAATTACGTAACCAACATGATTCCGAGACTAGGAGACCAGGTTGTTGTCAAGGAACACACAATAGCCAGACGTAGACCGTCTGGTGTCGGGACAACCACCCCAATCAGCATCTGTATACGAGACAAGTGTGGCCGTCGAGGAAGGATATAAATGTAAACCATAGTCAAGTGTTTCCTGAATATACCGAATGATGCGTTTGAGCGCATTCATGTGCTCAATTCTGGGATCATACAAACACACCTGCTGGACATCATATGTAATATCTGGTCTCGTAAAGGTAAGATACTGAAGGGCCCCTACAAGACTGCGATAGCGGGTTGGATCCTCGTAGGGTACGCCAGCCGCAGCACCAAGTTGGGTTTTGTATCAACATGAGTGGAAGTGGACTTACAGAATGACATTCCAGCCCTCTTGATGATCTCAGCTGCATACTTCCGTTGAGACAAGAACAATCCATCAGAATGACGAGTGACGGCAATCCCCAAAAAGTAACTCAAGGGCCCTAAGTCTTTCATAGCAAACTCAGAGATGCGCATGGTCATGATAGACTGGCGTAAGGCATCTGTAGAGAAAGTCAAAATGATATCATCCACATACAATAAAATGTAGGCCAAAGACGAACCACGACGGTAGATGAACAAGGAATTATCCGACTTGCTGTGAGTGAACCCAATAGTCGAAACATAGTCAGCAAACCTTGTATACTAGGCCCGTGGAGACTGCTTAAGCCCATATAAGGACTTTTTCAACAAACAAACATGATGAGGATGTTTGGGATCCCTGAATCCCAACGGCTGATGCATATAAACTGTTTCATTGAGATCACCATGTAGGAAAGCATTCTTTACATCTAACTGATGAATAGGCCATGCTTTGAAAGAGCCAAGCTAAGTACAGTGCGAATGGTAGCCGGCTTGACCACCGGACTAAATGTTTCACCACAATCCACCCCAACCTGTTGAGTCTTACCATCACCCACAAGCCGCGCCGTATGTTGTGCAAACGAACCATCTGAATTTTCCTTGTGAGCAAAAATCCACATAGACCTAATAATATTAATACCAGAAGGACGGGGCACCAACTCCCACGTCTTATTATCAATAAGAGCATTATATTCATCGGTCATAGCAATTTTCCAATTGGGGTCATTTAACGCAGACACAGGAGTACGGGGTAATGGTGATTTAAGAACATTAGAATTTAAATTAAAATGTCTCTTTGGTTTAAAAATATCCCGCTGACTCCGAGTGACCGGTCTATGACTTAAGGAGGAAGATGGAGGATTGTGGGAATTTTCTGGGCTCGGGATGGGTAGCGTGACGGTCGGCTCTTGGCCCAAGACGGTAGCAGATACTAGAATCTGGACCAGTTCAGGTGGTGGATCGCCCAATCGTTGGAACTGATCCAGTGACGGTAGGGTGTGACTGACTCGTGGGGCCAACGGGCAGTGGGCCTGCTGGAGAATTTTGGTTGCGGGGCATGTCCGAAAAATAGTGAGTAATATACAGCGATATACCATCATCCAAAGATTATATGAACTAGGCTCATGAGTATGCTCTTTAGTAAATGGAAATTGGGTTTCATCAAAAATTACATGGCGATTAATGATGATTTTCTTGGAGGATAAATTAAAACATTTATAACCACGATGGTTGGACGGAAAACCCAAAAACACACACGGAGTAGACCGGGCCTGAAGTTTGTTAATTGTGGTGGACGGAAATAACGGATAACACAAGCACCCAAAAACCCGAAGATGAGAATAAGAAGGAGTTTTATTATATAAAATTTGAAGGGGGAAAAAAATATGTCAGACCTTTGGAAGGAATAATGTTAAGAAGATATGTAGCCATTTGAAGAGCATGAAACCAAAAATATGGGGGTACGGAAGCATGAATTAAGAGAGTGCAGACAATATTATTTATGGAACGAATTTTGCGTTAGGCTTTCCCATTTTGTGAATACGTATGAGGACAAGAAAAACGAAAATTAATCCCATTATTTGCACAGAACTCCCTAAACGCCCCATTGTCATATTCTTTTCCATTATCACACTGAATATTTTTTATTTCTCGTTCGAATTGAGTTCTAATGAACGCTCTAAATTTTAAGAAGACGGAAAACACTTAAGCTTTATTTGCAATTGGAAATGTCCATAAAAATTTAGAATAATCATCCAAAAACAAAACATAATACAGGTGACCCAGAGAACTCAGAACAGGAGATGTCCATAGGTCGCTATGAATAATATCAAATGTCATTAAAGTATGTGAATTCAAGTCAACAAATGGTAACCTAACAATTTTTCTAAAGAGCAAGACTGACAATTTGGAGTACTACTCGTACCCTTACATGAAATAAAATTATTATTAAGTAAAGACGACAAAAGAGAAGATCTCGGATGACCAAGCCGAGCATGCCACAAGGAAGGAGCAAGGGCTGCGAACGCTGACGGCAAGGCTAGACTCGATGGACTGAAACCGGGTGTGATAGGATAAAGATCTCCCCTACTATCACACCTCATGAGAGGACTCCCCGTCTTGAAATCATTCACAGAGAAACCAAAAGGATCAAATTCAACAGAAACGGAATTGTCAGTGGTGAATTTTTGGACAGACACTAAGTTTTTATTCAATTTGAGGGCATGTAAAGTATTTTTCAAGATAAATGGAGGATTGGGGGGAGATAGAGTTTTATGACCATAAACTTGAATTGGAATAGAGTTACCATTACCGACAATTATACCACGAGAGTTGCTCAAATTGGCATGATACGAGAGACTACCTTGATCGGAAGTCATGTGTGTCGTTGCGCCGGTGTCCATGTATCAATTTGGATCCGGTTGCGTCAACTCAAGTGTGTGCATTGCGGCCTCAATGTCGGTGTGAGTAGATGTGGGGCCCACTGCCGAGAATGCTTGCGTGGGCCGAGGCCCAAGCAGTCCACCGTGTCGCTCGCCCAGGTCAAACGAAGTCGTCGCCGATCGATTGTTGGGCCTGGCAAGGTCGTCGCCCCACCGCTGGAAGGGCCTGGAAAATAGGGGATGATGGCCCACGACCCATTGCTCTAGCCCCACTGCCATGGGCCCCACGACTGGGACCAGTAGGGAGGAGGCCCATTATTGACTGGACGGGGCCCACTGCCGGACTGCTGACCACCGGAACCGCCAGCGTTTGCTCCCGCGGTTTTTGTTATTATTCTTACGATTACTTTTGTCGCCACCATGAGTATAGTTTTGGCCCGAATTATCAACAAAACCTGAAGAATTTATGGAAGACGTCATTAGGACGACGGGGCTTGCTCCGGTAGCCGCCTTTTTAGCCAAACCGCTTCTTCCAAAGTAAGCATGGAGCGGGCTTGATAAAAAGCGGGAAATGGGTTGCTTTGACGAAGGAGAGTCCCAACGCCATTATAGGCCTCCGAGAGACCGGCAACCAGTTGTAGAACCAGACGATTATTTGTCACAGGTGCGCCAACGTTACGGAGTTGGCCCGCCAACTCCTTGAGTTTCTTGCAATACGCAGATACGTTTGGAAATTCTTCCATGCGAACTTAAGAGAATTCCTGCTCGAGTATGACAACACGTGAATGTTGGTTATCTTGGAATATGTCACGCAATCTATTCCAGGTAGCCATAGCCGTGGTATCCGGCTCAATAATCGCTTGTAAGAGGTCAACCGAAATAGTGGAATAAATCCACAGGAGAACGGTAGCATCAAGAGTAATCCATAACTGAGGATCCTCCGCGGGAATAGGTGCAGCGGGAGGAATTATGTGATGGATGACTTGATGGGAGATAGCGTGAATTTTAAACAATTCTGCCCATATCGCATATTGAACGTTTTCCATCTCAAGAACAATAAGGATGTTGTTCTTGATGTTAGAAACCATGAGGGCAGGATGGAAATTGTTTTTAGACATATTGAAAGAACAAAGGGAGAGGAGGGGAAATTTGGGAAGAGTAGAGGTTAATAATATCACGAATTATGGTGAAAGGGGACGGAATTCGGCGACTGTGGTGGCCGAGAGAGGGCACAAAAACCGAGAGCAATGCGGAAGCAAGACCTAGTCTCTGATACCATGAAAGAAATAATCCCCTTGATTATTTTCATTAATTGAAAGATATATATACAAGTTACATATTTCCATAATAGGAGAACCATATTCCTATTCTACTCATAAAACCTTATTCTACCATAATTCTAAATATACAATTATGGTAAGTGTACAAGCCTAATTAAAGTAACATTTACACTACAATATACCACAAATATATATACCAAATATACAATCTGCCCGTGATGGGCATTCTGCCCGAGATGGGCTCTTGTCCGAGATGGGACATTACCCGTGATATACACTTCTGTATATCAAGTGTATATCACGGGTATATTACCTTGTTTAACATGTAGTTTCTTCCCGAAAAAATTCTTCAAATTTAAAAAAAAAATATATATATATATATATAATATTTATATTGAATAAAACTTTTTGAAAAAAAATGAGAACCCTCAAAAAAGTGAAGCCCACGCAATTACTTTACTGACTTTAGTCGAACTAACCCTGATAAGAAAATGAAACATATCCCGTGTTACATCCATTACGAACAACTTTATTTGTTTCCTCTCCAATTAAAAATGGCTATACTTTGAGGGATGCTAGTGTATAATTTATTATTGAGACGATTTAAAGTCCCAAAGATATACTAATTGCTTCTTGAATTGTCTCGAGTTTCTTACACATTTTCCAACAAAAAAATAAAAAATACCACTGGCCCCCAACAGACATACATTGTATGTGAAAAATTGGCATACGTATCTAGGGAGTTCTTATCAATGTATTCTGGCAGAGGAGATATGAATTGACTGAGTAACTTTAATTTTGTAATGCAAAATATTGTACCCATTTTTATTCGTCCACTATATTAAAATAAATATTTAATTTAAAAAATTTAAAAATAATTTTCCATCTTTTATCAATTTTACCCTTATTATTTAATATTAATTATTTCTAATTCATTTTCTAACACTTATATTAATTAAAAGTGATATAGTAAAATTATTTTATTATTATTTTTAGTTTTTAAGAGGTGTGTCAAGTCAAACATGAATAATTAAGCAGGAAGGGAAAGAGTACTAATAGTATTAATAACATAAAATAAAACGTTTTGCCTTTATCTGGTAGATATGAGGTGGCAACTCAAGAGTCGAGATGATAAGAAGCCTAGCTAGTTTAAGTTATAACTTATAGAGTCAAGGTCTGTGTCTAAATTCTAAAACAAGTAATTTGGAATGGAACTTAGGTGGATAATGAGATGAAAAAATGTTTCTTTTTTTCCTTGAAAAAAGATGTTTATGAAATTAATTAAATAAAATAATATACTATAAGAGATATATTAGTTAAATCACCAAATTTTATATCCTTGAAGTACACTTTTACTTCAGATCCAAAACATCAAGATTTACAAACAATGCTATCTTTTTTTTCCTTTTTACAATAATTTCCCTTCGACATTCTGCGTGCGCCTTTGGCTACCTGTGGAACCTAATGATATCTATCTTATAGCACGTATTCAAGAACAAAAGTTGTCTCTACTCCAACAGATTAAATTGTTAGATGGTAACAAAAGCAAAATTATTGTACACAATTTAAATTCTACGAATTAAGTCCGTACAATATAGGGATTAAAACTCCACATTCAATAAGTATTAGCCCAAATAAATTACGGAAAAGAGTCATTTTTAGTCCAATTATTAACGAGTGACATAGATAAGTTTTTTCTGATAGTTCGATGACATATTTGAGTCTTTTTCCGTTAATATAAGCTCAATTACGTTAGTTTTAGTGAGAATTGGGAATTTGTTTCTCTTCAAAATAATCTGGTACATGTCGTTCGAGTACCGATGTATTTTGCATAGATGAATATAATTTGGTGTCATTTATCCTCATTTTCAATGCTTTCTGTATGCATATGGTTTAGTTGTAATACATTTGACTTTATCTGTCGAATGACTGTAGGCTATTTTTTTTTCCACTAAAGTTTTGATGAACCCGTTATTGGGTGGTTTGGAATTACTCCTGTGACTATTCATACATTGTAATATTTGCTCACTTATATTTTAAAAAGATAACCTAAAATTTATATTGTAAAGCTCTGGCCCAAAAAATACTTTTATACACTTATATACAAAAAAATATATATTATGTATATAGGTGTTTGAAGGTATATACATAATTATACACTTATATACAGAAACACTCATATACACATATACATCTATATACATCCATATACACCCCATACACAATATTATAAACCCACTACCCTCACCGCCGGTAATTTCATCGCCACCACCTGCGCTCCACCACCACCTCGATGAATTTTTTGATAGATTTAGATCTAGGTAATTTCTCGTCAAATTTGAGCCACTGCAGCCAGATCTGAGTCACTGCAGCCAGATCTGAGTCACTGCAGCGGGGGAGGCGGCCAGATCTGAGCCACGGAAAGTCGATGTCACCGGAGAAAGAGAGAGGAAGTGCGCCGAGGAGAGAGGAGGCGTGGTAGAGAGAGAGAGAACGTGCGAGAGAGAGAGGAGGGGGAGAGAGAAGGCCGGCGAACTCTCTTTCTGTCATTTCCGATGGTGCTGACCATCGGCGCCGGCGAAGAAGAAGAGAGAGAGGGGGAGGAGGGAGTGAGTGCAGAGAGAGAAGGGAGAGGAAGAGGGAGTATTTGTTTGTAAGATTTAAAAATGTGAGTTAATTTTGATAGCATTAGTACCCTAATTAACATATGGTGTGATTATCTCTACATTATTATATTTATTTGACTGCAGTTGAATTCTAATTGTTTTAGCGCCAATTGTTTATGTCATACTTCCTGAATGTTCTTGGGAAAGATGTTTAGATTTGGATTTGTAAGTTAATATAAGAATTGATCAACTTAATCTAGAATTGTTCTAGGGATATTATAATTCGACTTTAACCCTAATTGGACATATATAAATGGTCTTGAATTATATTGAAAAAGATAGTTTTGAAACGTTATTGTTCGTAATTTGGAAATTCTAGCAATCGAATCTGAATCCAAGCTTATCACAGTAATTTGCGTTAATAGAACCTTTTTTGATTCCCGCAGAAATAAGTGTTTGCGCGTCTCTCATAACTCCCCCATCTTCATTCAATAACTTTTGTTGCTTAAAAGAGATCCCTTTGTTAGGATTTGCGTCCCAAATCCGACATAATCAGAAAACAGTAAATAAGCGAAGAACAAATAACATAGACAGATTTATAGTGGTTCATTTTCAATGTGAGAGCTATGTCCACTTTGCCGCTGCAGATCTTATTAAGGGGGAAATATTACACAAGTGTTTACAACACTAAACCTCACAACCTCAATCCTAATTACACCCAAGAATTTTCTCACCAAAATTCTCTAAAAACCCTTTTTAGCTTAAGCTTTTCACTAAGAATATTTCTCTTAGTTTTCTCTCTTGTGTAAGAATGTAATAATTTTCCCTGGGAGTATTCTCATTATTACAAAGTATATATAGTGTGTACAAGAGAGGAATCCTAATCCGGTAGATCCTAATATACCATAAATATACATCAATCATAATTACACAATTTTCAAACTCAAAACCCACTTCAACCTGTCCGCCCAAACAATTCCCCAATTCCCCAAAACTCAAAATTGGCCAAATTTTACCTTAATTGAAATGCGGCCATGTGTGAGAAATTTAATGCTTTAACGAAACAACACACTTGGGATTTGATTTCTATACCAGAGGGGGTGAATGTGATCCGATGCATGGCTATTTCGCCACAAATTTAGAGATAGTGGTGACCTAGAGAGATATAAGGAGAGACTTGTGGTTAATGGCACTAATCAGCATGAAGGTATTGATTATGGTGAGACGTTCAGTCCGGTTGTTAAACCGGCTACCATTCGCACAGTTCTGAGCATTGCTATGGGTAATCATTGGCCAATTCATCAGCTTGATATAAAGAATGCTTTCCTAGATGGGGACTTGAAGGAAGCTGTTTACATGCACCAGCCGACATGCTTTGTTCATCCAAAGGCCCCTCATTATGTATGTCGTCTTCGTAAGTCACTTTATGGTTTGAAACAGACTCTCAGAGCGTGGTATGAACGCTTTGCTAATTACATTATGCAGATTGGCTTTGTATGCAGCAGCTGACCCACTGCTGCCACTGTTGCTACCGCTGTTAATGGCTACCAGCCGGCGGGGCTGCCTCCTGCCGCCACCACTATTTTCGACGTTGCCGTTGTTACCGACGTTGTTTCCGATGCTGTTACCAAAATTTCGTCCTCTGTTGTTATTTCGGGAACGTGAGCCATATGTCGGATCGTTGGCGTACCTGTGGGATGGGGCGGAAGCTAAGCCTCTCGGGTCAGCATAATTACCGCCTGTGGTTACGAGAGCAACATCGGTTGTGCTGGAATTAGTCGCTGCCCGCTTCATTTTTCTGGTTTCTTCAAGGATGAGTCTCTTACGAGCCTCATAGAACAGAGGCAATGACGTGCTTTGTTGGAGGATATATATAGTGTTACATAATTATTTACATGATAACTAAATCTTCCTAATTACAATTGGAATATAAATTTACATAATTTAAAGGATATAAAAATATGATAATATTCTATCAATGGTAATATATAAGATATGATAATATTCTATTAAAGTGTCCTGAAAAATTCAGATTTTTCATTATTTTATTTTTTGGATACTTATTAAAAAAAAAACAAAATCTGTACTATTTTTTAAAAAAAGTCGGAAATGGATTTTAAAAAACAATTCTAAAAAAAAACTGGAAAAACAAGATTTTTTTAAAATCTAGAAAAAACAATTTGTTTTCCTGATTTAAAAAATACAGATTTTTCAGATTTTTCTTTTAAAAAAATGGGTTTTCCACATTATTTTTAAAAAAATGAGTTTTCCTGATTTAAAAAAAATCAGATTTTCATATTTTTAAAAAAATCAGTTTTTTCATTTTTTAAATATTCATTTAACATATTTTTTAAATAAAATTGCCAGACATAATAAAATTAAGATTGAAAGAAGATCCACATAGAAATCAACAAGAACAAAGAAGAAATCAACAACGAAGCGTGGCAAACTTACAGATCTTAGATGAATCTTCAAGGCTCAACATGCATATTAGTAGGAACACTTTCGTTGTAGCAACAGAAGTGAGGAGAAGCTGAGGTGTGGAGCTCTACGGACATGGAGGGGTTAAGATCGGAGCTCTTAGCTGAATTTTTGACTGTATTTTGATTGGATCCGGGTTTGGGCCGGTTGACCCGAGAATTTTTAATTTCCGTTTAATAAATAAAAAGCGCAATGGGCTATCGTAATTAAAAATAAAAATTAAGATGGAAATGGAGAGTACAAGGCAAATCTGATCATTTTCTGTAAATTAAATGTTATGTCATGTTTTATTGTTCAAATATTAGTTGAGTAACCTTGTTATAAAACAAAATTAAATGTCGTGCTATATTTTGTTGTCCAAATATTGTTGAGTGACCTTGTTATAAAACAATGAAAATTGGATGACATTCTGTGTTACTACCTATGTATTCTTCTTAATTAACAGCTCTTAGCTATAATTGTTAGTAGTGCTCAGATGTTTAATAAAAAGTTGAAGGGGCTTAGACCTTAAACATCATGTGATCAAAGCCTGGATCTCTTCCACTTCATTTGTTGGATTCATTTCAATCATCAATTGTTGAAATTCTTTCTTTAGAAGTTTATTTTCAACTACAATGAACACTCGCCTAACAAGGCACCTATTTCCTTAGCTTTTAGTAAACTGATAAGAGAGTAGATGGTTAACATCTGCTTGATTTTGTAACTTTACAATATTTAGTTAATAGAAATTTCCTTTTACCAAAAAAAAGTCATATGAATCAATTTACGTCAATTTCTCAGCTTGCACACACCGAGTACATGCTACCTCTCATCCATACATGCACAGATATATGAATCAAAGATTCGATGAAAACGTAACGGAATGATAATTAAATGCTTCCAGAAACATAAAAATATGAGTCAAAGATTCACTGCAAAAACAGGAAGATTAAGAATAGGTAAATGAGTAGTCTCCTTATCAACTGAGGGCAAGCACAAAAGACCGAAGAAAGTTTAAACAATAAAACTAGTAAATAACAAACATAGGATATGTGAACACAGAAACAAGAGGAGATTCTGTGTTACATACAGCAGGTGCTTTATGTGTGCTTATTTGATAGTACACATAGGATATGTGTGCTTATTCAACAACCGCACAGCTTTAAGTAAACATGCACAACACTGTTATTCTCAATTCCGCAGTCGACAAGACGTTTATGATCTTCGAATAGTTGTCCGTCATAGAGTATCGCCTGTTTATGAAATTGAATACCCTCCCTTTCTCTAATGGCCGCCTTAACATCTGCAATTGTGTCATCGCTCTCTACCATTAACTTTAACCTGCGACCAGATTGTGTTACCACAGTGATTTGTGTTATTGGTGCATATCGAAGGATTAAGGTAGACCCTTTCTTAATTCCCGCAGAAACAAGTGTCTGCGCGTCTCTCAAAACACCCCCGTCTTGATTCAACAGCTTCTGTTTCTTGAAAGGGATCCCTTTTTCCTCTTGAATGTACGCTTTAACTGCAGCTATACTGTCATCTGGTTCAACTATTAGGAGAAAAGGTTTCGATTCTGAACCTCGATCTTCTTTCGCAACATCTATAGTACTCGGCAGAAAAGATTTTGGTAATGACTTCCAATTAATCACGTCTCCGTAAGTGTAGTCTTGAATAATGATCCGCATCGTTTCATCTATCACAATAAAACACAACATAAACACAACATAAAAATAAATGATAAGCTAAGGAGACTCACACCAATAATACTATTTTAAGTGGCAGATTCATAGAAAAAATGTAAACTAAGAAATAAAGAGAGATTTCACTAATAGGATCACGTGTTTAACTCTGTTAGTAATATATATATATATATAATATATATATATATATATATATATATATATATATATATATATATATATATATATATATATATTATATAGTGAAGAAAAAGAGATCGAATACCATCCATTTGGGTCGTTTCTTTTGTGGCTTTGATCAATTGATCTGCTTCTCTTCTATAAGAAATGGCTAAATCACCAACCTACTTATAAAGGGAGGGCCCAAATAAATATTGAGACGACTCATATTCCCAATAAGAATTATATAGGAATTGCCGCTTAGACTTATCTCAAGTGTTCTACTCTTTTTTCAAAAAATAAAGTAATTACTTCTCCCGATCAAAAAGAGTATGGAATAGGTGATTTAATTAAAGTGTCTCTAATTAAATAAGTATTGAGATTTATTAGGTTTAAATATGAAAAAGAAATTATTTTTTTTTTAATTTGGTAAGTAAATACTTTTTTTACTAAAAAATAAAAACTAAGTTGACGTTGTTTTTATCCGAAAAGAGTACTGCTTATTCCTAATCGTCAAACCTACATTAACTATACTAATTCCAAATTACTTCCTACATCTTTTCCAAGATAAAAAGAAATAAATATTGCTCCCTCCCAACACACGCATGCACCCCCCTCCCACCCCCACCCTCACACAAAAATATAAAACCCACTCAAAATATATTCCTATATTAATGCTATAATTTTTTCTTAGACGGTTAGTTCTCTCTCCGTCCAAAAATACTCATCGCCTTTTTACTTGCTCCATTAAGAAAGAATTTATGATGACATCATTTTGATTATTTTACTCTCACAATAAATTTCATAATGTTATGTCTCCTAAATAAATATTTACTTCATAAATGATGAAATTTCTTAAATATTGATATGTGAACTCACAAAATCAGCCCATTTATATAATTAATAGAAGGATAAAAGGAGAAAAAGCTAATTAATTTTATCTTAGTTGAATAAAATGATAAATATTTTTAGTAAGGACGATAAGTATTTTGGGACGCATGGAGTGTATACTAGGGCTGGCCAGTGGGCCGGGTCGGCCCGATCACACCCTGGCCCGTACCAGGACCCACCCCAGCCCCACCCTGATCCCCCTAAAATAAAGGTGTCGGGGTTCAAACCCGGGACGGGACCGGGCAGGACCTGCCCGGTCCCGTCCCACTCCGACCCGCCCCGACCCGCCAACCCCCATCCCCCATCCCCTTTGCAAAAATAATCGTTGAACAGTGACCAAATTTCAATTTTGGTCGTTGTGCAACGACTACAACAGCCATTTTTGGCCCCCCACCCCATAAACTCCCCCTACCCCCTTAATATTTATTTCTAATCCCTAAGTTAGTATATTTACGATAAACACAAAGATATGAAAGCAATAGCAAAATTAGTTGCGATGGAGGGTTTGCCTTTTGCATTTCCTTCATCTCCTGGTTTTATTCATTACGTAAGAGAATTTTATAATCATGCTTTTAACGATTTTCCTAGATCAACTGTTAAGAGAGACATATTTAAATTTTCACATGAATATCAACAGTATTTACGTTATGCATTATATCATTTTCCTGGCAAGTATCTATCACTTTTGACATAGGCCATTTTGACAGCATACACCCAAAATTAGGGTAGGAGAGAAGCATGGAAGAGAATAGTACAAACCATGTTATTTATGGTGCGAATGATTCGTTCGGCTTTGCCATTTTGGGGGAGGTGTGGGGGCAGGAAAAACGAAAATCATGCCATTATCAATGCAAAATCTTTGAAAGGCGGAATTGTTAAATTCACGTCCATTATCACATTGAAACAATTTTATGGCTTTTTCAAATTGTGTTTTGATATAGACACACAATTCAAGAAACCTGGCAAAAACCTCAGACTTAAATTTAAGTGGGTAAACACAAATAAAGTGAGAAAAATCATCTAATAAAACTAGATAAAACTTATGACCTGATGAACTAGTGATGAGAGATGTCCATAAATCTGCATGAATGATGTCAAATGGAGAAAACGTAACACTTAAAGACGACTGAAACGGAAGGCGAACATGTTTTCCTAAAGGACAAAAAAATTTATTTCAGATCAATGAATAAAGAAACAGACAAAGAATTTTGGTTTCTGACACTTTATGTGAAAAGGAAACTTTTCTCGTGTGTACTGTAATGCAGAGACAAAGACTTTGTTTATTTGCAGAAATAAGTTTTGAAAGATAGTTGTTTCTTTGGAGAATGTGAGGCAGAAAGTATTGCTTCTCGGGCAGAAAGAGTGAACAAAGGACATATGTGTGTGTCTCGGGCAGAGAATAAAGACATGACAAACGCAGAAATTTTCTGCTTTTCGGAAGAAGATAAAATACAGAAACCGGGGTACTGCGGCGGCTGAGGAAAGAAAGTAGGGTTTAGGTTTTGGCTTTTGATACCATGTCAGATTGTATTAATCTCCCTTGGGGAGTCTTTCTCATTAATACAAATATATATAGTGTGTACAATGTGGAATTCTAATACAATAGAGATCATATATCTGCCATAATTATACAACACTAAATATTACTAAATATATGAACTATATTTAGTTGTACACGTTATACACGTTAATAGCTAAATTAGTGCTATGTTAGATACTAGACTAGATAGGAAATATTTTTGTTGTTTTGCTTTGACAACATTGTACAGTTCCTGTAACACATCCTATATGCTGCTTTATTAATAAAATTTACCTTTAAAAAACTAGTATTTGAAGTTGAAGTTGCAAAAGAGTTTTTGGAGGTTGAAACTGTGTTTGGACATTAATTTTACTTAGAAAAAAGCCTGAACTCCGCGAGTGAAATTGTTATAGCTATTCGAATTGTGATACTTCTGAAGCTCAAATTTTCTCTCTATCTCTTTTCTTTCAATATATGTATAGAAATTGTATCGTTGTAGTAAATAATGTGTATCACTATTGTATATGTATAGAAAATGTATCATTGATGTATATAATATGCATCCCTACAGTATGTATAGTAATTGTATCAGTATTGTATATAATATGTATCAATATTGTATATGTATAGAAACTGTATCATTGATGTACAAAATATGTATCCTTACAGTATGTGTATAAATTGAATCATTGTTGTATAGAATATGTATCAATACTATATATGTATATAAATTGTATCATACATATAGAAATTGTATCATTGTTGTATAGAATATGTATAAAAAATATATTATTATTGTATAATAAATATAAAATCAACGTATATTCATATTATACAGTATTTTTAGAAAAATCATAATCTACAATAGCAAGAAACACGATAAAAGTTTCTTGAAAAAAATTAGTGAAACCCTTGTAGCCTTTACTCAATTACCCAAAATAGTAAGGCTAAGAATGGAAAAATAGCAAGAAAATCACCAAAATTTCTATATTTCATCCTTACGCTATATTCTTGTGTGTGCCTATATGTAGATAGAGAAAGAGTAAGAAAGAGTGAAGGCTATGAGGGAAAATGATGACTCCTGAATACAATGCTGATGAGTTTGTTCAATGGGGTACAAGACTTGCCAAGGGTAAAGCTCAATCTGCCCAATTAAACCTCCTAAAGAGATCCCACATATTCTCAAAAAAATTTGATAGATGGCGAAAAGTGGTGTTGTTGAAGGTGATCCACTCACAGTGAAAGTATATTTCGGGTCATTAGTTTCAAATTGGGCCATTTTAAGTCATTTCTTTTTGCTGGCGGTCACACCATGTCTTTTAGACAAAATTGGGACTTGTCTCAGTGTCTATTCCTTGTGTGAAACCGGCTTCAAACACTTTAAAGTGTATAATTCAGAATTTAGTGACATTATTTTCTTGATTCATGTAGATATATATTTTCATCAACTTTCAATTCTTTGCTAAGGATTCGGGCCATGGCTTTGGAACATTGGTGGGGCAATTTTAGCCCAAAAGGCATAATGATCTATAGGTTATTAGTGAGCATTGGATACCAGAAAGTTGTCCTGCATCGATCATTTGGGATAAATAACCGCCCACTAAAATAATAGCCAACTATATAAATCAAAATAGTAACCAACAAATATATAGTTTTTATATATTAATGCATAATATACATAATATATATATTTTTTGTAGTGTCCAAAATAAGCCTTAGATATTTATGTGATTGTAAATCATCTCATAAAGTTAAATTGTTTCTAAATATAGAAATGTGTAATCTTTTTGGGACACACTAATAAGGAAAGTAAGACAAATTTTTTGGGAGAGAGGGAATATATTTTTTAATATATTAAGCTAGCGAATATAATTATTTTTGACTCATCGTCCAAATATGTAACTTGCCCATTGCTAAAACCATGATGGATCTTAATATCTTTCAGCCTTGTAATGTCATAAATTCAAGACATTCCTCATAACTAAGAATTCCATTGGAGTATAGTTTTTTCTAGATTCAGTCGTCGAGACACCCTTTTTGAGGTGTATCATCCAACATCGCTTTATGAAAAACTTTGTGATATTTAGTACATAATATTCTATTTAAATAAATAATGTGTATTTTCAACTCCAAATCTCTTATAATTTTGAGATAAAGTAAATCTTCAGAACCTTTATAACCTCAGACTCAGACCTACATATAAGCTGAATTGTGATAATTAAATAATTAATCGACATTACTTGCATAAAATTCTGCGTACCCCACAAATTTGATTGCATAGATGGATGAAGGTACTGGATAGCTGGCTGTCCAATCTCTTCTTTTCTGCTTCATCTGCACAATCACTTACAATATCAAGCAAATCAAATGAAATCAAACCATAGGTGTCTCTTCACTTCGTGTGGTCATGCAGTCGTGCCCTTGTTTGGTCTCGATTTATGCAAGATTTTTTTTTAATTTATTCCTAAAACAATGATATATTTTTATATTTAAAAATAATTTAATTTTGAGCTTCTCATTTTATCTTTCATGAAAATATTTATAGTCATATAAATATTTATGATTTGTTGGACCACAAATTTTAAGATTTTTTTTTTAAACTGAGGGAGTATTATCTATCAGAATATGGACTTTATGTCTGTATTATTGATGCTAATTATAACTTGTTTGGTCAAAATTCTGAGAAGTCAAAAGTAGTTATTTTCATCAAAAAGTACCGTTGTGATGCTTCATGCCTTGTGAAGGGGAAAGTTCCGAAGGTGAAACCCCCCACCTGCACCAGAGGCCCTTTGGCCAGGTGGGATGTAAATCGAGGGATATGCGCGAGTGGAAGCCCTGCAAGGGAGAGAACCAACGGGACACGAACCCAGCAACAACCCTTACAATATTTCAGCAAAGACTGTCACCACACGGATTCGAACCCGCGACGTCGGAGTGGTTGTACCTCCATCACCTTGTCACTTACCAACTCACCTGCAGTTTTGAAAGCACTTTTGGAACCTTAGTCAAACACAACTTACTGCTCTAATTTTCGCAAAGTTGTTTTCAAAATTAATTAGTCAAATACAATTGTTACTCTCTAAAAGTACTTTTTCGAAAAACACTTTTAATAATTGATATTTTTCAAAATAAGCAGATTCTGAAAATTTGAGCGCACACATAAATGCTCTACGCCAACCACAGTGCGGAAGAACAGCTTCTTGTTGATGTGTAACTATGAAGTTCACAAGAACTTGATGAAAGATATGGATATAAATAATTGCAAGTAAAGCATCATTGTCCTTACACATGAAACCGAATGCCTTAATTTAAATGAATGTGAAAGCAAACAAGATGTTGAATCAATTCCCCAGCAAAGGAGATCTTGTCAATTTACTAAGAAACCTCCAAATAATTGTCCCAAATGGAGCCCAAAAAGCAAGAAAGATTTCAAGATATAATAGCTTCTATATATAGGCCGAATCTGAAATTCATGTAATGGACCTTCTAGTCTAGTCTCAATAGATAATAAGCCAAGAACATAAATTTAAGTGGGGAAGACCCATAGAATACTGCCAAGACCTTGGACAACAAAGAAAGGATATTTTTGGGTTGTTATACAGATTTTTAATTTAATACAACAAGATTCAAAAGTCTTCTTTAGATTTTTAACTTCGTTCCCAGTCAAACAAAACACACAAAATGAAATGGATTAGTTGAATTTGTGTATATTTCACATGAAAAGATAATCTTAGTGGATAGACACACATAAATTAAGGGGTCATTTGGTTGTTGGTTAGAGTTATGCAGGTATTAGTAATGTAGGAATTAATTATGCATGGTTTAATTATTCATGTATTAGTTATTCCATCTTCTACACCGTATAAAATAGATAAGTTGACTAATAACTTGTTTTAGTTATGTAGGATTGTAAAATGATAACCGAACACTAAACATGGTATTAACTATGCTAATCTTATTACATAATCAATTTCCTTCCTGATCAACAACCAAGCGACATGGATTATTCATACATGAATAGTTAATACATGTATAACTAAACAATATATTACGCTAACAAGCAACCAAATGACCCCTAAGGGCATGATGAACTACTATAACAGGATCTCTTCTAGCTATTCAGGAACATTAGGCTTATAAGCGATGCTGCTCGGATCCTCCAAGAATGCTGACGGGTGTGTGTCGAGTCCTCCAAAAGTAATTCATTTTTTAGGATCCGACATGAATACTACAATTTTTTTTGGAGGATCTGTAGCAACATAGCTTATAAGTACATTCTTTTCCATTTCAGGTGTGTGACTCCCATCCTGTATTGCCATTTCAAAGCTGCTTTTTTCTTTATAAAGTAGATAAAATGTAAAGAAGAAGACATTCAATCAACTGTGATGTAAAAAGATAGCATCTCAGTTCTTCAAGGTTAAAATTAATTAGAAAAAGGAGAATCCAAACTCTATTTTGTTTCTTTGTGGGACAATCCAAAATATTTGACCATGCACAGAGGATAACAGGTTAACTTTGAATAGAATGGTAAGCTTTATAATATTACTCACATTTCTTCTTGAATATCTAGTTTGAGGTAATGGAATCATCTAAACTCCCTGGAGGCACAGAAGAATGCAGCAGTAGTGAGTCTGGATGGACGATGTATATTGCTTCACCTACTCATCAATATCATCATGAAGATGACGGTGATGATGAAAGAACTTTGAGGAAGCGAGACAAGAATGTTTACAATGATGATGATACAACAACAACAACAACATACCCAGTGAAATCCCACAACGTGGGGTCTGGGGAGGGTAGAGTGTACGCAGAACTTACCTCTACTTGGGTAGGTAGAGCGGCTGTTTTTATAGAGACCCTCGGCTCAAGATAGAGCAAAATCTAAACACTCTTCGCCACTGAGCTGCGCAATTTGGTGATGATGACAATGAATATGTTGGGAGCGATGAGTCCTTAACTTCGGATGCCTCTACTAGTCCAGCTCATCAAGAAGTATGCACAAGCATTGATAAAAGTCACAGAAAGCTTCAATTTAAGCATGCAGAGAAAGAAACAAAGAAGTTCTCAAGCAAGGAACACAACAGAGAAGTGAAGACGGAACTGTATGATTCGAAAATAAAAGCAGCAAAAGAAGATTCAGGACATAAAACAAAGACCAGAATAGATTATGCGTCGAGCAGATCAACAGCTAGGAGAAAACACGTGAATTGAGGGTGATAGTGAGACACTATACACTGAAAGTTTTTCTACTTCTTCGTAATCCTCAAGTGTCAGTCCATCTCTGGTATCTGATGCAATGTAAAGCTACCTAGCTCATGGATACAAATGTAGTAAACAAGTAAATGACCCAAAATAATGTCAGAGGCTAAGAGACTCTGATTAATGAGGTATATTTCCATTTCTACTGACAATTTCCTTTTCTCTCAGCTGATAATATCCTCAAGCAGTGACCTTCACTATCATTGTAATTAAAAAGAAAAGGAGCAAAAAAATTCTGGAATGGCCTTGAAGGAAGAGCAGAAGACATATTCTCTGTTTTCTTGTTTTATAAATATTATTAAGCTGGCAGTTAAGCTGCTTTAACCAATTGTGGATGGAACTTTATTATTTACATCAATGAGATCACCACCAAATAGCAGATATAACTAAGTTTCGTCACAATAAACAAATAATTGAAGAGCTTTGACTCCTTATAGCTATAAATTAGTGTCAAAAGAGTTCAATTTTTCTTGAAATTCATTGGTGCTCGGGCTAGCTTGCGCACACCTTGACTATTTCACTGGATATCTGTTACCTCCCACCCGCATAGGTACCGGGGAACTCTACCCACCAAAGTTAAGTAGATGGGAAAAGACACCTAGTGCTTTTTTAAAAAAAAATTCTACTGTGATTTGAATCCTAATCTCCAAAGTGGCACCAACTTTATTGACTACTAGGTTAAAACCTCAAGTGCAAGTCAAAAGAGTTCAAAATATGTTAGATTGCCACCTTAACTCTAATATTACACTAGCCTGTTAGAATATAATATGCTTCCCTAAAACAACCTCGCATGGAAAAGAGCAGCCCAGTGCACGAATCATCCCACATTCACGTAGCTTCTGAGGATGAGCCACACTCCAAGAGGATGCAATGAACGTAACTTATCCTGATGCAGGCATCGGTGGCCGATTTCATAACTCGAACTCGTGACCTATAGGCTACAACGAACAACTTTACAGTTGCTTCAAGGCTCCCTTTCAAGCACCAAAATTGATTATTCTCCTTAGTTTCAAGCACATCTAATGAAGATAATAAACTACCTTGTCAAACCAAGTACTAGCTGAGAATATCCTTGCCAATGCAGCTTAATTAAAACCTGAAAATCCAAATCAATTAGAGATGATAATTCCATTCTTCAGTCACTCCACTCTAACATGGGCTCATTATCATCAGAAATCTCTACATTTGCCAGGTACATATTTATGCAGAAAGAACTATCTAAGATGCCTAAAATATTTCCCTTATTTGTGACAGTTAGTCTGCAATTAAGTTCTGATAGATGCTAATGGTAGGTAAAGCAGGAGTCCCCAGAGTTGCATAACCCCTTAAAGCTAAAGCATGCATTTATGAACAAACAGAATATCTCCAATCAGGAAAATTGAAAGCAAGAGAGATAATGAAATCTTGCTTAGTACGGACATGAATGAGAACTGACATGATCAAAGATGAAATTCTTGATGGAATAACATCCTAGTTGAAAACACATGACAATCCAAACATGTTTAGATTCCAAGAAAAAAATTATAAAAAGGAAAAAGAGATGTGACAGCTCTACAAAAGTAGTACTCCTAGAATCATATTTAGGATCAGGAATTACAAATCTCAGTATCGACAACTGGAAGGGAGCCTTGGAGCAACGGAAAGTTGCCTTCGTGTGACCTATAGGTCATGGGTTCTAGCCGTGGATGCAGCCACTAATGCTTGCATTAGGTTAGGTTGTCTACATCACACCCCTTAGGGGTGCGGCCCTTCCCCGGACCCTGCTAACGCGGGATGCTTTGTGCACCGGGTTGCCCTTCGAGTATCCACAACTGCTTGGAATCAACGAAAAAAAGGAACTTCAGGGTGCAATCCACAGCGTTAATCCTTTCAGGGACAAGTATCCACGACTGCTTGGAATCAACGAAAAAAAGGAACTTCAGGGTGCAATGCACAGCGTTAATCCTTTCAGGGACATCCGATAATAAAAAACCACAGCATTGTAAATGTGCAAAGAAACAAAGAAACAACAGATGCGCTTTCCAATTAACTCAAATAATTTTGCGCCTTGAGTTGGCTTGGGGAAGAAGGTGAAGAAAAGAAATAACGATAGGGAAGAAAGAGAATTAGTTGAAACATTTGATACCAGTTCACAACAGATGAAATTTGGGAGTGGTAAAAGGTATATCTCCAAAACTCCTCTGCATTAATTGACTATCCCTAGTGAATAACTTATCCCTATAAGAATGACATTCACTATGTATTGTGAAAATTATATAAAGGTCAATTGCCTATTAATAGAAACGCAGGGAAAATTTGCAACACAGATCTTTCCTGGTTCAATGACACAAACAGGTGTATGACGATTCCTAGCATGCACAACATTTGAAAAATGTAACATGAGGGAGTAGAGAAATGGACTCAAATAATAAAAGAAAATGAGAAATGAACGTCATTATAGTGCAAAATAAAGCACTGGAGAAGATCTGATAGGCTTCTCCAGCACATGGAAAAATACATTCAATGATTGTATATGATTGTATGTAACTCAAAGGACATAACATGCGCGAAAAGGCGCCTAAGCCTACGAATACAAATAGGCTGAACAACAACATAGGTAAAGTTCCAAACTACAGGACCTAACCTCCCAGATTCAATGACAAGAACTTTATTCGATTAGGTCAAATAAAAGGAAAACATCAGAAGAACTCAGTTCTTTGACTGTTTGGCAATCTTGAACCACTCGGTATGGAAAGCCCCCGGCACATCAATCCTCTCATAAGTATGAGCACCGAAATAATCCCTTTGAGCTTGAACCAAATTGGCAGGAAGACTTTCCCTCCTGTATGAGTCAAAGTAAGCAAGACTTGAAGACATACCCGGTGTACTAATGCCCGAGTTAATAGCTAAGCAGACTACTCTTCTCCAAGCAGACTGCCGTTCAACCATCTCTTTCGCAAACTCTTCATCCACGAGTAGGTTAGCAAGATCCGGGTTTCTGTCATAAGCCCCCTTGATCCGATCCAAAAATATAGCACGGATGATACAACCGCCCTTCCAAATCCTAGCAAGCTCCCCTAGTTTCAAGTCCCATCCCTTTTCAACACTCTTTGCCCTTATCAAATTCATGCCCTGAGCATAACTACATATTTTGGATGCATAAAGTGCCTTTCGCACATCGTCAATCAATTGATTCTTATCCACGGATTGCTCAACAAGGGTATCACTAACCCCGCTAGCTTTAAATACTTTGGCTGCTTGAACCCTTTCATCTTTTAACCCGCTAAGGAATCTTGAATCCAATGATGCAGCTATCGTCGGTGCAGCAACTGACAGCTCAGCGGCTTGCTGAACAGTCCATTTACCGGTACCTTTCATACCGGTTTTATCCAAAACTTTGTCTACCAAATACCCGTCACTTTTATCATCCTTGATTCCAAATATATCAGCAGTGATTTCAATCAAGAAGCTCAAAAGCTCTCCTTTGTTCCACTCGGAGAAGACTTCATGTAATTCATCATTAGAGAGCTTGCCTACAGATCTTAGTACATCATAAGCCTCTGCAATTAACTGCATGTCGCCATATTCAATTCCGTTATGAACCATCTTAACAAAATTTCCGGAACCTCCTTTACCGATATACGTAACACAAGGGCCACTGTCAGGAACTTGAGCTGAAACTTTCAGTAAGATGTCCTCGATGTATGTGTAGGCTTCAAAAGAGCCCCCAGGCATCATCGATGGTCCGTTGCGGGCCCCCTCTTCGCCACCTGATACTCCCATTCCTAGATAAAGAAGACCCCGCTCAGCCATTTCTTTTTCTCTCCTCTCGGTGTTTTCGTACCATTCGTTGCCACCATCAATGATACAGTCTCCTTCTTCCATGAAAGCTGAAAGGGTTTTGATGGTCTGGTCAACTGGTAGACCTGCCTTGACAAGAATGATTATGACACGGGGCTTTTGGATAGAGAGTACAAAGGATTCCGGATCATGAAAGCCGTAAAGAGGAAGATTTCCTTCCTTTTTAGCTCGTTCAACGGTCTCGTCAACTTTTGAAGTGGATCGGTTGTAAACAGATATAGGAAATCCTTTCTCAGCAATATTGAGAGCGAGATTTTGTCCCATAACAGCAAGCCCAGCAAGTCCAATTCTTGTCGGTATAGCCATGTTAATTACCTGTTATAGGAAGACGTGAGAATGTCAGTTTTCCCTTGCAATGAAATGAAAATGAAAAACGTCCAAAGAGAAACATAGTTCATTCTAATGTATACACTTGTGTATATATATATATATATGTATATTTAAACTTAATATATAAAACATATACATTTGCTGGCTATTATTTTTTTGAACGGCCCAAAAATGTAATTATCCCACGAATTAACCAGCGATTATTTATTCCTATTGTATTTGTATCAGTCAAAATCACTAAGAATGGTTTAACGTTGATTTGCTAAAAGATGCTTAAGAATGATAACAACTTCACTATTCAAAGTCAGGTAAGATATCTGATGACTAAAAATTCCACTATTAGAAATAGATTTAGCTGTCCCCTCATTATTCGCTTATCAATTCTAGAAATAATATTCAAGGAAATGGCAATTCAGACTCCTTTAGTATGACTTTAAAAACAGGTTAGCAGACAGCAAGAATGATACCAGAGAAAATGAGAAAATAAAGACACAAGTGATTTACAGACAGCTCTCTTCCTGCAAGAGGAAAACCTATGGAAAAGAATGAGAGAAAAACAATGAAAACAAATGCACTAGAATAGGGAGTTTAGTGATACTTTCCATCTCAAATTCACATACACTTTTTACCTTGAATGCTACAGAACCGATGTATAGACAAAAGTTATGAACCTTTTTTCGGTTCTAGTTTATGAAATTATTAAATGAACTCAGGAAGGTCAATATCAGCACAAAATCTGAGAAAATGGATTATGTTTTGGCTAACACCAAAATAATATCAGGTTGAGACATGAAACCAGGCCAGAAAACAGTATTTGAAAACTGAATAAACACATTATTAACAAGATCAGGGAAGCAAAAGTAGAATATTGAGCCCGAATTGTTCGGTAAATTTCATAAATGGTCACACAACTATGGCTCTTTTTCACCGAAGTCACATAACTATGTTTTCTAAAGAAAAGTCACAAAATATCTACCCTACTAACACAAAAGTCACAATTGTCAAAAAATTCTACCTTCCCATGAGTGATAATTTTTACGCTACATTTTAAAAGGATTAGAGAGGACAAAATAGATTAGATTATCATGACATACTAAATGGTGCAGACAAAAGGATGAGTCTTGCTGACAAAGAAGCAAGTAAATTGCTAGATTCCCCATCTGATGAAATGGAAAGTAAAGGTCCAACATTCTTACCTCAAAGCACAAGAAGTAGCAAAACAATTTACCCAAAAAGTTACAAAAAGGGCCATAAGGAGGCGATCCGCGAATTAAAAATCACAGGTACCATAAAATCCACCAACAATTGAAACAATTCAATCACAAAACACCCAAATGGAACACAATGAGAAACTGATAGCAGAATCCAAGAATTCAGATTACAATTAAAAAAAAAAAATCTTTAGCAGATTAAACTGACTCAAACACTAATGACTAACCAATCACAAATAAAGATGAAACCTTTAACAGATTAAACTGATTCAGACACTGAACAATCACAAATAAAAATCATACCTTTGACAGATTAAGCTGATTCAACAAAAACCTATTACAACTACCTCAACCAAGAACCAATATTCATAATTTAGACGAAGAAATTTATTTCAAGCAAATGAAACAACACAAAATTTATGAACTGGGTAATCAAGATCAAATCTTTAATAGACTAAACTGACTAAAAACACTAAACAATCACAAATATAGATCATATCTTTGTCAAATTAAGCTGATTCAACAAAAAGCTACTAGTACTAGCTCAAACAAGTACCAAGATTGACAATATAATAATCTAGATGAAGAAATTTACTTCAAGTAAATGAAACAACAACAAAAATTATGAACTGGGTAATCAAGATCAAACCTTTTAAGCAGATTAAAACTGATTCAAGAATCGCTTTTTACTACCTCAACCAAACACCAAGAATTGCTTTAACCAATGAAGTTATGAGATTTTACGTCAAATAATTGTAATGGGTGTTTTTCAAACTATGATCAGATTGATAGAAAATTGAGTATAAATAATGAACGCATAAAGAAATAATTGAATGGTGTGGACTCACGCTCAACTCAAGTTGTTAGAAAGTACTGCTTCTTTTTCAAACGCGGTGAACAATGGCTGCTGTTTATAGTATTTCTCATCAATTTCCAATTATAACAAATGATGATTATTCTCTTATTGGTCAGCATACTCCTTTTATTATTGCTTGCTTATTTTCCTTTTAAAATTGGTGTGAACATATCCTTTATTTTGGAAACAAGAAAATAATCCTATAAATATATCTTCTGTGTTATCTTTATATTTTTTATGTATAAAAACAAAACAAAAAATTATAAAAACTAGAAAAAATTTAAATAAATTTATAAATGGCTACAAAACTAATTGACGCTAATAGGAGAGAAAGGGTTCAAATTTGTCGCTTTATGAAATGGTCCAGATTTGCCCATTGTTAATGGTAGGGATGATAATTGGGTATAATTTTGAGGATTTCGCATCGCACTCGTCTCAGTTAGGGCGGATATGTGTGTAATTTTCACAGCTAGTAGACGGATATGGGTAGGTAGCTGATTTGCAGTTATATCCGCCTGCCTCGCCCCATATCCAACCGCCCGCCCCAAATTCACTCGTCCGCCTTATACCCGTTAACTATAATTTTATTTGTACAAATTTATATTTATCTAAAGCCCAAATAATTGGCACACATAATTTTAGCAGCTCATAAGCCAAATAATAATGAATTTTGAGGCAAAACCCTACTCACTTGGGTGATGGAGTGAGTGTTAATTTAGGAATATACTTGCCAAGGCGGATATGGATGTTGAAAATGTACCCGCCACGGGTGGCGGGTATAAAATTTTCTGGCTGGTACGGGTGCGGGGGAGGGGTACCCGCACTCGCCCCGCCCAATCGTCATCCCTAGTTAATTGTTGGGGACATATATATCCTTGTTTTTATCAAAATTAGGGATGTCAATGGGTTCAAGGGGAGCTTTGGAGTAACCGGTAAAGTTGTTGTCATGTGATCAGGAGGTCATGGGTTCAAGCCGTGGAAACAGTCTCTGGCAGAAATGCAAGGTAAGGCTGCATAGAACAGACCCTTGTGGTCCGGCCCTTCCCGGACTCTGCGCATAGTGGGAGCCTAGTGCACCGGGCTGCACTTTTTCCTTTAGGGATGTCAATGGTACGGTTCAGTCAGTTATTTTAAAAAAATTATACCATACTAATTTTTCGGTTAATCTACAAATAACCAAAATTAGACTTTTCGAAACTGTCTCAATCCTCTCAGTTTTTTTTGGTATCGGTACGGTTTAGTTAATTTTTGATTATTTATTTGATGTCACTTTGTATAAAATAATAATAAATTTAATATAGCATATAAAGTATACAATTCTTTATTAGAATGTCAAGTATAAAGCTATCTCAAAATTTTAATCTTGTGTGGTATATGGTTGCTCTGCTGCTTTAGTACAAAATTCACCTTATTATATGATATTTATTGATTCGTATACAATAAAAATAACTTTTGACCTCAGATATCAATCCTTAAACTTTTTAAGTAGATGAACATGTTTGACTACTTCTATTAATCTTTTGAATTAACAAAATTTAAAGGGGTATAAAAAGAAGAAGAGAAAGTCTCAAAACATACTTTCTTGTAATTGTTTTTTGTTGAACAAGTATCATTAAGAAGAAGTAAGTTGAGAAGCAATATCCAACCCTACACTTTAAGCAATAAGCAGTAAGCCCATGTAACTTCTTTATTTAACAGGATAAGGTAGGTTTTGATAGTACTTGTAATTCTGCCAAAGCCCATAGATCAAAGTGAAGTTTTAATGTTTTATAATTTTTAAATTGACATATAAAAATATATATAAATTTATTCGGTTCGATTCGCTATTTTTTGATATTTTTTTATGAAATAAAAAATCTACTTAATTATTCGGTATGGTTTTAGTTTATACTAGAACCCTTCAATTTTATTAAAAAAACAAAAAATCGGTTTGATTTGGTTGGTACTGTCGATTTTCGAAATAGTTTTGATGCACTTGACCAAAATAGGCTAGATTTACCCTCGTTGAGTAATGGCAAAAACTTTCAAACACGTGAAATTTTTATAAGAGAAAATATCAAATTTGTCATTGAACTAGGCCGAATAATTTAGATTTTTTTCCTAAACTTTGAATAATAGAGTTACTATTGCGGTGGTGATTGCACCATTCTTTTTAACACTTAAAACACTCAACCTTGAAGATCAAATGACCACCCTCAAACCTTAAATAATCCCAAAATGGAACTCAAACAACGATAAATTGAGCCACTAAGTTGAATTTCCGCACAAATCCATCACTCGGTTTTTTCTGTGGAGGTAAAGTGGTGATTGTGGAATTGGTAAATATGAAGGTGTGAGAGAAATCGTGAATGAGGTAATTCTTGTGTGTTCTTTTTATGAGTTTCGTGGGAGTGAAAAGAGGTGGTTGAGTAACAATGATCTGCAAATAGTATTTTTTTTTGTTATGATAATGATGGACTTAGAGGAATGAGGAACCATGAATGAAAAAAGGTCAAATCTAGACTATTTTAAGAAGTTGAAAAAAATTGGAACATTTTACATAGTGTTTGAATTGGCTTATTTTAAATATTTTTTGGCTTTTAAACTTTTTTTTCTATTTTGTATGATGTTTGAGAAAGATACAAAGTACTTCTAAGCATTTACTTTTAGGTCAAAAAAATATAAAAATAAGTTAAAAGTCAAAAGTTAAGTATTCTCAACTTATGACTTTTAACTTTGAAGTAACTTATAATTATTGTTAAAAAATCAATTTAAACACCCTCTCACATATAAATTTAATCTTTTATTTCGTAGAAAATCTCATATTGAAAAACTTTTGATGTTAACTAACAAGGGAAAATCTTTTTCATTTTTATTGTAACAATATGGTAAAGTCTGTTAAGATTCTCACATCGGAAATAGAATGGAACATGGACTCCTTATATGAACTTGGACAATCATCACTTTACAAGCTAGCTGTTGGAATTGAGTTAGGCCCAATATTCATTCTTTACATGGTATCAGAGTCAATCCCATTTAAATTCTATATTCACCGATGTTGGACCCCCAAATTATATTGTCACGCTCCAGTTAACGAGGTCTGAGCGTGCGAGAGTGTTAAAAGTCTCACATCAGAAATGAAATGGGAACATGGACTTCTTATATGGACTTGGACAATCATCACCTTACAAGCTAGCTTTTGGGATTGAGTTAAGTCCAATATCAATTTTTTACCGATCCCAACAATTAACAAAAGACAAATTTGGACCATTTCGTAAAATTCATGAGCGAATATGAACCTTTTCAATAATAGAACAGAGAATTTATGTAATCACCTCAACTAGTTTGAATTGAGGCATAACAATAGTTGTTGCCATTACCTTGTACCTTGACCTAAAATTCAAACCTTTTTTGGTAGTTAGGTGGAACACGTTTTTTGCTAGAAAATCTATTTCAATTTCTTTAACCAAACGTCACCTTATTTCTTTACATTATTGGAGTAGGTGAATTAGTAAGTATTAAATTGTAACTAAAAATCTCAACTAAATTCAAACTAGATTATATGACAAAAATGTGTATAGGTGAATAATTACTTCACCCTAACCAAATCAAATTCTTTAACACTAAATCCATAAGTAGTGTAATATATTTATGAAATGCATCATCTTCTGAAAATCTTGCAGTTTCTTAGGGATCTAATTTCAAATACTATCAAAATGTTGAAGGGTATTACTTTCTATTAACAGTACATTGAATATTATATAAAGAAAGAACCATCATGGGATTACAACCTTCACAAATGGTCCTTCATTGTTAGTAAGTGTGTGGGTGGGTTGTTAGGTGAAAAAGAGTTTGACATCCAAATGCTAGGTGAGACTAATATGTTTTTTTGATATTCAGCTTACCGGCTTACGCCAGACTATTCCTAGAGATCCTGGAGATAGTAGTTCTGATCACTCAGCACTATTACCAGTAAATCGCGGGATGTGCCTGAATGACTAGGGTTTGAGAACAGAATAACTGATATCACCTACTAATATTTAATTTCTTAGACCAAATTCAAGTCCTGCTGACATTTCTTTGTTAGTTCATTTTTTAAGAATCTTCTATCAACTGTTTTAATAAAATGTCAAATATCAACAACTTGTTATGTTGACAAAGGCGGCTTATTTCTTGGTAATATCTAAAGCTCATCTTTGTTGATCAAAATTTCCGGGGCCAAGTGTTAAATATGGTATGGTAGAGAATCAAAATTTTATTTGGTTGTACGATTGATTGTCACAGTTTTATTATGTCGTCTGGACTATGACATGTTCTTTTAAAAAAAAAATTATTAATCTCTTTCAAAGCTTATTTACTAAAAATTGATTAGATTTTGATATTTTAATCGTAGAGTAAATCTCCAAATACACACATTATTGTGCTTGAATAGTTGAATCTTGATTAATGTAGGTTTCATGCCTTATTTAGGCATACATAGAAAATCATAAATCAACACTATACACGCATGTTTGTGTGAGTGTGTTCATGGGTTTTCTAGTTTCTATTTGTTTTGAAATTTTCACTTATCAATTTGAAAACCTTAAACATTAAGAAAATATTTTTCATGAAAATGTTACTTGAAAAATAAGTGATTTTTCTTGTTCTCATAAATAATCAAGAAAATATTATCTCAAGAAAGGTGTAATATACAAAAACACTATTGGGTGTGGGGTTGTCTCTGTTGGTTACAATGGTGCAGAAAACGGAAATAAGTAACTGCTAAGTATTACAACAAAATGAAATTACAACAATATGAAATTTCAATGAACTTGAACAAAACAGTTTTGATATGCTGAGTCGAGTGATGTCACTCTGTCTTTAAGACAAGATTGTCCCGTATATATCATTTCTACGTTCTGGACAATAGTCTCCCAAGATAAAACAACAACTGAACAATTGAGCAAAGGAAACTCAAGTGTTACCTTGAAGAATTTTGAGTAATGAAATGATGCTAGAAAGTTTGTAGGAAGAATCTGACTCGTTTTTGAAGAAGAGGTCTTACCAACTGCCCACATAATTGTTGTTATTGGCCAAGTAATGGCAATTATGGAGATAGTAATTCACCAAAATAAATGGTGAATTTATGTGCAACGGATTGGCCTTTAGGGAGAGTAATGCAACGGATTGACCAAACTGTAAATACGAAACAATTCTGGTCCAAAAAGATAATATCAGAAGAACCACAGCCCACGACCCGTGACCCGACGGGCGGGCGACGACGGCGCGCGTGTGGGCTTATCCTCGAACCTAAGCACATCTAGGTCCTTCCTCCTTTAAACACATGAGATACACCTTGGGGTCCCAAATCCCAAGCCAGCTTTGAGACTTATTAACTAAACAAATCTTTATTCTCCCACCGATGAGGGAGGATTGCTCTTTACAACCTTTTTTCATGCTTCAAACACCTCACTTCGTGGACCAATATCTCTTTCATTTCTCAACGATATTTGACGATCCTTGACCCTACGGTCATCTACTTACTTAGTAGATTATGCACGTGTGAAGAACCGAAGGTTCCAACATGCGAAACACTAGTGTTTAAGTCATTAAAGATGGTTGGACGCAACTCCCGCCAAAGGCAACTTTCCAACAGTCTCTGGTAGGGGGTTGGTGTCTTGGAGGATAGGGAGGAGACAATGAATTTTGTTAAGGATCATTATGGATATAATTATTCTTAATTATCTTCATTATGTAAAATCATCAATTATGTAATTAGTATGATAGGATGATTATCATATAGTTAGGATATTATTAGGACAACCTTCCAAAATCATAGCCATATATTGATCTTATAGGCTTGTATATATATTGTATTCTTGGTATGAAATAAATGATGGAATGAACTTCCTTCATGGTATCAAGAGCCACATTTTTTTGCCCTAACCCCCCACCCCACCATCGACCTCAAGCTTAGCTGAAACTCACTCATTTTTCGGCCTCCAACCAAAACCCTACCTAGGGTTTTCTACAAACCCTAACCCTAATACACTACCCACCCCACCCGTCGGCTATCCTAAAACCATCCCTACTTTGGGTTTGTGTTTCTTTCTTTTTCTCGACCCTAGCCGACACCTTTAGGGTTCCTCCATCAATCACAAAATACTTTTTCCTCCTTTTGTTCCTGTTTTTTGTGTTTTCGTGGTAACTATGGCCGACATACAAAAATTTCATCCACCTCTTGCCGTAAACAACGTCAAGAACTTTATTTCAATTACACTTTAGATGGAAAAAGGGGCAATACTCATCTTGGAAGGAGTTATTCAAAATCCATTGCCGAGCATATGAAGTAATATACCATATCATCCCTTCCGAAGCTTCATCGGACACCACCGGTGTTGAATAAAAGTTATGGTCTCGTTTAGATGTTATAGTCCTTCAATGGATTTACGGCACCATCTCTAACGACCTTTTGCATACCATTTTGGAACCAGACTCGACGGCTCAACAAACAGCATTTGCAAAATATTTTCAAGATAATAAACTTTCTAGGGCGGTATATCTTGAGAACCAATTGTCAAGAGTTGAAAATGTTTGCCGACCAACTATTCAACGTTGGTGCACCGATGACAAATCAAAGGTTGATGCTTCAATTACTTGCGGGTTTGAATGAACAATATGATGGTGTTGCGACGTTCATTCAACAAAGTAACTCATTACCACCTTTTAATGAGGTTCGTTCGATGTTGATTCTTGAAGAAACCCGAAAGGCTAAACAAGTAGCGACGGAAGCAAACAACGCCAGCACCGCCCTTATTTCCACTAACACGACAGAGGAGGTTTTTGGACATCAAAATTCTGGTCTGGCAACACACCAAAATTGTAATAATAACGGACCAAAAGGGGTCAAAACTGTAACAACAATAAAAGAAAAATAATGGTGGAAAAGGGAGGGGCCGGAACGCCAAAAAATTTCTAGTGGAGGGCCTGGCCGTGGGCAGAACCGTCCCCACTGGGAGCCGCAGCAGTAAGGAGGCAGTGGGGCCAGGTCCCGTCGTGGGCCTAGAACCCGCAATAGTGGGCCCCACTGTACTCATTTTCGATGACCCAGTGGGCAAGGCCCAACAACCAAAATAGGCAGCCTAAAATTTTAGAAAATCGGCCACCGTAAGCCTTTACGGTCCATGGCCCCTCGACGTTAAGCTATGTCCCTACGGAGAGCTTGTCATGAACAACATGAGTCTTAATGTTCCCGATGATTCTTGGTACATGGACACAGGGGTCACGTCACACATGACGGCATCCCAATGTAATCTCTTATTTTATTTTAATATGAGCACTAATAAAATATTATTATTGGCAGTGAACATGAAATTTCGATTCTTGGTATTGACCAATCAAATCTATCACCTTCCCACCCCTACAGTTAAAAAATGTCCTTCATTCCCCTAAACGTATTAAGAATTTGGTATTTGTGCATCAATTTACCACTGACAATAATGTTTATGTGAATTTTGATCCGTTGGGTTTTCTGTGAAAGATTTTAAGACAGCCACTAATGAGATGTAATAGCACTGGGAATTTGTATTCTATCACCGCTCTCACCAACAACCAAGTCAACTCTCCATCGGCCTTTGCTTCTTTTTTGCCTGATTTATGACATAACTGTTTGGGTCACCCGGGTGCACCTGTGTTGAATTTTCTTAAAAGACATAATTTTATTGCTTGTAACCGTAATGTGGACTCACATGGTTGCCATTCTTGCGTTTTTGAGAAGCATGTTAAATTTCCATTTTCTTTATCTACTTCACAAACTATTAAATTTGTTATTATGCATTGTGATGTGGGGATATCCCCGATTTTGAGTTCGGCAAGTCATAAGTATTTTATGCTTATCTTGGATGATTATACAAATTTTCTGTGGACATTTCCCATTGGAAAAAAATTACAAGTCCCCAATGTTTTTAAACAATTTAGTATTTTCATCCAAACCCAATTTGAGAGATCCATAAAATATTTTCAATGTGACAATGGGAGGGAATTCAAAAATAACACTTTCAATGATTTTTGTCAACAAAATGTCTCTCATGTCCATATACTTCTCCTCAAAATAGGAAAGCCGAAAAAAAAATCCGAACAATCAATAATATGATTCGTACACTACTTGCACACTCGTCCACACCACCGTCTTTTTGGTATCATGCTATTCAAATGGTCACCTATCTTTTGAACATTCTTCCTAGCAAGTTGCTATCAAACAAATCACCCACTCAAATGTTGTACTATCATACAACCATTTAAGGGTTTTCAGGTGTTCATCTCTTGTTTCTGTCCACCACCATAAACAAGCTCCAAGCCCGGTCCACTCCTTGTGTTTTTTTGGGATATCCACAAAATCATCGGGATTATAAGTGTTATGATATGTCTAATGGAAAAATTATCTAATCTCGTCACGTTATTTTTTATGAGTCCACATTCCCGTTTACTACATCTCAAGTGGCATCCCCACCTTCATATGAATTGTTAGACGTAGGAATACATCTGATTTTGAACCACCATTTAAATACCCAATCCAGTGCCCCGGTTGGGCCAACCCAAACTGGACAATCACCATAGTCGGCCCAACACCGAGACGAAACTAGGCCAGATCGAGATTGGGAGCCCACTGCCCCTTCCTTGGCATCATCGGCCCAGTCCAGTACTCGTCACTGTCAGGCCCAACATGCTTCACAAAACAGTCCGCCAGGCCCAACTTCACAAGCCATTATTCGGTCCCATCCCAATTACCCCACCTCGGCCCAGTCCACCACCCACCGACTCAGTGACCCAACCCACTATCCCGGTCCCACATCAAAATATTGAAACCCGTGTCATACACGAGATTTCGGCCTAAGCGTCATTTTAACCTAACTTATTTGGTTCAACCATCTCCACTTCCAAAAAATTCCAAAGCAGTCATATCCGACCCGAATTAGAAAACTGTCATGCTAGACGAAATTGATGTTCTTATTAAAAATAAGATATGAGAATTAGTGTCCCGTCCATCTACTGCGAACATCATACAATCTATGTGGATTTTGTTGTCATAAAAATAATTCTGATGACTCTTTTGCGAGACACAAAGTTCGTATTATAGGTGATGACAGGTTGGCATGGATTGCGGTGAAACATTCAGTCCGGTAGTTAAGCTGACCACTATCAAGACTATTCTGAGTCTGGCCTTGTCCAAATCATGGACCATACATTAGTTGGATGTCAAGAATGCATTTTTACATGGTCACCTACATGAAATAATTTACATGCACCAGCCGTTGGGTTTCCGAAATCCTACCTATCCGGATATGGTTTGCTTGTTGAAAAAATCTTTATATGATTTGAAACAGGTCCCCAGGACATGGTACAACAGGTTTGCAGGGTTCGTATCCACACTGGGGCTCTCCCACAACAAGTCCGATCAGTCTTTGTTCATTTACAAGAAGGGAAATAACATGACTTATCTTCTTCTATATGTGGATGCCATTATTCTTACAGCATCATCTGCCTCACTTCGCCAGTCTATTATGTCCTTCCTTGCGTCGGAATTCGCTATGAAGGATTTGAGTCCTTTAAACTATTTTTTGGGCATTGCAGTTACTCAATATGCAGGTGATCTGTTTCTCAGTCAAAGGAAATACGTCGAGGAGATCATAGAAAAAATCGGTATGTCCGTGCAAACCGCCTCATACGCCGGTTGATACAAATACATAACTGAGTAACACGGCAGGTTCTCCATATAGTGACCCGACACATTACCGCAGCCTAGTAGGGGCATTGCAGTATCTCATCTTCACGAGACCTGATATCTCCTACACGGTTCAGCAAGTTTGTTTACATATGCATGATTCGAAAGAAGCACATATGGGGGCCCTGAAACGAATTCTGATGTATATTAAGAGTACTATTGATTTTGGATTGCATCTGTATAAGTCCACCGTGACTGGCATTACATCTTATACAAATGCTGATTGGGGTGGCTGCCCAAACACACGACGTTCTACCTCTGGCTATTGTGTGTTTTTAGGAGACAACCTCGTTTCCTGGTTGTTGAAACGCCATCTGACATTGTCTCGGTCGAGTGCTGAGGCAAAATACCAAGGGATAGCTAATGTGGTCTCTGAATCATGTTGGCTCTGTAATCTTCTTATAGAACTACATTGTCCGATCGAAAAAGCAATTGTGGTTTATTGTGATAATGTGAGCACAATATACTTATCAGGTAACCCTGTCCAGCATCAAACACATAAAACACATAGAAATGAATATCTTGTTTGTCCGTGAAAAGGTTGCACGTAGACAAGTTCGGGTTCTTCATGTTCCGTCCCGTTATCAGATTGCAGACATTTTCACAAAAGAGCTTCCGCGCATACTATTTGATGATTTCAGGGACAGTCTCAGCATCCGCGCACCTTCAGCTAAGACTGCAGGTATCTATTAAGGATCATTATGGATATAATTATCCTTAATTATATCCATTATGTAAAATTATCAATTATATAATTAAAGAAAATATTATGTAATTAGTATGATAGGATGATTAGCATATAATTAGGATGCTTTACATAAATTTTCTTATTAGAGGCGAAGTTACTCGATCTATAAATAATGTATATTTATTGGTGTTCGGTATTCATTTTTTTTCATATTCACGCCGGAGAGTCGCACTCTCGGTACTCTCTACCAAAAGAGAAGTCACTGAAACCAGCATGGTGCTAATAACATTTTTGAAGAAGCATCAAAGAAAAGTTCCTAAACACAAGATACTTAGCCGAAGGCAAAAATAGAGGTCTCAAAGCTGCATTATTAATTCCTCTCTATTACAAACAAATGCCTCTTCCTAGGAGGACAAACATCTCTACTCTCTACCTATTACGAACAACAAAACTGTCCCTGCTAATCAGTTTAGTTTATCTTTCCATGCAGCTCTTGCCTTGGATTACGAGCAGCAAAAGTGCACTAATTAAGTAAAAGATAATGGAGAAACACCTTTATTGCTGATTTTTTTGGTCTTGTCTTGCTGTAGTCAATTTTTTTCCGGAACTGTGGGAGGGGTGGTTGTTGGTGGTTTTATTTGAGCTGTTGATGTCTACCCTGCATAAATGAAGCCATGAATCAGTTATGTTATGCACTAAGAAGCACGAATAAGCAATAACTACAGTAGGAACAGTATTAACAAGTAAAACACTAGTAACTTTTTCAAAGTGTAGTCTTTAAATCTCGAAAGAATACAGAAATAGGCTAAGAATCCACTTCGAATGAAGAAATTCAGAATATTGTTTTCGGAGCCTACTTCACTTTCTTATAGTATCTTGCCTACTGTCTTTGAATAATGCTTCATTCCATGGCATAAAAGAAAGCTTAGTATAGAAATTGAATGGACCTTGAGGATGACCTATTGGATGATTTGAACCGGTTCTCTAGAAAGAATACATAAATAGGCTAAGAATTCACTTTGAACGAAGAAATTTAGAATATTGTTTTCTGACCCTACTTCACTTTCTTATAGTGTCTTTCCTACTGTCTTTGAATAATCCTTCATACCAGGGCGTAAAGAAAGCTTACTGTAGAATTGAATTGACCTTTTGTATTGAGGACGACCTATTGGATTGTTTGAACCGGTTCTCCAGAACTCAAATGTAAGCACTCACATAAATACAGATTTGCATCACTAAAATGGTGAAATTATGGTTCCTCAGTCAATGATCTACAAAAAGACGTGGGACGAGAATAGAGCACTACTTTTATCTCCTATTTACAAAAGAGCCAAGTTATTCTTTTTCGTTTTTCTAACAATCAAAGAACAAATATTTTATTCATAACAAGATCTTTTGCTTCACCACAACAGGAACTCCGTTAATCTTCTTGTCTAGTTAGTCTAACTAGAGGATCCTTCTCCTACTTATCCATTACTAATGAACTTGGAATACAATTTGCTCCACAAAGCACGATACAGAGAAGTACGTCTAAAAAGGAAGTACTAGATATTTGCCTTTTCTTGCTTTGGTAGCACATTCCCAGAAGAGTCAAACCTCCTATGCCCTTTAGAGTTCTACTGCTTGTTCTGTTCTTGGGGGGGGGGGGGGGGGGGACATTTCCTCAGGGTAGGCCGAGTAGCTGGGTTTACAGTTGACAGTAACCGAAACCCAACTACAAGTTCTCCTATAGCGCAAGATATTGCATTAGGCACATATGCCCAAACTAACTGCCCTGCTATTCCTTTTGTTCACTGAATACTGTTCACGTATGGAAAGAAAGGTTTTCTCATTCTAAACAATACCTTCCAATTACATAAGAAAATAATGGTACAACAAGAACCACTTCTATATAATTCCATGTTCAATTTATCAAATCATAACTTCATGCATATTTGTCGATCCTCTCAATACAAACAACTGCGTACAATTCTATCCTAATTTTCATGCCCAGTGAAATTATGAAACCTGCATTATGGTATCTACCTGATAAAGGGACTCCTGACTTGTCTTAGCCTGACCAAAGACACTGGCCTTCTTAGTTTAGGACTCTAGTTTGCCTCGACTATTACACCATATAAAAGACTGCTAGACGCTAATGACACTCGGAATGCTAGGCACTTTTGGTGACAGATATAAGATATAATTTCATAACCTCGTATTAGACTGTAAGGCTACAAAACTAGATGGGGATCCGTGGTCCAAAGCATATTTTGTGCACATTACATTCTAGCATCTTATATGAGGATACAATCAGTTAATATTTTGTCTAACCCCTACTTTTCAATCAGTGTATACAGAAGAATCTTGATATCTACATGGAGAGGTTGAAAGCAAAATTCGTCCAGAGTATTTGAGCAAGCTCATAAAGGCATTGTATGGTTGAAACATGCAGTCAAGGCGTTACCAGAGCTCCTCGTTTGCAAATTGTTATTCTCTTGACCATTTACATACTAATCTTCAGTTATTTGTTAAAACCTGACAAGTTCCTTATCAATATCACATCCTTTTCTCTCTTTCTCTACATACTAGCAATCAGATGGTGGCCGCCTATAGTTGAATAAATAATTTGTACGAAAGCAGTATAAGTTCAACTACGGAAGAAAAATTACGGAATTTCACATTCTTTTACATCAAATACACAACTCAATACCTTGAAGGGACTCTGCATCATAAGCAATATAAATGAGCCTAATCCATTTAAATGATTGATTTCAGATCAAATTTGTCATTGATCTTTAACCTATTAAATTATTATAGTACTCAGTGAACGCTTCCGAGCAGTTATTCATTGCATCATAAAATGAGCCACCAAAATTGAAGTTCAAGAGAATTCTTTTTGATAAGGTAAAGATTTATTGACTAGGTACCAAGAAGGTACCAAGAGTTAACAAATTAAAAGACTGCTGGGAATATCCAAACAGTCAATTACAACATCTCCTTAGCATCTCTAGAAACTCAATATATTGATCTATATTATCGATGAAACTACTTCTACACCAACAAACAAATTAAGGCCTTTTCCCCAGAAATACTTTCTTAAGGTACGTATGTTTCTTCAAAACCAAGTGTTGCTGCTCATCTTCATCAGGGGCTAGTATAATTGTATAAACAGCAATAATAAGAACGCCCAAACCCAAAACTATTTCGAGGTGACTATATGAATTCTCAATAACCATTCAAATAAATACAACAACATACCTAGTGTAATGCTATGTAATGCCACAAAGTGGGATCTGGGGAGGGTAGGGCGTTCGCAGACATTACCTCTACTTTTGTGGTGGGTGGAGGCAGAGAGACTGTTTCCGACCCTCAACAAATTCTAAATTGAACTGATCATACCCAATTTGACTAAATTTAGGAGCTAAATTGAACTAAATTAATTCACTTCGAATCCAAGAAAAAAAAAGAGAATTATTTTTCAAGAAAAGTAAAATTTCCAACACCCAAAAACAAATAAAGCAAGAAAAGTTCATAAATCTTCGAAATTAATTCTCCAACAAAAAGAGAATTTTTTTCCAAGAAGTAAAATTTCGAACACCCAAAAACAATAAATCAAGAAATACACAAGTCTACATACCTAAATCCATAAGAGGGTGGTGGGTTCAAGAAAGTTGCTTGGCGTTCTGATAGAAAGCAGCAGAGCACAAAATTGAAGCAATGAAAGCAAAAATTCCCAACCCAATCATGAGGGAAAACCCAGCTACCACCAAATCCATCAAGAATTGCAGGCTTATTCCCATCACCAACATTTTCTCAATATATGCTTATTAATTTCTAATAATGGGTCATTTCATATTTTTGGTATTTATGGAAAGAAGATATATAGATGGATAAGAATGGGTCTTTTAGCACCCCGAGAAGGAAGACAACAAAATAGTTGCAGAAAACGCATTGGGAAGGTTGACAAAAAATTAGCAATTCAGGATTCATGTGTGTGCCTTCTTAACAGGGTTTTCTTCTTGTGGGCCAAGTACACGTTTTTTTTCAAAATATTCAGATATTCTTTGTTCGGCCCAATGTCTGTAATATTTTTTCTTTAAAAATAATTTTTTTGTATCTCTCGACATAACTTGCATAAAAATTAAGTTATGCGGCATAAGTTATATAATATTTTTTAAATTATGTTGAGCGTTGAAAGTTTTGTTTTTTCCGACATAATTTTTATAGATGTAATAATACATATGACGAAGCTAAAATTTGCTAACTAAATCTAAACATGTATTTTTTCCAGATTATGTTGAATAATGAAAATTTTGTTTTATCCAGAAAAACTCGTGGAATGTTATAATACATATGCCGAAGCTAAACGCTAATTATGTTGGCCGCAATTTAATTTATTCCGCGCCAAAAGTGTTGAAGGGCAAAATTAAAGACCACCTCGAGATATGGACATTTGTGCGAAAAAACATTTAAAATTTTATTACTCCCGCAGTCTCAATTAATGTGACACTTTTTTTTAAATCAGTTTAAAAAATTAAATGATATTTTTTCATATTTAGTACTATATTTGTTCCATCTTATATGATGGTGTTTTACTGCGCACGAAATTTATGAAATAAATGAAAATTATTAAAATTTGTGGTCTAAAACAAACCATAGAGATTTGTGTGCACTAGAAATTATTTCATTAAGGGTACAAAAGTAAATTTTAAAGTTGAATTGTTACTAAATATAAAAATGTATCATTTTTTTTCGAACGGACTAAAAAGGAAAGAAGGTCACATAAGTTGAGACGGGTGGAGTAACAATTTAACTTCAAACTTCTCATTTAACCCCTACTAAATTTATTTATAGCCACAAAAATTTCTGATTTATTTTAGACCATAAATTTTAAATATCTTTTTTAAAAAAAAAAAAAATTATGTCCAGTCAAATAACTTCATATAAATTGTGTATATCTTTATATATATCCACATATCTCATGCATATCATGCATATATGTGTGTGTATAAAAATCTGTGTGATATACACAACATACACATGTGATATACATTGTGATAGTGTCATCTTTCAAGTTGATTTCTTACCTGAATTTTGCCTCCAAATCAGTCCAAGTCGCCTCTAATCTTCCTTTAATTTTGTATATAGTGTCTTCACGTGTCTCCAAAGAACTCCAACTACCCACACAAAAAAAAGAGAAAAATATTAATCAGATGAAAAGTAGAGTTGATAGGGTATGTAGTATTATTAAAAAATGTTGTTATTACGGTTGATCCAGATTTCAAAGGTTTCATAGAGCAATAGAGGAGTGAGTACGGCTAGAGGGATATGTAGATTATTGGCATTATAGACATTGCCAAGTAGTATTTGTTGTTTTGTTTCATATATAGTAGCATTAAATGTGAATGGAAACAATTAAATATTTTTTTATTGCTCCAACATTTTTATTAAATTTCATCCACCTAAACGTGATAATTTATAATCGCCGTCTATATATTAATATTAATATATAGCATAGATTATACAATAATTATACAATTAAAATTTTATAATAAATAAAGATTAAAAATTGTCTTTTGCTGTGGTTTTTGTTGCGGTGATATGACGTATAATCCTTCTTTCCTACTACTTAATCTGAATATTGCGTAGATTATTTTGTTAGAATTTCCTTAGTAATCAAATCAATACATGTCCATTCTCATGAAAAATGGTTAGTTTTGAACGTTTAAAGTACGTATTGTGTTCCATTTCGACGGAAAAAAGAAAAAAGTGTGTATATCCTTAACGTCTCTATTCTGAATTTTTTCGACCGATGTTTGAGAACAGAGCAACTGATATCACCTACAAGGTCCCACCCCAGAAGAGAGCAAATTGGTGCAACTGATATCACCTACAAAGTCTCACCCCAGAAGAGAGCAAATTGGTTCCACCAAGGTTCGAACCCACGCTGTAGGTCTTCAGCTGAATTTTAAGTTTCTCTCATTTGCCATCCAGCTATGCTCGGGGTACGACCTTTATTTAATAAAGAGAAAGTTGTTGGTAGTTTTAATTTATTACTGAATCTTTTGAATAGAGAAGAGATATTTTTGCCTTTTTATTTTCTCAATCCCTCGAGGTAGTGAGCCTAATGATTGATTAAATTTTTTTTTTGTGGTTTCTGTTGCACTGATGTGTAATTCTTTCTTTCCTACTACTGAACCTGGACATTGCTTAAATTATTTTGTTTGAGATTCTCTAAGTAATCAAATCAATAACTATTATTTGATACAAAAAAAATTGTTTTGAGCGTGGACGAACAATCAGCATACATAATCCAGTTACCCAATCTCTACAGGAAGAAAAGGCAAGTATCCCTAACCCCTTCTATTCCTTACTTTTTCTAATTTAGTTAGCCGTTTTTAATAAAGAGAGTTATTGGCATCTTTAATTTATTAGTGACTCTTTTGAATAGAGAGAAGATATTTTCACCATTTTATTTTTTCAATTCATCAGGGTAGTGAGCCTAATGACGTGCGGTGAAATTATGTGTTTTATATTGTAACGACCGATATGTTGTTTGAGTTCTAGGTCCTTTTTGTCTAAACAACCCTTTCCCTAGCTTTAAAAATGATGTTTTTGACTTTCGGGGATGGGTGACACAGTTTCCGAGGAAATCGAGCGAGTTTCAGATAATTTTTAGCAAGATAAGGACATTCTTAAGTTAAGAAATGGAAATGGTTGACCAAAGTCAACATCAGGGGTAAACATGTCTTTTTTGAAGTTTTGTCGATTCGATTAGGTCCGGAATGCGATTTATGACTTAGTCAAGTCATTTCGAGTTCCGAGGTGTTCGGGTACATTTTGGGTCGTTGGTTGAGAAACTAGTTAAAATTAGGTTTGGGGTTGACCACTGTCAACATCGAGTCAAGACGACCTTTTCTGGATGATTCGAGTGTGCCAGCAAGTTCAGAATGTGTTTTATGACTGAAATGCTTGACCTAGATGCCACATCGGGCTAGTATAAGTATGCATATATAGCACTGAGGCTGAATACCCTATCAAGATATAACCTACTCCCTCCGTCCCATTTTATATGAAGGTCTTTGACTTGACACGAAGTTTAAGAAATGAAGGAACACTTTTGAATCTTGTGGTCAAAGATATTTGTGTGGGTATAGATCATCTCGTTAAGCATAAAATATAAAGTTTAAATTTAACTTGTTGCCAAATAAGAAAATGTGTAATTCTTTTTTGGACTAACTAAAAAGGAAAGTATGTCTTATAAATTGGAACAGAAGGAGTATTCAGAATGACATAAGGTAATCTTCTGTAAAACGTTATGGGTGGTACATATAACATATTGTCACACCCTGAACCATGATCTGGACGTAACACGATACTCGGTGCGTGGTTGCATATGACCGAGCGAACTAACTGGTTGTTAAATCAACATGTGGTATACTAAATGCGGAATATAACTGATAAACATGTTGAGATACTAATAAGTATAACTGATAAATCATATAGGCGGAATAATTTTGAAGTATATGAATGTAGCCCATATGGCTAACACAAAAGGCTGCTAAATACTGACTGACTGATGTTCTAGTCTATAAAGCCTCTAAGAATAATGAAATACTGATTGTTTATCGGGACAAGGCTCCCGGCATACCAGACTGTCTGAAATAGCTAAAACTGTAAATAAGATAACACCCCGAAAGACTAGGGCTCAAATCAGCTGATACGGGAACCTAGCAAGCTAAGTTGTCAACCTGTAAATCGTTACCTGCATCGCGAGATGCTGGCCCAGGGCAAAGGGACATTAGTACATTTGAATTGCACTAGTATGTAAAGCAACTGAAAGAAAGAACTGTAAATGCTGAAACTGAACTGATAAATGATAACTGAAGTGAACAAAGAAGTAAAGAATATGAATACTTCCTGTTCTGAAATGGAGAATCAACTGTTTAATTGAAATAATAAACTGTGGCCTCAGGCCCAATATATGTGCATAAATCTGTGGCCTCGGGCCCAAGTATACATATACATAACTGTGGCCTTACGCCCAAAGACATTTGTGGCCTCGGGCCCAAATACAGGTGTTCAACATTAAACAATTTACATAAAGGAACTGAGAATCACGCTGAAAGGTACAACACTGACATACTAAGCAATGATTCGCTGAGACATGTATTCATGAACATATTATGAGAACTGAAGCTTTAGGTAGTTTACAAACATGCCGAGTATTCTAGACTTAGACTAATGGGTATCGAACACATTGAGCTCATAATGTTCAAAATGAAAGTTATGAACGAATTAAGAAACTAGAGAATATGAGTTCTGCAACTATTCAAGGAACTACGCTCAACTATATTTTTAGGCAATTCGTAACATAGCAACGTGGCGTAGGGAGAATTATTAACATTTCCAAACGTAGAGAGCTTGCCTCACATACCTTAACTTCCTACTCTTTAGCGTAATACAACGTTAGTTTCTCCCTTTCGACTTTAAGCTACAGCATTATAAGTCAATGGAATCAACATTAGCCACATTACTTAAGTTTTGGCCATCTAGGTATTTTATCAAACACTTGATGGGCATAAAGCTCTACAACCTTCTTTAATTGTGTTTTCTTCACCCAATTCTCTTTATATCACTCCTAGGTGATTCTACAATCTCATTTAGATACAATTAACATCATTTTTCATCACCCATAACATAATAACAACCCTAAGTCAATAATCCAAACATATAATCGTTCATACATTTCTTCTATCATACCCATCAACTTACATCTCAAGAACGTATAGTCTATAATGACCAATACCAAGCTATAATCGATTGGAATAGGAAAGTACTACATACCTTATTAGCTTCAAAACCTAAAGAAAAATCCAAACTTTTGATGAAGAACTCCAATTCCTTCACTTGAACCCTTGAGAAGGATTTTGTTGAAAACACTAAGTTTGTAGCATAGATTTTCGCTTAGAATTCATGTATAATCGTTAGAATTACTTGGAAGTACATGGAAGTTACTTTATTTTAAAATAAAATCTTGAGTTTGAATAAATGAAAATGACAAGTTACTTTGCGGATTTTAAACATTAAGGCAATTTAAATCATTTTGAAGCATGCTATAGAGCCCGTAGGTCAACTGTATTCTATGGATCATTAATACCAGGGTGCTAACACCTTCCCAAGGGATCACCATAACCCTTACCTTGACTCTAGTTTAGATAGGAGTTTTTAATGAATTTGAATAAACCCTTTTCACACTGGTTTTCCTAATTTACCTATAAATTAGGTGGCGACTTTAAAACAATTATCCAAACTTAGAACACCATCCAAATTCTTAGTATCTCTTTATGCGCTCACCCACATAAAAAGTGAACCGTAACACATAATTCGCACGAGTTAGAAGAATTTTTGAAAGCACTACTCTAACTGCACGATCTAGAATATGAAAGAAGTGAAACAATCCTGAATGTCTTGGTGGTCAAATATTTACATATAAACACACATAAAAGAGACCCCACTGGATACAACTTCATAGAATCCCTAGGATACTTGAACCTAGTACTTTGATACCAAGCTTTGTCACGCCCTGAGCCATGGCCTGAATGTAACACATCACTCGGTGCCTGACTGCATGTGACCAAGTGAACCAACTGGCAGGCTGAATCAACACGTGGTATACTAAATGCAGAATATAACTAATAAACATGTTGAGATACTGATAAGTCTAACTGATAAATCATAAATGTGAAATAAGTCTGAAGTATATGAATGTTGCCTATATGACTACCACAAAAGCCTGCTAAATACTTACTGCCTACTATTCTAGTCTATAAAGCCTGTAAGAATAATAAAATACTAATTGTTTATCGGGACAAGGCCTCTGGCATAAATGACTGTCTGAAATAGCTAAATACTATAAATAAGATAAGACCCCGAAAGACTAGGGCTCACTAAATCAGCTGATACGGGAACCTAGTGAGCTAAGTCGTCAACATGTAAATCGTTACCTGTATCGTGAGATGATGTCCCCCAAGCAAAGGGACGTTAGTACATTTGAATTGCACTAGTATGTAAAGCAACTGAAAGAAAGAACTGTAAATGCTGAAACTGAAACTATATTGATAACTGATTACTGAAGTTAACAAAGAAGTAAAGAATATGAATACTTCCTGTTCTGAAATGGAGAATCACCCATTTAACCGAAATAATAAATTATGGCCTCAAGCCTAATAGATTTGCACAAATCTATGGCCTCGGGCCCAAGTATACGTATACAAAATTGTGGCCTTACGGCCAAAGACATTTGTGGCCTCGGGCCATAATACATGTGTTCAACCTAAAAGAACTGAGAATTATGTTGAAAGGTACAACATTGACATACTAAGCAATGATTCGCTAGGACATGTATTCATGAACATATTATGAGAACTGAAGCTTTAGCTAGTTTACAAACATGCTGAGTATTCTAGACTGAGACTCATGTGTATCTAACACAAGTCTATGTCGATTGCGTATTGAGCTCACAATGTTCGGAATGAAAGTTATGAACAAATTACGAAACTAGAGAATATGAGTTCTGCAACTATTCAAAGAACTAAGCTTAACTATATTTCTGAGGCAATTCGTAATGTAGTACAACAACGTGGCGCAGGGAGAATTATTAACATTCCCAAACGTAGAGAGTTAGCCTCACATACCTTAACTTCCTGCGCTTGAGCGTAATACAATGTTAGTTGGTCCCTTTCGACTTTAAACTATAGCATTATAAGTCAATGGAATCAACATTAGCAACAATACTCAAGTTTTGGTCATCTACGCATTTTATCAAACACTCGGTGGACATAAAGCTCCACAACCTTCTTTAATTGTGTTTTCTTCAGCCAATTATCATTATATCACTTCTAAGTGATTCTACAATCTCATTTATACACCATTAACATCATTCTTAATCACCCATAACATAATAACAACCCTAAGTCAACAATCTAAATATATAATCGTTCATATGTTTCTTCTATCATACCCATCAACTTACATCTCAAGAACGTTTAGTCTATAATCACCAATACCAAGCTATAATCGATTGGAATAGGAAAGTTTTACATACCTTAGTAGCTTCAAAACCCAATGAAAAATCCAAACTTTTTATAAAGAACTCAATTCCTTCACTTGAACCCTTGAGAAGGATTTTGTTGAAAAGCCTAAGTTTGTAGTATATAATTTCACTTAGAATTCATGTATAATCATTAGAATTACTTAGAAGTACATGGAAGAACCTTAAATTGATTTGGGAGGATGATGATAGGAGATAAAATTCATGCTAGGGTTTGAAGAAGTGAAGAATAGAATTAAAAATCAGGAAAAACGCACTTAAAAAGGGTTTGAGTGTCGTACATCAAGGAGGGCGCGTCGCGTGCCCATCAGTATGGGCTGCCTGAGTACACTCGTGCTCGTGCACACGATTTTCCTTGCTTCACTGGCTGGAAAAGCGTGACACGGCCCTGGGACATCAACATGCTCGTGTCACGAGCCCGTGGACGAGCACCAGAGACATCGCTTTAGTATAATATGCATATTTCTTTGTACAGAGCTCCATTCGGACTCCACCATATATCGTTTGAAAGGTATTTAAAATATCTATAACTTTCATTAAAATATATTTTCCGAATCCACATTTAATCAAGGAGTTATAGTTGCTTGAAGTAGGTCTCTCGCCAACTTTCACAAAATATGAAACCTTCTCAATTTCGATTTATTTCCTTAGAACGAGTCAAAAACTAGTATGGAGACCTGAGATGTTACACATATGATCCTCGAGAAGACCATTTCATATTTTAGTATGGAAGAAAAGAAATATCATTCCAATAAGAAGCTCGACTCAATAAGACAATATCAAGAGGCATCGTGTAATATTTTGAAAAAACCACAAATAGAGTATTTACACTAAAACTTTTGTTATGAGCTCTTCTTTAAAAGATAGACTATGAAGGGGATTCGTGCCGAAAGAAAAATGGATAGCCTTAACATACAATTCCTATGGGGTCGTTCACGTATGGACTGGTTCATTTCATACACATATAATATATTGGTTGCTCAAGTAGCCGAATCTAACCTTCTTACTAAACTAGGAGAGTTCGATATAATCTTATGAAGGCTCGACATAATACAAGTGTTGTTGCATGGAAGAAACAACTATATCTGGATGGATGACTTACAATACTTCATTCTTTGGAACTTACATAGAAAAAAAGAACAAATAATAAGATTCCATGTCGTTGGATATGATAGGGACAACCTACTGTTCTAAGATCTTATTATTATACTTTTGGAAATCATTCTCTAATCTTGTGGACCATCCTACTTTGGAAAGACTGTAATAGTCTATGTCAATGTGATTTATCTTAAAAGAAGCTTTATACCCCAACAATGGTAATCTGGATGCTTACGACATAATTCTTCTTAAGTTACGCCATATAACCCCTTAACGATCATTTGAATACTAATCATATAATGATTTGTTATCATACAACTAACATCACGTGAAACGAATATCTTAGCATGAACAAGAAATGTGACGATACTTCGCCTATAGAAATTTAAATAGGAAAGGAACATCTGATAGGTCTCTATCTCGCTAAATGCGAAATGGACATACACACTTACCTTACTATAATCCTTAGTGATGCTCCCTGAATCAATATTCAAGCTCGCTGGGTAGTCTTATTCTCATGAAGGCTATGAATATTTAAACCAACTCAATTCACCTTAAGTAAGCTTCTACGCCCTGATCTGATCACTTAAAGATTATCAACATCATTAAATAAGGACTTATAATCCCTTTAGCCTTGCTCGCAACTTGTCAATATAAACTTATCAACGGGGAAAACTCTAACCCATAATGGAACTTGACAACTTGACCTTAGGATTAATACGCTTGAGAGGTAAACCAAATCATGGGCACATAATGTATTCCCTTATCCAAACAAAGGAGTTCAAACATGAACTACTATGTTTCCTTAGTCTCTAGACAGTATAACTCACAATTACTTGAACTTAGTCATATGGTTTAACTTAAGTAACCATCTATAATTCATTAACAATGTTCTCCAAACTATCTACGGATGCTCGAAAGGCTGTAAACATGATTAATCTTACGAAAATCTATCATCCTTTATGCAGGTTGTGGAAGCCTTCAACATATTCATCTTAAGCACACTCTATATCCCAACAGCAAACCATATATAATCTACCGATATCATTCATCTTAATTAACGATCTGTAATCTCTTTACGATATTTTGGAAACCGTCAACATCATTCAACTTAGAAGGGAACTATATACCCGCAATAGTCATTAGCCAACTCGACCTTAAGAATAGTATGCTTGAATGACCACCATTTAATAGGCGTATAACATAGTTCTTATATGACTTATAGAATCTTTAGCATGGAATTGATACTTTGTAAGTTCTATGGGAACTCGACTTTAGGGTTATAACATTATATAGGAATACCGATTCGTACGTACATAATATAGCTCTAATATAACTCATAAAATCGTTAACCCGAGATTGACGTACTCTAATACTCCTTGGACTTTAACGGCAAGAGGAGAATGATTTTTATACGAGTCGAAGGTCTATGACATAACACGGCATCACACCACCCAAATAATCTTATCCTTATAAAGAAATTGGAATAACTTTCATACACAATTCAACTTATGGAATACTATGACCAGTTGATGACGGTTCTAGAAGCTCGATTCTACATATGGAACAACTATGTGGAGTATTGATACGGAAACTCATGATTTGCCTCTCGTCCAACATACAAAACACATACGTATACATCTTTGAATTCGAGAGAGGGCTTTCACTATTTTTTTATGTAAGAAACTGCGGGGATAGAGTCAATGCACTTTCATAGATTCTAGGCTTCATTACATATGTAAAGAGCAATAACGCAAGTTATGCCGTAGTGGCGAACGAAGGGAATAGCCTCATGTACATCCTATAACCCATTTAATGATACTTTAGAAACTGTCAACATCCTTTATCTTAGACGAATCCAATGACCCCTTTTGATGATGCTTTGGAAACTCAACTTTGGAAGAGGACTGTTCGAATATACAATCGATATCAAAACATATGACGTACTCTTATTTGGCTTATGAGATATATTATGTTGAACCGATATACTTTTCGTGTCTCTAAACTTCATAACAATATAGGGGAACAAATAACGGTATTCGTTACATAATGACGCATCAAGAGATAGACTTACATACCTCGAATCCGTCCTTGACTTACAACAAGTCAAATCTTTCGACCAGCATCCAACTTGTTCAACTAGCCTAGTATTAATCCAACCGCAGCCTAGCCAAGTCTCACAACCAAACCAAAACTATTATTGGGAAATCAAGAACCTACAAGCTCCCGAAGCTATAATATAATGGTTCTCACCGCACCCAGCCTTCCTTCAACAACATATAATTTTCTATAAGAGCTATCAACCCCCCACCATTCTTCATACAACATGAAACAACCTTTAAGGACTTTATACAACCAACATAACTAGAACTCACGGCTTTCGGTCACCATCCCGTTAGTTCTTACTATATAAACACATACGAATCTCACATGAAATACTACACACAAAGAGAAGAGGAGCCCTTACAACAACAACACGAAAGAGAAGGACAAAAGTAGCACCACGAGCTTTTCGAGGGAAGAATCATGTCAAGATCTTGTAGATCTTTACTTGGACGGTAGGGTATCATTGTGAGAGAATTTGGGAGTATTTAGGGTCTGGGTTGGATGAAAAGTGAAGATAAAATAAGGTTGCACCGCTTATATAGAAATTTAGAATTTTCCACCACCTCCAACTTATGGAGCAACAAGAGGCCGCATGTTGCAACTTAGGGGTCGTAAATTGCACCATATGTTGGAAAAGTTTTTAGGCCAACTCTCTGAATCTTAGGCTTCCATTATACGGTGGACATACGACCCGTACCTTTAATGTACGGTCCGTATGTCACTCCACCAATGAGAAACTTTGCTGAAACTTATCCCTTTGATTCATTTAACCTCTAATCCTTATGACCCATCGTAACGCTGATTTAAACCATCAATAAGCTTAAGAATAACCATATACCTTCGGTCTTTCGTCAACTAACTTACGATGCAACTTATTGTAGAAGTACGAGATGTTACAATGTGTACGCCGAAGGAAAATAATTCTAGCAGTATATGGACATCGCGAGTCCCTCATGGGTCATGTCTCCCATACATTCCCATGGAGCTCCGTGTATATACATGTTATGGATAATGGATTAAATTGCATTACATGGTATCTTCTTTAATGATTATTTGAATATCTGATTACTTGATATTTGACTTTACGTGGTACATAATGTATCCTCTACTCTGTAAATAGAACGGCCCGGAGTAAGGTATGTCAGATTATGCCAAACTAGGAATTTTTGTAATAACTTCGACACTACTTCATAGTTATCGATCTATGAGATATACTGAGTACACGTGCTTCCCATAATTATACTGCACTTGTTGCACTCATTATGGTGTTGATTCTTTTCCTGGCAGTAGTGGAGTTCGTGGAATCATCTGAACCCGAGATCTTTGATTTGGGTGATCTAATGATGGGCTGCCTGGCTGACCTCCAACACCAGTCCCCTTATACCTTTAGTTATTTCAGTCTTTTTACATTTCAGATAGTGTATTTAATGGATTCTGACTTGTACAAGTATTTTTAGTAGCTCTTGTACACATGGCACCAGACTTGGTGATATTTGTATTTCATCACTTCGTTTTTTTGTAAAAGAAAATTTGACTTTGGTTAATATTGTGTTATCACTTTACTTTCCGCAAAAAATAACTTAAATGAATTGGTTGATAATTGGTTTGACTTACCTATAGGTTCATCACGACTATTAAATTTTGGGTCAGACACAACCTAAGCAAGCTGTGAAATCCCAACTATGCCCAAAAGAATTTGTCACACTGCTGAAATGTGCCGCTCGAAGTAACACAATTACTTTGAAACAATTTCATGATTCAGGAGCAACACATCATGTCACAATGGAATCAGATAATCTTGACTAATATACGGGTAATGTGGAAACTTCCATGGGTGACGATAAAACTATTTTCATAACTCACACTGGTTCAACTCAAATAAAGGCTTAATCTTATGCTTTCTAGATTCTTTGTTCTCTATCTATCTTACTATATTTCTTTTGAGCCAATGATCTATCGGAAATAACATCTCTATCCCACAAAGGTAGAGGTAAGGTTTGCGTACATCTTACCCTTCCTAGACATCACTTGTGGAATTATACTGGATATATTGTTATTATTGTTGTTCCATCTATCAAAAATAACCTAATTATTGTTTCCAAGTTTTGTTGTGAACCTAACCTCTAGTTTTTTTTCCATTGTCTTTTTTTTGTTGTTGTAAAGGATGTGAAAACTCGGACACTGTTGGCATAAGACCGGAACAAATTACTTGCATATGCCTTCTTCCTAGCTGTGCAACTGTGCAATGAACTATAGAATCTACTACTAGAAAATTGTGAATTACCTAGGGATTTTACTTGGGGATTACATCTGCAGTAATTTCCTACGAATTTTCATGCAAAAATATGAAATTCTTATATTCAAGTATATTCTACCTACGAAAAATATTTTCTCAAAATAATCTGCAGGTATGGCGCCATTTTCTGCAAATAGATTACCTACGGAATTTAGGTGGGAAAATTAATCCGCAAGTACCGTTTTCATAGGTAAATTCACAAGTAAAAGAATAAAATAAATTTCTTTATTAATTCGCAAGAAAATCCCCAAGTAAAGATACCTGTGAATTTAGTTAGGGATAATTATTTGAGAATTTACATAGAGATTTTCTTACCTGGGGAATTATCTATGAATTTGATTCGGGGATAGTTATTTAGGAATTCACTTGGGAAATTATTTGCGAATTTTAATCCTGTGATTTAGTTGGAGATCTTTTCTTCGTGATTTACGTGAGAGTTTTATTACTTGAGAATTTTTTTATCGCGATTTAGCAGGAATTCTTTTCTTAGATATTTACCTAGGAAATTTAGTAACTGAGGAATTACTAGGGGATCTTTAGTTTCGGATTTAGCTGAACAGTTTTTGCTAAGAGATTTACATGGGAATTTTATTACATGGAGAAATACTCTGGAATTTTGATTCTGCAGATTCAATGAAGTATTTAATTTTTGGGGATTTCTTTACCTAAAAAATTACTTAAAGATTTTGTTGTGGATTTAAAAATGTTTTATAAACTCTTTAAGGTAATTTTAAAAAATATTAACAACTTCAATTTAATTACCAGGTTTAAAAAATTGAAAGAGTATAATTTTACATAATATCAAAGATTTTATTAAGTTTCAAATAATAAAGATAAGAAGTTATAAAAGATCCTTTAATAATTGTTACCTGTTGCAAAACCTTTTTATGGTTAAAGTTTATCGACTTGGATTATTGAACTTATAATAATGTACAAATTGACTGTACAATTACTGTTCGATATTAAAGCAGTACGGGAAGTAAATAAATATTACAAGTGTTCGAAAGGATAAACAAATAGCCAATATTTAGAACTGCCGCAAGATTGTTGAGTCTTGAATCTTGATAACCTGAAATCAAGAAACACTAAATCTGGATTGTTACAACTGTGGCTGAGTCGAGAGATGACTATCTGTCTTTAAGACAAGATTGTCCCGTATATATGCTTTTACGTTAATGGGTAATAGTCTCCCAAGATAAAACAACAACTAATCAACACTACAAAACAAATAGGTTGAATCTGACGAAGAAAACAAACACGAAACGACTTGCTGAAGAATGGAAAATGAAGGAAGAGTTTTCTGTTTTTTTCCCCACTGTTTGTGCTCACGTTTTGGACTGATCTGTTTCTCTCCGTGTAGTATATTGTAGTCTCAACAATTGAGCCAAAAGGCTTCAATATATAGTATAAGGGGAGGGACTTCTCAACTGCCAAGTAATGGCTGTTTATGGCCAAGTAATGTCCATTAGTGAGGGAGTTAATTAGCCAAGTAATGACTGATTTAATATGCAACATAAATGAGCTTTTATGGATGAGATTAAGTGCAGATTAATGGAGTTTTAACGTTCCAAAAACCAACCCAAACAGTAGGCAGAAACTTTCTGCCTACCGTCGTTCCCAATTTCATCTTTTCAGAAACTTCAGGGATCAAACTGTAAATATTAAATAATTTGGGGGTCTATCAGAAGAAGCCCAAGTCCCATGACCCTAGCCCACGGGCTGCGGCGGCGTGCATGGACTTAGCCTTGAACTCAAGCACATCTAGGTCCTCCCTCATTCAAACACATGGGTTACCCTTTGGGGTCCCAAATCCTTAGCCAATTTTGAGACTTATAAAGAGAACATTTCTTCCTTTTTCCACCGATGTGGTAGATTTGTCCCACACCATATTTCCATGCCTCAAACATCTTACTTCATGGACCAATATCTCTTTCATTTCTCAACGAAATTTGACGATCCTTGGCCCTACGATCATCTACTCACTTAGTATATTATGCACGTATGAAGAGACAAAGCCTCGAACATGCGGAACCTTAGTGTTTAAGTCATTAAATATGGGTGGACGCACCTCCCCACCAAAGACAAATTTCCAACAATTACAAGTCATGACTTTTTGTAGACGTGCAAGAAGTTAAATTTACTTCACTATATAGTATATATGGAAGGAAATTAATTCCATGGCTTTATTGCATACCAAGTATACAATATATATATATATATATATATATATATATACACAAAATCAATCTAGCTATTCTAATGATATGCTAATCATCCTAATTATATGATAATTAATCTAATCATCCTAATTATATGATAATTAATCTAATCATCCTAATTATATGATAATTGATTTAATTACAATATGATGTGATATGATGGAGATAATTATGGATTATGGCATAATTATTTTAACAGCCCCCCGCAGTCATAGAGGGAGATTCGTGTATGCTGAGATTGTCCCTGAAATCATAAAACAGTACGCGCGGAAGACCTTTAGTGAAAATATCTGCAATATGATAACGGGACGGTACATGGAGAACACAGACTTTTCCATGTGCAACCTTTTCACGGACAAACAAGATATCCATTTCTATGTATTTTGTGCGTTGATGCTGGACAGGGTTACCTGATAAATAATCGCACTCACATTATCACAATAAACCACAGTTGATTTTTCAATTGGACAATAAAGTTCAAACAGAAGATTACAGAGCCAACATGATTCAGAGACCACATTAGTTACCCCTCGATATTCTGCTTCAGCACTTGACCGGGATAGTGTCGGTTGGCGTTTCGACGACCATGAAATGAGATTGTCTCCTAGAAATACACAATAACCAGAGGTGGAACATCGTGTGTCCGGTCAGCCACCCCATTCAACATCTATATAAGATGTGAGGCCAGAAATGGTGAACTTATACAGATGCAACCCAAAATCAAGAGTATCCTTAACATACATTATAATTCGTTTAAGAGCCCCCCATATGCTCTTATGTCGGATCATGCATACGTAAATAAACCTGTTAAACTACATTTGAGATATCGGGTCTCGTGAAGGTGAGCTACTTTAATGCCCCTGCTAAGCTGCGGTAATGTGTTGGGTCACTATATGGAGTACCTGTAGAGTTACTCAAGTTCACCGTATCAATCGACGTATATGACGGTTTGCACGAGGACATACCGACTTTGTCAATGGTTTTCTCGGCGTATTTCTTTTGACAGAGAAACAGACCACCTGCATATTGAGTTAAAACAATGCCTAAAAATATTGTACAAGGCCCAAATCCTTCATAGAAAATTCCATGGCAAGGAAGGACATAATAGACTGACGAAGTGACTCAGATGATGCTGTGAGAATGATGTCATCCACATAGAGAAGAATATATGCCATATCATTTCCCTTCTTGTAAACGAATAAAGACTTATCGGACTTGCTATGTGAGAAAGCCCAATATGGATATGAACCTTGCAAACCTGTTATACCACGCCTTGGGGCATATTTCAAACCATATAATGATTTTTTCAACAAGCAAACATAATCCAGATGAGTAGGATCTCCGAAACCCAAAAGTTGGTGTATGTAATCTATTTCCTGTAGGTGACCATATAAAAAGACATTCTTGACGTCTAACTGATATACCATGATTTGGATAGAGCCAGACTAAGAACAGTCCTGATAGTTGTTGGCCTAACTACCGGACTGAATGTTTCACCACAATCCACGCCAACCTGCTGAGACCTGCCATCACCAACAAGATGAAAACCCACATAGATCTTATTATATTCACATTAGATGGACGGGGCACTAGATCTCATGTCTTATTTTTAATAAGAGCATCAATTTCGTCTAACATGGCAGCTTTCCAATTCGGGTCTAATAGGCCCGCTTTGAGATTTTTTGGAAGTAGTGATGGTTGGAACGAAGATGTTAGATTAAAATTATGCTTAGGCTAAAAAATCTCGTGCATGGCACGAGTTTCAACAGTCCAATGTGGGATCGAGACAGATGGTTGGGGTAGTGGGCTTTTAGTTTGTGGACTGGGCTGAGAGGTAGGTATATTTTGGGCTGGTAGCGCTGGGCCTGGTGGCCTGATTTGTGAGTCGGATGAGGGAGCAGTGGGCTCTCTCATTTGGGCTTGCCAATCATGAGAAGTGGATTGTGCCGAGGCCGAAGAGGGGGGAGTAGTGGGCTCCCCGACTCGAACTGGCCCAGTCCCATTCCGTTGTTGGGCCGCTATATTTAGTGAGTTATTTTGGGCCGGTCCAGCCGAGGAAAAATTTATTTGGGCATTTAGATGGTGATTTAAAATTGGATGTATTCCTACGTCCAAAAATTCTAATGAATGTGGGGATGCCACGTGAGATTTAGCAAACGGGAATGTGAACTCATAAAAAACAACGTGATGAGAGATTATAATTTTCCCATTAGACATATCATAACACTTATATCCCCTATGATTTTGTGGGTATCTCAAAAAAATACAAGGAGTGGAAAATGCTTGAAGTTTGTTTATGATTATGGACGGAAACAAGGGATAACATAAACATCCAAAAACCCTCAAATGTGTATAGGAAGAAATACGATGGTACAACATTTGTGTGGGTGATAGGTTTGAGAGTACTTTGCTAGGAAGAATGTTTAAAATATATGTGATCATTTGAAGAGCATGTTGCCAAAAGGACAGTGGTTTAGACGAATGCACAAGAAGTGTGCAAATTAGATTGTTGATTGTTCTGATTTTTCTTTCGGCTTTCCCATTTTGAGAAGAAGTATGTGGACATGAAAGACCCAAGAACATTCCATTTTGGTGACAAAATTTCTTAAATTGGTCATTTATGAATTCCCTCTCATTGTTACATTGAAAACATTTAATGGATTTCTTAAATTGGGTTTTAACAAAAATACTAAATTGTTTAAAAACAGTGAAGACCTGCGATTTCTGTCCTATGGGAAATGTCCACAGAAAATTTGAATAATCATCCAAAAATAAGAATATAATACTTATGACATGCCAAACTTAAAATCGGGGATGTCCACAAATCACTATGCATGAGATCAAATGGCATAAGAGTATTGGAAGTAGATAACGAAAAAGGAAGTTTAACATGCTTCCCAAAAACACAAGCTTGGCAAACATGAGAGTCCATAAGTTTGTTACAATCAACAAAATTATTATTTCTAAGAAAATTGAACACCGGTGCTCCCGGGGTCCCAATCGGTTATGCCATAAAATAGGAGAAATAGCTGCAAAGGTTGATGGATTGGTGACTTGGTTGTTGGGAGTGGCGGTGATGGGATACAAATCTCCAGTGCTATTATATCTCATTAATGGCATCCCCATATGAAAATCCTTCACAAAAAAACCAAACATATCAAAATTAACAGAAACATTGTTGTCAGTTGTAAAATGACGTACAAATATCAAGTTTTTAATCAGTTTGAGTGCATGTAGGACATTTTTCAAATGTAAGATGGGTGGGGGGGAGAGAGATTTACTTGACCAATACTACAACTTGGAATTTATTGCCCACTACCAATAACAATATTTGTATTACTGCTCATATTAAAACAAGAGAAGATTATTACCTTGAGATGCCGTCATATGTGACGTTGTCCCCGTGTCCATGTATCGTGAATCATCGGGAACGCTCAGATTCATGTTGTTCATGGACTGTTCAATATCCGTAGGAGCATAACTTGCGGAAGACGGTCTATGAGCTATAAAAGCTTGCTGCGGATGAGAACTGAGAAACCCAGGCTATCAATTTGAAGGAGGTGGCCTGGCCCACGATGAGGTGGGGTATGGGCAAGGAGGGGCAACCTAATGTGATGCCCAAGCTCACGGTGGGTACTACCCCCACTGGCCATCGCTGGACTGGGCTTGCGGCTGCCACTGTCTTGGTTGCGACTTGCCCTGCTGCTGGTGGTTACTGCTGCCGCCGGCTGCTTGGACACCACCCTACCACGCCCATTTCCTCCATTATTTCTCCCCTTGTTATTGTTGTGATTTGACCCCCATTTTTTACCATTGTTGTTGCGATTCACTACTCCTCCCGAAATAGAATTTTGTGGCCCAAAATCAGCGGAATAAGAGTTAGTGGAGATGAGGGTTGTTCCAGCAGTGGCTGCCGCCGGGGCTATTTGCTGCTCTTTTCGGGTTTCTTCGAGAATCAGTCTCGAACGAGTCTTATAAAATAATGGCAACAGATTACTTTTTTGAATGAACGTAGCAACCCCATCATAATATTCATTCAATCCCACAATCAATTGGAGAACTAATATTTGATTTGTCACCGACGCACCAACATTTTATAGCTGGTTGGCAATCATTTTCAATTCTTGACAATATGCGGGGATGTTTGACATTGGTGAAATGGTTTTCAAGATATACCGCCCGAGAAATTTTATCATCTTGAAAGATATTTTGCAAACGCTCCCAAGCTTGTTGAGCCCTAGAGTCCGATTTCAAAATGGTGTGCAAAAGTTTATTTGAAATGGTGCCGTAAATCCATTGAAGGACTATAGCATCTAAGCGAGACCATAATTTTTTGTCAACAACGTGGTCTCCGATGAAGACTTGTGAGGAATAATATGGTCTATTACTTCGTATGCTCGGCAGTGGATTTTGAATAACTCCGCCCAAGAAGAGTATTACCCTTTTTTCCATTTCAAGAGTAATTGGAATAAAGTTCTTGACGTTGTTCACGAAAAGAGAAGGATGGAATCTTTGTTTGTCGGCCATTGTCACCCAAGAAAATTCAAAAAAATGGGAAGAGAAATGATATTTTGATGTTCAGAGTGAGAGATATGAAGAACCCTAATTAGGGTTTGTGTGGAAGAAGCCGACAAGGGTAGGGGAGCATGGTTGTATTTCGGCTAGGGTAGTGTTTAGGTAAAACCCAAGTTAGAGTTAGGGTTTGGTAGACCGAAAACTAGGTGGTTTTCGGCTAGGGTTTTAGGGGGGGTGGGTCGAAAGTTAGTGGTTTTCGGCTAGGGTTTTAGGGGGGTGGGTCGAAAGTTAGTGGTTTTCGGCTAGGGTGGGTGAGACCGACGGTGGTTAGGGCAAAAAAAGTTTGGGGGGGGGGGTTAGTTTGTGGCTCTTGATACCATGAAGGAAATTAATTTCATGCCATTTCATACCAAGTATACAATATATATACAACTATACAAAATCAATCTAGCTATCCTAAGGATATGCTAATCATCCTAATTATATGATAATTGATTTAATTACAATATGATGGAGATAATTATGGATTATGACATAATTATCTTAACATATACAATTAGCTTATTAACCTTATATTATCAACGCTCGTCAATTTCTTTTACTTCTTTATAATTTATGTAACAAAATTACCTATAAAAAACAATATCATTTGCAATACGAAAAAACTGAAAAATACAAATTGAATATATAAGTTAATGATGTTCAACAATCAAACAATGAACATAATAAGAATATTTTATTTTACTAATCATAATCAAAACTCTGATTATACAAGTGAAAACAACAGAGAGTGATTCCTTTATAAATATATTTCAATGAAGGTAATACAAGAAATAATTAATAAAATAAAGATAGATTTTATTAAAATATTAATTATTTATGTTGTATATGAATTTTAAATTATAATTTAGAGAATAAGAAAGAAGTGAAACTTACATATATACCCACAACTCATGCACACACATATACATACATACATATATATATACATACATATATACATACTTAATGTATTTATTATTAAAATGACAATTATAAAAATAGAGTTAGATTCTATTAAAAACATTAAAAATATTATTCTATTTATAATGTAAGTTAGTGAACTTAAATAAAAATTTATCATAAGATACAAAATTACTTGAACTATGGGTAAAATACCTATGTTATAAATAAATATTAAATATATATGAAAAAGTATTATATAGATGGAGGATTGAAAATGTCAAGAATAAACTATGCATTGATGCATAGGGCTAAAGTCAAGAGGGAGTTTGACTTTTAGAGTAAAATTGGGAAGCGTGAATGATTTATAATTCATTTATTGATAGCAATGACATGAATATTTAATATACTAGATGGCATGGGCATACGCTCCATGTTGTTATTTTTCTTATAAGGTAATACTTGTTTCGAATGTCTACAAGATCAGTTGAAAAGAAACACAACTAAGCAAAATACAACCTGACCAAATGTGCACAACATATTAAAGTTGATTGTAGCAATCTCAAATTTCAATGACATTCTAAAGCTCTAGAATAAGATACACATTTCTCCAAACCTTGTATATCATCTTTCACCCTTGTCCTCCTTCGGTTTCGAGAAATAGGATCTGCAAAAATATCTTGCCTAAGCAACACTGGGCCACCTACATCACATGTTTATTAACACAACTGTGGCAACTGAGCGTAATCCCTTTGTAGTAGATGTTTGGTACTATATTACTCTGTTATTGGTTCTCCAGTTGTACCGTTCTATACAAAAAAAAAAAAAAGATATTATGTATCATAATTTAAGCTAACTGGCGCCGAGGGTCTATCGAAATTCTACCCTCCCTAGACTTCACTGGTGGGATTACACTGAGTACTTGGACAATCCTCACCCAACAAGCTAGCTTTTGGGGTTGAATTAGGTCCAAGATCCATTCTTTACATGATATCAGAGCCAGACTCATTCTAATTCTTTGTTCACCGATGTTGGACCCCAAATTATATTATATACGCTCCAGTTAACAAGGTTTGGGCGTGCGTGAGCGTTAAAAGTCTCACATCGGATATGAAATGGGAACATGGACTCCTTATTGGAATTGGACATATAAAGAATGGATCTTGGGCCTAACTCAACCCCAAAAGCTAACTTGTTGGGTGAGGATTGTCCAAGTCTATATAAAGAGTCCATATTCTCATTCCATATCCGATGTAGGACTCTTAACAATATCATTTCATTCAATGTTGAATCAACCACTTATTCTAGATATTAAATCTGAAAAATTAATTAAGTTTAAAAGACTTAACATCAGTCACTTCACTTCTATTAAATCAGCTACACCAACTAATTAAAATTGGAATGTTCCTTATAAGTATGAATAATTTAAAGAAACTGGAGTATTTGCAAAAGATACTTTATTCAAGCACATGAACATAAATGAAGATATCATCAAATAAATGAAATAAATAAAGAGAAAAACTTACTAACTTGATGATTCATTTATTTAATTCTGAAGAATTCATGAAGAGGATTCATGTTGAAATGGTTACATCATCATTATCGCCATCTCTTCTTTATTATGGTGAACTCCCTTCATCTCAGCCGCCAATAGATTTAGCTGCGCTAAGAGTGAGAAGGGCTGGTAAAAACATCATATATATATGTGTTTGTGTGATGAGCATGTGAATTGGGTTTTCTAAAAGTTGTTACAAACTTTTTTTGGTCCAAACGTTGTTACAAATTTTCTTTGGTCCAAAAATTGTTACAAACTTTTTAATAACTTGATTTGCTCCCAATTATACAAATATCGAAATTGTACTTTTTGTGAAACCGTTTGTCCGGATGAAAAAGAAATAGAAAAAATGAGGGTTTTCCTTTGCTTTGGTCTATGAAGAAATGAGAGTAAAAGTTTCGAGTTTTCTCACTTGCGATCATGCTTTTGGACATGCATTTTCTTAGAAAAAAATTACTTTTTTTGAATATAAAATATTATTTCACTTAAAATATTCTCCAAACTTATTTTTTAAATTTTAAATACTCCCTTTCAAGTATCAAAAGTTATCTTCCTTTTTCGTGGAAATGTGCTAAAAGGATAGACTTTCTTATTCAATTACTATTTATTTGGATTAAATATTTTGAGTAAATTGAAGGAACGAGACTTTTCTTCTTTTATCCAAGAGAAAATGAGAGTAAAATAAAATTAATTTGCATATGAAATACAATAAACTCTTTTACCCATGAATCAGAGTTTGTTTATTCCATGAGGTGCGAAACATGATTTATGACTTAGTCGAGCAGTTGATACGAATCCCTAGGGATCGGGAGTGATTTGAACCTTTGGTTGTGAAACTAGAGTTAAAGGATTGAAGTTGACCACGGTTGTGCGCGCCCGTTTTTCGCCTGCTCGGGTCAAAGCGGAGCGCGGACGTGTCCGGTGATTCCTGGGTAAAAAGGGTTGAGGAGTCGCCACCTAATTATTTTTACGGTGAATTAGGACACCTAAATATTAAACTAAGTGCTGCGATGTAAACTCCAATTTTAAGGTCTGCGAAACTAGCGAGATTCTAGGTAAGGGTTCTTTATTATCCTAAAGGGAAGGGGTTAGACATCCTTTAAGATCCGCTAACTTGCGGTTATCCGGTCAAACTCAGGTTAATTATTATTAGAAAAAATGCATGTTTGAAGCATGAAGTTAAAAGATGTTTGCAAATAATTAATAAAAAAGGGATGCATTTTAAAAGATAGATAAATGTAGAGTTTTTTCAAAATATGCATTTATATGATATCTAAAGAGAAATACATATAGAGTTGGAAAAATATGTTTTTGACAATTGATAGTAAAACAATTTATTTATAATGCCAAAGAAGTAAAATTTTGGGAATCATTAAATTGTAAATTGACAAAAGATAAACTTATTCGGTATGATTAATAAAGCAAATAAAAGATGACAAAAGTTGTTTTGAAAATCTTGAATACGCGTGACGAGCCTAAAATAAATAAACTAGCGAAGGATTTCTAAGTTTGCGAGCCTACAAATAAATAAGCTAGCGACGGGTTTCAAATCTTAAACTACCCTATGAATTAATCCTAAGTTTGCCTATTCTAAGCATTTCAATAGTTACATAAGTGCGATAAATAATATTACAATACAAAGCGGGATAAAAGCTGAATTAAAAGAAAGAAATAAAATAAATAAACTCCGAGGAATAATTCGCCGTTATTTACTTTAATCCCTGCAAGCTGTCAAGAACAAACGGTTAGAAACAGTTAAATACAAATAACTCCATATCCGCATTCAAAACAGTGAATGTTTTGATCGCGAGGGCTCGAACTTAAATTTTGAAAAGAACATTCCAATCACGTCGTGGCTGCAAACATATGACTAATGTAGTTTATTTTGATTGCCTCGCCTACTAAACGTGTCGGTCTCTCGGGTGAAATAGAAAAGATCACTATAATCACGTCGTGGCTGCGAATATATAACTTGTTGGTTATTTTAGTCACCTCGCCTACTAAACATGTTGATCTCGGATAAAAAGGTTTAAGTCTTCATCATTGCCCAGAAGTTATATTTCCGTCTTTGCAACCGTGGAGGCCTCAAAATCGACGGATATTTTTCATCGGCGGTGTAGTATCGTGTTCAAATCAATAAAATTTTAAATCGAACAACAAAGCAGCAGAGCGATGTGAGCGTGAGCGATGAGCGTAAAAACAGAGGCAGAGGAAAAACAGTTTCGAAAATGACGCTGTCTGGTTTAAAACAAGAAACAAGAGAACGGTAATTTGAATCTTTGAAACGATGGGACTGGAACATGAAAGCAATGTTTGAAAGGTGCGGTGTTCGATTTAAAACAAGAAATGATAAAGCGATAAAGCGATGTCTGAAGCGGGAGCAAACAGAAAAAAACAAACGCCCGAACAGACGCGGTATTTATTCAAAACAGGAAAATAATAATATCCGTCGCAAGAAATCTAAAACGATAAACTTAATAAAACAATAATATATCCGTTGCACGGATATCTAAAACGATTAAACTAAAAAAAAGCGAAACGAAAAAGCGCGGCCTCGAATTCAATTTTCGGCCTTAATGCGATATTAATAAAACAAGAAACAAAGTGCCAAAGAAACGAGCGGTGAGCGGTTTAAAATATCCGACCCGAGTTCAAATTCGAAATATTCAAATCGGTCGCCCGACCAGTCGATGATCTGACCGGATCGATGATCCAAACTCGAATCGATTTCAAAGACCAAATTCAGATAACCAATAAAAAGAATATGGAATGCAAGAATTCTGAAATATCCAATCGGTCGACCGACCGGATCGATGACCGACCGGATCGGTGTTTCAACCGGATCGATTTCAACACCCAATTCAGATAACCAATAACAAGAATATGAAATGCAAGAATTACGAAAATGTTACCCAACCGGTCGACCTGACCGTAAGTGACCGACCCAGATCAAGATCCAAACTCGAATCGATTTCAACACCAAATTCAGATAACCAATAACAAGAATATGAAATGCAAGAATTTCGAAAATGTTACCCAACCGGTCGACCGACCGGATCGTTGTTTCAACCCTAATCAAATAAATTCATCAATTTCAGATAACCAATGATAACAACAAAGAATAATGCAAGAAATTTGGAAATTCAAATCGGATCGACAATTCCGAATTGGAGTTTCAACCGAATCAAATAATTTCATCAATTTGGATAACCAATGATAACAACAAAGAATAATGCAAGAAATTTGGAAATTCAAATCGGGTCGACCCGACCCGAAATCAGTGATCCAAATCAAATTTTAACACCAAATTCAGATAACCAACATACATAAATATGAAATGCAAGAATTCTGAAAATGTTACCCGTGTCGGGTCGACCCGACCCGAAATCAGTGAAGAAAATCAGAGAATCAAAATGGGAGAACAAACCTTTTCGGACTTGATTCTTGAAACAACAAAGAAGCCAAATGCTTTAAACTCAAGAACACAACAAAATATTTATGTATATATGGAATAATCTTCCGAAAATCCTTCCAAAAATCTATTTTTCTCCCCCGAAAATCCCCTCCTCAAATGAAGAACAATCATGGGTATTTATAGGTGGATTTCCCCCCAAGAACGTTCAAGGAATGAGTTTGAATTTCAAAAATAAAGAGCCAAAAATCGCGGATTTGAGGGGCATGGGTCGCGGATTTTGTGGGTATGGGTCGAAGGGTTTGGTGGTGTCAGCGCAACAGAGGGGGGTTGGTGGCGGTAGGGGTGAGGTGACCGACGAGTGGGGTCGGGGGCGTGGGGTGTGCGGCGATCGGGTTTTGATTTGGGGGAATAGGGTTCGAATTTTTTTTGTTTTGGGGTTTTGGGAATTAAAAGGGATGGGGGTTATGGGCTTGGTGGGCGATTTGTGAAGGGGTTGGAAGCCGGGTTGGCGGTTGGGCCTGGACGGAGTTTGGTAGGTTTGGGTTGGTTTTGGGATTTTGTTTTGTGGGGTTTGGGTACAAGGGAATTTAATTGGGGAGTTTGGGCTTGTGGGAAGTTAATTTGGGGATTGGGCTTGGACGAAAAAAATGGGTTTTAGTTTAGGTTGGGTAGAAATTGTTTTGGGTTAGGAAATAAAAAATGGGTTAGGAATTGAAAAATATAAAAGGGGTTTAATATTAAAAGATATTATATATATATATATATATATATATATATATATTGTAAAAGATGTGAATTATTTAAAATAATATAACGACGTGATAATAATAAAATATAATATTTGCGAAATGTTTAATGCTTAATAAAAGGGAAATGCGATGCAATTTTGCTTGAATAAAATAACATAGAATTTTTTGGATAAAACTTATGATTGTGATAAAAAAATGCAAATGACAGTAAAAAATGCGAATAATAATAATAATAAGAGAATAATATGCATATATATATATATATATTAAAATTGTTTTAAAAGTGTCAAAAATGTTAAAAATTACGAATAAAATCATAAAAGATGGGACAAAATTGGGTGTCAACAGATGCCCCTCTTTGGACGGAGACGATGAAAGAGTTTTCGGCCAAAGAAGTTGACTGTGTAGCCAATTTTGTCCTGATCATCGGGACTGCATGGTAAGAAATAGAATTCCGGAGGGGAAGTGAAGTTGCAAAAAGATGGTGCACATTCGTTAACAATGCCCCAAAGGTGTCGACTTAGGATGACACTGGTCGCAGATGCGAGAAACTATTGGAAAAGAGCGGATCGACGTTCGAAGTAGGTCGCTGACCAATTTGCCTCGGTTCGCCGTAAGAGATAGTCCCACGCTGTGATGAAGTTCCTGCAAATTAAAAAACTCCTGCAAACTAAAGCTCAAGATAAAATTAGTGTGTAACTGCTGAGGAAAATTGTAGAGAAAATAACTTGGAAATACCCGCATTAGGAGGTGGGCGCCTGACTGAAATTAAAATACCCTCGTTATAAGGTGGGCGCCTGACTGAAATTAAAATACCCTCATTATAAGGTGGGAGCCTGAAATGACGTCGTTGGATCGACGTGTTGTGTTGAAGACGTCGTTGTAATGTTGTTGACGTCGCTGTTGTATAGACTTTGCTGATGTCGTCGTTGTATAGACGTTGATGATGTCGTCGTTGTATAGACTTTGCTGATGTCGTTGTTGTATAGACTTTGCTGATGTCGTTGTTGTTGTAAAAAATAGTTGTCGTGCTGCCGTAACGTCGTGGACGTTGTTGTAATGCTGTTGAAGATAGTTGATGTGCTGCAGTTACGTCAATGACGTTGTTGTAATGCTGTAAAAGATAGCTGCTGCGTTGAGGACGTCATTGTAATGCTGTTGACGTCGTTGCAATCGTCAGAAAAGATATTTGTTGTCTTTCAGAACGCTTGTCGATAGCGTTGTTGTAATGATGTTTGCTATTGCGCAGATAATTTGTTGTCTTTGGCGTCGTTGTAATGCTGTTGAAGATAGTTGATGTGCTGCAGTAACGTCAATGACGTTGTTGTAATGATGTTTGCTATTGCAGATAGCTGTTGTGCTGAGGGCGTCGTTGTAATGCTGTTGAAGATAGTTGATGTGCTGCAGTAACGTCAATGACGTTGTTGTAATCTTTGTAAAGATAGGCTGCCGCGTTGAAGACGGCTTTGTAATCGTTGACGTCGTTGAGATGCGGTAAAAGATAGTTGGTGCGCTGTCGTAAAGATAGTTCTCGCGTTTGAAGACGCCATTGTAATCTTTGACGCCGTCGAGACGCGGTAAAAGATATTTGTTGTGTTGTTGTAAAGATAGTTGTCGCTACCAAGACGTCATTGTAATGTTGTTGACGTCGTTGAGATGCGGTAAAAGATAGTTGCTGCATTGCCGTAAAAGATATTTGCTGCGTTTGAAGACGTCATTTGACGTCGTCGAGATGCGGTAAAAGATAATTGTCGTGCTGCGTTGCTGTAAAAGATAGCTGCTGCGTTGAAGACGTCATTGTAATGCTGTTGACGTCGTTGAGATGCGGTACAAGATATTTGTTGCATTGCCGTAAAAGATAGTTGATGCGTTGTCGTAAAAGATAGCTGCTGCGCTGAAAACGTCATTGTAATACTATTGACGCCGTTGAGATGCGGTAAAAGATAGTTGCTGCATTGCCGTAAAAGATAGCTGTTGTTTTGAAGACGTCATTGTAATGCTGTTGACGTCGTTGAGATGCTGTAAAAGATAGTTGTTGTGTTGTCGTAAAAGATATTGTTGCGCTGAAGACGTCATTGTAGTGCTGTTGACGTCGTTGAGATGCGGTAAAAGATAGTTGCTGCGTTGAAGACGTCATTGTAATGTTGTTGACGTCGTTGTAAAGCTGTAAAAGATATTTGTTGTGCTGCCATAACGTCGGTGACGTTTTTGAAATGTTGTCCTGTTGTAAGAGATGTAAGTGACGTCCTTGCCGTCAGTTTGCTGTAATAGGGTTCCACGTTGTGCTGAATCTTCTGCCGATCCAAACTCATGTGAATTGAAATGTCGTCCTGGCACAGGCGAAAATGTGATGCGACGTCTTTGCCGTCGGGTTTGCCTTGTTGTCGTTCTTTGTGATTCGAAATAACATCTTTGTGCAGACATAATAGTCGGGACCACAGAGGTCAAGATGATGTCTTCGTATAAATGCAGAACAAGAACGTGATCCTTGTAGTGAGTTGTAGTGCCGAAATTCTTTGGGGAATTGATCATAACTGATGTGGCTTCCCTGCTTTTTCAACCTGAAGAACCTGTACTCAAAGAAAATTTGTGAGTTTGGGGAGGGGCGGTTGATTCGCGTTGACTTGGTGGCTTTGGCTCTTGATAGCTGCATGTCCTGCTGATTTGGACCTGTAGCCCCTGTCTGGTTCCCAGTCTTGGCTAACCGTTAATTGAAAACATTTGTTGAAAATAATTTGTTTATAAAAAAGTATGCTTATCATTAAAAAGTTCTTGTCGAACTGCTAATGAAAATATTTGTTGAAAATGATTTGCTTATAAGAAAGTATGCATATTAGTAAAAAAAATCTTGTCAAACTCTAATGAAAGTATTTGTTGAAAATAAATTGTGTATAAGAAAGTATGCATATTAGTAATAAAAATCTTGTCAAACTTTAATGAAAATATTTGGTGAAAATAAATTGCTTATAAGAAAGTATGCATATATGTAAATGTTCATCGAGCAAATGACATGCGGTGAAACAAAGCAAACGTCTTATCCAAAATCCTCTTAGGCTGAAGACTTAGTTTGCCGATGTTTTTCCATGTTTATCGGCGTCCTCCGACAGTGATCCCTTAAAAATGCCCCAGTTTCCGATATGTGAGGATGATGGTCTTTTAAACGGACAACCGAGTCTTGTGTAGATTGCTTGCCTGCCCTATCAGGGTGATCAGATAGGTGCATTTTGTCATATGTGAGATAAAAGAGAAAATATTTCTAATGGTGGGACCGAAGCCGATTTAGGCCGCCTACGTATCCCCATGAGGGAATCAGGTCATGACGTAGTTCATTACAAGCAAAGGAGATTGTAAGGGTTTTTCTAAAGATGGGACCGAAGCCGATGTGGCCGCCTACGTATCCCGCCGAGGGAATCAGGTCATAACGTAGTTCAGGTAAGCAAATGAGATTGTAAGGATTTTTCTAAAGATGGGACCGAAGCCGATGTGGCCGCCTACGTATCCCGCCGAGGGAATCAGGTCATAACGTAGTTCAGGTTTACAAGTAAAAAGAAACTTGGGGAAATTTGTGATCTAAGAAACGGAACCCTACGTGGGTTCTATGCGTATCCTGACGAGGGAGCGCAACTTTTACAACATAGAAAAAGTATTACATAGAGAATAACTAATCTTAGATATGGTATCTCTTCCCTGCATCTGCATTGATGGTTTTTGGCCATTCTATTCTGATAAGGTTGCCCCGGACAACTGTGTCCATCTGCTTTTCATCAATCAGTCTCTTAGTAAATGATTCTGTATCCACTTGGCTGCGAAAGAAATAGCATTGCCCAGTAGAAGTCCTGATCGTAGTGTGGTAGCCCAAGATTACAAATGGCAAACGTCTGTGCCAATGCTTGTAACTATCAACCATCTTGATGTTTCATCCGAATCTGGCTTTGACTTATTCCAAAAATGCCCCAATTCTTCCGCTTGTAAGTCCTCCTTATATTCTTCGAAGCCTTGCTTGTTTGGGACCTTGTTTGCTTGTTTCATTATATGTCACATACTGCCGACAAATTAGTTTGCATGATGAAAAAAGAAAAGAGAATTTTTGAACAAAACATATTTTATAATAGCAAAAGCAGTGCAGATTTGTCATTTTAGGCTTTCAAAAGGTAGAGGCAAAACACATTGAATGCATATATGTGATTCAGGCCTCAATCTGAATCGCATTGTTTCATTAAATATTAATGCAGTTAACTAGTTTCTGGGAGAAACAAGGCCAGGGCACATGTCCAATTTTCCCAAAACATCTCCTTGCTCTGCATCCCAACTGGTTGAGTCTCTAGCGTAATTACCGAGAATCATATTGCTTTTTGCTTCTTTTTCAGCAATGAAAAATCTTTTGAATCCCTTCACGAGGTTGGCTGCATTGTCCTCCTTTGATTCCTGAGTGGCGCATGCTTTGATTTAATGATCGACTCAGAGGCGGAACAGGCTTTGGTAAAGAAGCATCTTCCTTCCTTCGGAGATTGGTTGATAAGACTTTTCCAAGAAAAGATGATGCCATGACCCGCGACTTTGGAGGAAGTGCTTCTACTCCGAACGGTGCCTTCACTTGGACTGTAATCATAGGGGTAATAAAGGTCGATGATTCAACCTTTTCCTTTCTCTGGACTGGCACAATAGTCCCTTCCAAATTGTGGTCTTCATCAACAGTAATCATATTTACGTTGGCATCGTCATGATCTGGCAAAGAGTTATTATTTACATTAGAGGAAGGTCCTTTCAGTTGGATAACTCCTTCTTTGATCAATGTCTCAATTTTGTTTCTGAGGGCATAGCAATTCTCAGTGTCGTGCCCAGGAATCCCCGAGTGGTACGCACAGTACTTAGTCTCATCGTGCCATTTTGGAACAGGATTGGGGACATTTCCTGGGATGGGCTGGAGTATTCCTGCGATTTTCAGTCTTTCATATAATTGGGCTCGAGGTTCGGCTAAAGGTGTATAGGTTTTGGCTGGCTTTCTTTCGTATTTTCTTGCGAGTGCAGGTGCATTTGGTGTATGGACTTGTGGATGAGGCAAGTATGCGGGTGATATTGTGGGGATTCGGATAGACAGCTCGAGGCGAGGCTATATATTGGATGGGTATGGTAGACGGGGTAGGGACCAGGTGGGTATTGATAGTAAGGTTGAGGGCTTTGGGTGTATGGGTAATAATAGGAAGGATGAGGACTTTGGTTGTTTTGATTGTAGTAGGGAGGTGGGGTGATGGCATTTGGTAGGTTGACATTTGATTTGGCCTATGTTTGAACTGTCACCACAGAGGACACTCCATCTCTCTTCCTCTTTCTGCTCCCTCAAATGAGTCCGATGGATTGTCTCACTTGTTGCTTGCAATGCTACAAAGTTCGTAATTCTTCTGCTCGATTCCCTCTTCTATGAAATCTCCCATCCTTATAACTTCAGAGAAACTTCGTCCTATGACGCTTATCATTCTCTCATAGTATGTTGCATCTTTCAAAGATTGTACAAAGAGAGTGTTCATCTCACTTTCTTCTATCGGGGGTTGAACTTTATTTATACGCCCTCCACTTCATGGCGTATTCTCACGAAGGTCTCTGTGGGCTTCTTTTCCAACTTCATCGATAAAATCTGTCCAAGGCGTGTCAGTGTTGAATTTAAATCTGTCCACGAAATCTTGTGCCATCGTGCCCCAATTACGCCATTTTGCGGGTTTTGGCTCGTGTACCAGTCGAGTGCTTCTCCTGTTAAACTCCTTACGAACAATTTCATTATGATGGCCTGGTCTTTACCTACCCCAATCAGCTTTGTCACATATGATCTTAAATGAGCGTGAGGATTTCCTTTCCCATCAAACAAACCAAATTTTGGCACCTTATATCCTACAGTGCAATTCAATATCGGGATGCATGCACAAATCTTCGTACTCGAGTCCTTCGTGTCCCTTGCTGGTTTGTATATTCTTGAATGCCTCTTTTAGGTCAGAATCTCTCTCGCCACACTTTCATCGGTTCGATCCTCACCCGCTTTGTCCATTTCTTCACACCGCCAATTTCACGAAGAGTCATGTTTGGTGTTGCGGTAGTAAAAGGTCGGGCTTCCATTACATATATTGGCGGCACATCTTTGCTTCTTTGTGATCGGCGATGTGTGCCATCAATATGTGTTGGTCTCTGGGTGGTTTTGCGTGGAAGGGGTGTTTTGGATGAGTGTGGTAATTTGGGTATGTGGAGTTGTGAATGAGGCCAGATCATTTTGTAGCGGGCTTTGTTGCGGACTTGCTTGCGGGTTAGTGTGTTGTGGATTGGTTTTGCATAGTGGCGAATTATCGGGGAGGTTTTGGGGAAATGGCGGTTCAGGAAATGAGAAAATTTGTGGTGCAGTTGCATTCGTCCCTTGTTCAGGAGTGGGGTATTGGCGCTAATGGACAGGTTGGTGAGATTTTGGAGCCGCTCTATCTCGATCTGCATGTGCCATACATTGTAACTGGTTGGCGATGTATTTTTCTTGGGCGGTAGTATCCCTATTTTCAAGCCTCTGGTTCATCTCTGGAAAGAGTGATAAGTTCTGAGCCGCCTGTTCGGATGCATCTGAATCAGTCATTTGGCTGAAGGATTGTGCCTTTGACCTCGTGAAGTAGGGATGATCCGCCAGCTTTAGTCAACGCAAATCAACCTTTGGGAAAATAATCTAGACAAAATAAACCTTCTAAAAAAATTGAAGAAAATCAAGTTAGTATAAGGTGAGTAATTATTGCTTTAAATAATATGCACATAGTGAAAAAGCAGGAGAAAACAACAAAATGATTGTAAGACAATTAAATGCGCATCCTAATATGCATGGAGCCTCCCTTATGCCGGAGGTGGGCCTAAACGCCAGATATGCGGGATTACGACAGATTTGATCCAAGCTGCTAAACTGCAATGCTTTGTCGGAAATGAGACAAAATGAATGTACATTTTCCAATTTCAGCATGTCATGATTAGTCTTGAATTAGTCTATCCTTATCACGCTACACATAATATGATGATTGGTCGTTGGGTTGTGAGACCCGTAGACATCTTTGGCGGATTTCTTAATTGTGGAGTCGATACCAAGGATCGACCCACCTAAGGTGTATGCATGCATGACTTAAAATAAAGGGTGGTATAGCTCTATCTTAAATTTTCTAAGATTTGGCTGACTAGACACAAGGTTCCCGAGCGGACTACTCGAGTGAGAAGGCTACGCGGCCACCAGATGGTCCGGTCACTCCGCGCATACGCCAACTCTCCTAGAATTTGGTAGATTGAAAGAATTTTGCGGGTGCGCAAAACACACCTCGCGTGTAGTGTGTGATAGTGTCAATTTTCCAGAGTGGAAGAAATATGAGCGAAATGCCAATTTAAGATAAGCAGTAAAAATATGAAAATTAAAGCAGTTATGCATGCAAAAAAAAATTTACAAAGGAAACAAATATAAGCATTTCGTCAAACAAAGAGTGAAAGTAAAGCACAATTATAATTAACCTGAATTTTGCTATGGTTAAGAACCTGAAAATTTCCCAGTGGAGTCGCCATGCTGTGCGCGCCCGTTTTTTGCCTGCTCGGGTCAAAGCGGAGCGCGGACGTGTCCGGTGATTCCTGGGTAAAAAGGGTTGAGGAGTCGCCACCTAATTATTTTTACGGTGAATTAGGACACCTAAATATTAAACTAAGTGCTGCGATGTAAACTCCAATTTTAAGGTCTGCGAAACTAGCGAGATTCTAGGTAAGGGTTCTTTATTATCCTAAAGGGAAGGGGTTAGACATCCTTTAAGATCCGCTAACTTGCGGTTATCCGGTCAAACTCAGGTTAATTATTATTAGAAAAAATGCATGTTTGAAGCATGAAGTTAAAAGATGTTTGCAAATAATTAATAAAAAAGGGATGCATTTTAAAAGATAGATAAATGTAGAGTTTTTTCAAAATATGCATTTATATGATATCTAAAGAGAAATACATATAGAGTTGGAAAAATATGTTTTTGACAATTGATAGTAAAACAATTTATTTATAATGCCAAAGAAGTAAAATTTTGGGAATCATTAAATTGTAAATTGACAAAAGATAAACTTATTCGGTATGATTAATAAAGCAAATAAAAGATGACAAAAGTTGTTTTAAAAATCTTGAATACGCGTGACGAGCCTAAAATAAATAAACTAGCGAAGGATTTCTAAGTTTGCGAGCCTACAAATAAATAAGCTAGCGACGGGTTTCAAATCTTAAACTACCCTATGAATTAATCCTAAGTTTGCCTATTCTAAGCATTTCAATAGTTACATAAGTGCGATAAATAATATTACAATACAAAGCGGGATAAAAGCTGAATTAAAAGAAAGAAATAAAATAAATAAACTCCGAGGAATAATTCGCCGTTATTTACTTTAATCCCTGCAAGCTGTCAAGAACAAACGGTTAGAAACAGTTAAATACAAATAACTCCATATCCACATTCAAAACAGTGAATGTTTTGATCGCGGAGGGCTCAGACTTAAATTTTGAAAAGAACATTCCAATCACGTCGTGGCTGCAAACATATGACTAATGTAGTTTATTTTGATTGCCTCGCCTACTAAACGTGTCGGTCTCTCGGGTGAAATAGAAAAGATCACTATAATCACGTCGTGGCTGCGAATATATAACTTGTTGGTTATTTTAGTCACCTCGCCTACTAAACATGTTGATCTCGGATAAAAAGGTTTAAGTCTTCATCATTGCCCAGAAGTTATATTTCCGTCTTTGCAACTGTAGAGGCCTCAAAATCGACGGATATTTTTCATCGGCCAGTGTAGTATCGTGTTCAAATCAGTAAAATTTTAAATCGGAACAGAAACAGCAGCAGAGCGATAGCGATGCGATGAGCGTAAAAACAGAGGCAGAGGAAAAAGCAGTTCGAAAATGACGCGTGTCTGGTTTAAAACAAGAAACAAGAGAACGGTAATTTGAATGCTCAAACAAAGGACTGGAACATGAAAGCAATGTTTGAAAGGTGCGGTGTTGATTTAAAAGCGATAAAAATGATAAAACAAGAAAGCGATGAATCAAACGGGAGCAAACAGAAAAACAAACGCCCAACAGACGGTATTTATTCAAAACAAGAAAATAATGATATCCGTCAAAGAAATCTAAAACAAGAAACTTAATAAAACAATAATATATCCGTTGCACGGATATCTAAAACGATTAAACTAAAAAAAGAAGCGAAAGCGAAAAAGCGCGGCCTCGAATTCAATTTAAATCGGCCTTAATGCGATATTAATAAAACAAGAAAAAAGTGCCAAAGAAACGAAAGCAGCGGTTTAAAATATCCGACCCGAGTTACGAAATTCGAAATATTCAAATCGGTCGCTCTGACCAGTCAATGATCTGACCCGGATCGATGATCCAAACTCGAATCGATTTGACCAAATTCAGATAACCAATAAAAAGAATATGGAATGCAAGAATTCGGAAATATCCAAATCGGGTCGACCGGCCGGATCGATGACCGACCGGATCGGTGTTTCAACCGGATCGATTTCAACACCCAATTCGGATAACCAATAACAAGAATATGAAATGCAAGAATTACGAAAATGTTACCCAATCGTCGATCTGACCGGTCGATGATCTGACCCGGATCAATGATCCAAACTCGAATCGATTTCAACACCAAATTCAGATAACCAATAACAAGAATATGAAATGCAAGAATTTCGAAAATGTTACCTAATCGGTCGACCTGACCGTCAGGTCGATGACTGACCGGATCGATGTTTCAACCCTAATCAAATAAATTCATCAATTTCGGATAACCAATCATAACAACAAGAACAATGCAAGAAATTTCGAAATTCAAATCGGGTCGACCCCACCCGAATTGGAGTTTCACCCCGGAATCAAATAATTTCATCAATTTCAGATAACCAATGATAACAACAAAGAACAATGCAAGAAATTTGGAAATTGAATCGTCGACTGACCGGTCAAGAATCTAATTCAAATCGGTGATCCAAATCAAATTTTAACACCAAATTCAGATAACCAACATACATAAATATGAAATGCAAGAATTACGAAAATGTTATCTAACCTGGTCGATCTGAATCGGTCGATCTGACCAAATCGATGAAGAAAATCAGAGAATCAAAATGGGAGAACAAACCTTTTCGGACTTGATTCTTGAAACAACAAAGAAGCCAAATGCTTTAAACTCAAGAACACAACAAAATATTTATGTATATATGGAATAATCTTCCGAAAATCCTTCCAAAAATCTATTTTTCTCCCCCGAAAATCCCCTCCTCAAATGAAGAACAATCATGGGGTATTTATAGGTGGATTTCCCCCCAAGAACGTTCAAGGAATGAGTTTGAATTTCAAAAATAAAGAGCCAAAAATCGCGGATTTGAGGGGCATGGGTCGCGGATTTTGTGGGTATGGGTCGAAGGGTTTGGTGGTGTCAGCGCAACAGAGGGGGGTTGGTGGCGGTAGGGGTGAGGTGACCGACGAGTGGGGTCGGGGGCGTGGGGTGTGCGGCGATCGGGTTTTGATTTGGGGGAATAGGGTTCGAATTTTTTTTTTTGTTTTGGGGTTTTGGGGAATTAAAAGGGATGGGGTTATGGGCTTGGTGGGGCGATTTGTGAAGGGGGGGTTGGGCCGACGGGTTGGCCGGTTGGGCCTGGACGAAGTTTGGTAGGTTTGGGTTGGTTTTGGGATTTTGTTTTGTGGGGTTTGGGTACAAGAGAATTTAATTGGGGAGTTTGGGCTTGTGGGAATTTAATTTGGGGATTGGGCTTGGACGAAAAAAATGGGTTTTAGTTTAGGTTGGGTAGGAATTGTTTTGGGTTAGGAAATAAAAAATGGGTTAGGAATTGAAAAATATAAAAGGGGTTTAATATTAAAAGATATTATATATATATATATTTTTTGTAAAAGATGTGAATTATTTAAAATAACATAACGACGTGATAATAATAAAATATAATATTTGCGAAATGTTTAATGCTTAATAAAAGGGAAATGCGATGCAATTTTGCTTGAATAAAATAACATAGAATTTTTTGGATAAAACTTATGATTGTGATAAAAAAAATACAAATGACAGTAAAAAATGTGAATAATAATAATAATAAGAGAATAATATGCATATATATATATATTTTAAAATTGTTTTAAAAGTGTCAAAAATGTTAAAAATTACGAATAAAATCATAAAAGATGGGACAAAATTGGGTGTCAACAACGGTCAACATCGGGACAAGACGACCACATATAGATGTTTTGAGTGTGGGAGAGGTTTGTAGATGAGTTTTATGACATAAATACATATTTGGTTTGAGTCCAGGAGGTTTCGAATGAGTTTCAAGTGTTAAATTAAAGTCTAGGGATATTTGGTGTTTGCTGGTTTTCGGGTGAAGGTAACCTTCTATGTGATCATGAGAGAGTCATCGCGTTCACGAAGAAGGGTGCTCATCGCGTTCGCGTAGGGGGAGTAGGTGTGAGCGGGGTCAAGGAAACTTATCGCGATCATGATGGGTCTGTCACCTTCGCAATGGGATGGGTCGGGTTGGGTCACAATCGCGAGACTGAGCTCGCGTTCGCGTAGAAGAGTTGGGACCAAACAATGTTTTATTCCCTATTTTGAATTTATTTTTCATAAGTTCATATTTTGAGTTTTGGAGTTAAGTTTGAGGCGATTTAATAGGCTAAGATCACGATTTGACTCAGGGTAAGATTCTAATTTTTAATTTGAAATTTCCACTTATTTTCTTTCATTAATTAGTGATTTAAATCATATTTTGGGTTGGTAGAAAGGGTGTTTTAGCCCTAAAGTTAAGATTATGTAATTTCTTAATTTGAGATCCAATTAGTGGATGGATTTAGCTAATTTTGGGATGTAGACTATTAAAGTTATGGATAAGTTGATTTGCAAATAAAATTTCAGCATTTCCCTCAGGGGCTCGGATTCGACATTTGGGGTGACTTTTGAGGGTTGGGTTATAAGTATATGGGTCTCTACAGACTTATTATTGGAAGTATTCCGAGGCACTTCAGAAAGGAAAGGCGCTTCTATAATTTCATTGCTAGACTATAAAGGTATGTTAAGAGTTCTTGATTTTGCATGAGGGATGTTTTCGATAAAGATAATAAAATAAGTTCAATTATAAGGGGTAAGGGCGAAACAGGGGGTCTCGTGTATCCGTGATGTGACGAACATTGATATGAGTACTAATCTCATGGTTAATAGTGCAATTTTATAGTTGGGATCATGACCCAAAAATGATGAAATATTTGGACATTAGCTATTATGTGCTACTTTCTTAACTTGATTGCTTAGCTATATTCATCACTCTTTGGAATCTCGTACACATGTTATAATCAATTTGTTAGAACTATTTGAGTCGGTTGAATGTTATGTCCGAATTACTGATATAATCATGCTCTCATTTGATTTATCATTCATATGCATTTTATTTGACTCATTGTAATCTAAGAGATCAGGACTTCGAAGAAAGTGTTGGGATTAAAATAATCAGAGCGTCATGCAGAAGCTAACAATTACAAATTTTGAAAAATGATAAATCAACAAAGAAAATGTACTAAAATACAAATTATAATATGATTTGGTCAAGACTCACTAAACGACTACATTGTAGATGTTATTTTGTTGTTTATGAAAATAAAAGATCTCCTATTTATAGAAGTCCAAAACTTCTCCTTTAAGAAAATGATAGATACGGTAGAATCATTTTCCATAGAGAAAATCGTTTCCATCAAGAAAACATTTTTGAACTAAAATGGAATTATGGTAAAATTCAAATAAGATAGGAAATTCAGGGCAAACCCTAACAAATATCCCCTTGACCTGAATTTTTCGGTAAAATAATCTTGATTCTTTTTCTTCACATAATCTTCATTACTGCTGCTTGTCATGTTTAAAAAGTAGTTATTGGTTGAAAATAGAAGCCATGTGTGTTATAAGTGAGCACGAGTTAAAATTTGAAGCCCATATGTTAAAAGTAAGCATGAGTTAAAATTGGAGCGCAAACGTTAAAAGTAAGCAAGGGTTGAAAGTTGGAGCCCGTGCGTTAAAAATAAACATGGGTTGAAAATTAATTTTTTGTTTTTAAAGATACAACAACAGGGATGTTGAAAATTCATCTCCACATGTAGTATTCCAAACAAAATTTTCATTATCCTGAAATTTATTGCAACTTGATTTGAACCCGCTTTAAACATGTGTTCAGTCTCTCCCAAAAGCATTGACTCTGATATCACTTGTTGGGATCAAAATAATTAGGGCGTCATGCGGAAGCTAACAATTGCAAATTTTGAATAACGATAAATCAGACAACAAATAAAATATACTAAAAAATATAAATTATAATATGGTTTGGTCAAGAATCGCTAAACGTCTATATGATGGATGATATTGTGTTGTTTATGAGAATAAATGATCTCCTATTTATAGAAGTCCAAAACTTCTCCTCCAAGAAAATGATGGATATGGTAGAATCCTTTTCCATAAAGAAAACCTTTTCCACCAAGAAAACCTTTTTGAAATAAAACACAATTATTATAAAATTCAAATAAGATAGAAAAATTAAGACAAACCTAGAAGAAAGTGATGGTTACTCAGCCTAAATGATTGGTTGAGGAATATTTTAGCCTCATAAGGTCGGTGCGTGATATGTTAGCCTCAAAAGGTTGGTTGTACAATGTGATCCGGAAGATCTTGTATTCAAGGTGGTATGTGGACTTAGCAGTCCCCCATAGGTCACATCTCTCGCACAATTCTATGGAGCTCTGTGTGTGTACCGGCAGCATACACATTGCATCACATCACATCATATCACATCAGTCATTTCTTTACCTGATTATTTGATTTATCCATCCTCTGATTATCTGATTAGCTTAGTGTTTAGTCTTACGTGGTACTTGTATGTTCATTACCTGGTTGATGTTCGGTTTTGAGTTAAGATAACTGGTAAGGTTAAAAGAGACTTTTTTTAATACTTCATTACTACTTTTTTTGTTATCGGTCCATGAGATATGATGAGTACACGTACTCATACTACACTTGCTGCACTCTTTACAGTGCAGATTCGACTCCGAGTACAAGTGGACACCGCAGAGCTGTTTGAGTTCAAGATGGTGACATTCAGGAGATCGTGGTGAGTTGTCTGACTATCCCGCGACACCCTTCTCCCTTTATCCTTTTATTATTTTTGTCTTTCCTTTGCATCCATATAGTGTATTAGTGGATTTCATACTTATACTTTTATTCATAGAGGCTCTTATACACATCACACCAGTCCTGAATGACATTTTGATTGATTTCATACTTTTTCATTTATAAAAGACTTGGTATTTAAATATTTGACTTACCTCTTTATTCACTTTGCTTAATTAACTTAATTGAATTATCTATAATACCCTTGGTTATAAGTTTGCTGACCACTCTCTGCATATGAGAATTAATGTTGACAAGATAAAGACTTGAAATTACATGATCATTACTCTCCACCAAATGCTTCCCATATACATTTGCTGGGATATATGAAAAGCCAGATGTAATGCTACATCATGGAGATGGGCTCAACCCCATTCATAAGATCTGTCTGACATGCATTCTTTTTCATGCGGAGGTGCTTATGAATATTAGCGAATATTCTCCGAATATTCTCTGTATATTTTGTAATTATAATAGATGTATATTTAAGGTAACTTAGGATTCTAATTGTATTAGGAATCAACCTTTGTAAGGTAAGTTAGGATTCGTACCATATTAGGAATCAACCTTTGTACAGCTATATATATTGTGAATAATGAAAGGAATCCCTAAGGGAAATTATTCTGTCTTTCATGGTATAGTGTGGCCTGCGTAAACCCTACTCTTCTCCCTTCTCTTCCTCATTCTCGGCCAAACACATAATTTTTTTTCTGGTTTCTCCCTCCCTTTCTCAGCCAAACCAGAAAATTCTCGACCAGAAAATTCTCTTCCCTCGGCCGGCGCCAACCATGTCTTCCCCCACAAATTCCGGCTCGACATAGGCCGACGGACCTATGCCAACGGGCAGCGACATAGGCCGACGGACCTATGCCAACGGGCAGCGACATAGGCCGACGTAGGCCGACATAGGCCGACGGGCACACTTGACAACCCCTCTCAACGTTCAGTATCTTTTTTTCATCTGGCATTCGCCGTTAACAACATCAAGAATTTTATCCCTATAATTCCTGATCAAGAAGACTGTCAATATTCCATGTGGATGGAACTATTCTACATTCATGCAAGTGCATACAACGTGCTCGATCATGTTGATGAATCTGTTCCTCGTCCCACCGATGTTACAGACTCAATCTGGCGTCGTCTTGACGCCATCGTCAAACAATGGATCTACGACACCATCTCCAAAGTCCTGTTGTGCACTATCATGAAAACAGGTGCTACGGCACGTGAACTTTGGGTCCGGCTAAAAGAAATATTTCAGGACAATAAAAATACTCGGGCCGTGTATTTGGAAGAGCAATTCAACAATACCCGCCTCGAGAATTTTAACAACATGTCCGAATATTGTAAGCAACTGAAACTCATAACCGATCAACTATCCAACGTCCGGACTTCTGTTTCAGAAACCAAGATGGTGCTTCAACTTGTTGCGGGTTTACCGAAAGGTGAATACGACACACTCGCAACAATGATTCAACAAGCCGACCCTCTCCCAAGTTTCAACAAGGCACGTTCACAACTATTGTTGGAAGAAACTAGACGTGCTAAACAAGAGGAACATAATCAAAAGGCGTTAGCCATTGACGGGATGGCAACACCTGCGACCAGCAGCAACCAACCACCACCGCAAGGCCACCAACAGCAGCAGTCCAGCGGCGGAGGTCGTGGCGGCAGAGGTCGCAACAACAAAGGCAAGGGCCGCGGCAAGGGCCACCGCAACTAGTGGACTTGATAGCAAACATGCCCAAACACTGGACAACAACAATTCTGGAACTAGCAGCAGCAGTGATCCAACTAGCAGCAACAGTGGCCCAACCAGCAGAATTGGGCCTCGCCTGCATGCCCTTACCCGACTGCAGGGGCCCAGTTCCAGCAGCTTGCATGGTCGACCAGCCTCTTGGGCCCTGTCCCAGCCACCAGGTAGGCCCAGCGGAAGCAAAGAAGAGCCCACTGGTTTCGTCCAAAGAAGAAGAAGCAGCCCACCTGGTTTCGGTCCAAAGAATTTCAAAGAAATGACCCCGACTGATTTAGGCCAGGCCTACAACACCGTGAACCTTCAACAACCCGACACATGGACACCGGAGCCACATCTCACCTCACCCGATCGTCAGGTAACCTATCTCAACTACGTTAGTTAAAGTGTCCTCAATTTATTACTGTCGGTAATGGTCATCGCATTCCAATTGAAGGTTACGGTAACACACACACCAAATATCCACACCCGACTTTCTTCCTAAACCACGTCCTATACACACCTAACATCATAAAAAACTTAATCTCTGTTAGAAAATTCATTAGCCATAACTCTGTGTCTGTCGAATTTGACCCTTTTGGTTTTTCTGTGAAGGAACTCAATACGGGGAAAATTCTTACACGCTGCAATAGTGTGGGAGATCTCTAGCCATTCACTCAATCTTCCGCTGTCAGACCGCAAACACCTCTATCCCTTGCGGCGATCTCTCCCTCAACTTGGCACAACAGACTCGGACACTCCGGAGACCCATTTTTTACTTTTCTTAGGACTTCTAAGCGTATTCAATATAATAATGGGAAAATTGCCCAACACTGTGTTTCTTGCCCACTAGGCAAACATACTCGTCTTCCATTTATGTCATCAAATAGTGTTACTTTTTCTCCATTTGATATTGTGCATGCTGATTTGTGGACATCTCCGATTGTTAGCTCTTTGGGTCATAAATTCTATCTAGTATTCTTTGATGATTTTTCACACTTTGTCTGGATTTACCCACTGAAATTCAAATCTAAAGTTTTTGCAAAATTCCTCGAGTGTCAGAAATTCATTAAAACACAATTTGAAAAATCTATCAAATCATTCCAATGTGATAATGAACGTGAATTTAACAACTCGACATTTCACAATTTCTGTTCTAAACAAGGCATGGTTTTTCATTTTTTTCATGGTCCGCCAAGAGGCAGGCCACACTATCCCGTTTGAGTGCTGAAGCAGAATATCACGGTGTTGCTAATGTAGTTGCTGAGATCTGTTGGCTCCGAAATCTTCTTTTGGAGCTCCAGTTTCCACTCCGCAAGGCGTCTATAGTCTATTGTGACAACATATCTGCCATCTATATGTCTCATAATCCGGTCCAACATCAGCGGACTAAGCATATTGAGATGAATATCCACTTTGTGAGAGAAGGTTGCCCGTGGTCATGTCAAAATATTACACGTGCCTTCCTCTTATCAGTATGCAGACATCTTCACAAAGGGACTACCGCGACAACTCTTCACCGACTTCCGATCCAGCCTTAGCGTTCGGCCTCCTCCCGCTCCGTCTGAGGGGGAGTATTAGCGAATATTCTCTGTATATTTTGTAATTATGATGGATGTATAGTTAAGGTAACTTAGGATTCTAATTGTATTAGGAATCAACCTTTATAAGGTAAGTTATGATTCGTATCATATTAGGAATCAACATTTGTACAGCTATATATATTGTGAATAATGAAAGGAATCCTTAAGGGAAATTATTCTGTCTTTCAATGAAGAATGCAGGTGCTAAAATTGACTTCAAGTGGAATTGGCAGAAGCTGTGTCTGAATGGTAATGCCAAAGTTTCTTGGAATATCTCCAACCAGATCAAGAAGATTAAAACAAGTATACACCATTTGCAAATCAATTTCCAATATTCAAAACTTCTACATTCCTGTATTGTATTTTATCTTCTACTTAGCAGTTGGATAAATCCTTATTTCATCTACTATTGAATAGGCTTTGTTCTTTCTTACAAGGCAAATCTTTTTATTTTGTCCCTGATTATCAGGAATACTTTTGTGATATGTTAGATTTGTCCAACACTTAGTGATCTTTTTGAGGAGGTAAGTTCTATATCGCCCTCCTTCGTGTCATGCCAAACCCCTCACCACACATAGGAGGTGAAAGCTTAGGTGGATGGATTTAAATAAAAGAAGGATATAAAAAGAAAAAAAAATCACATTTGAAAAGTAATGAAATAGATAGTCATACAAACCGTATACAAATTTCACACCAATATATGATTATTTAAATATTTGAAGTACATCAAATACTGGGAAAAGATCACCATAGACAGAGTATAGACTTGCCGGTAACACAATCATCACAGCACACAATTGACAATTGTGTTCTTTTATGATCACGTTCTCAGATTAACAGCTACAGATCTAACCTTCGACTTACAAGTTCACGTGAACCTAATAAATAGTTGACTGTGACACTCGATGATTATTATATATTAACTTAAAATAGTTATAGAAACTGATAAACTTCAAATTCTGGATCCGTCTCTGCTTAGATAGATACAAAAACTTTAAGGCTGATGGGGAATTAATCGACTAAACAACGTATTGGGAGAACGTGTAGTGCTAGGTCCCGGGTTAACATTACCAAAGCGATTACCATCAATGGCAGGGCAGCAATCAATGTTATTCCCATTGCAGCAAGGAATGAAGAAATTTGGAACTTGTGTAACTCCATGAGTTGATATAACGAAAAGGGACAATACAAAGATAGCAAGGCTGATTCTTTTCTCCATTGGAAGCTACTGTTTGGTAGAGTAAAAGTATGGGAGCTAAGTTTTGTTTTGAATATACAGAGAAATGGAAAATTGCTGCGGGTTATATAGGAAATTCTTCGATAAAACACATGTCTCTGGTATTCCATTCTGAAAGTTCCTATGTGCCATTTGTCATGAAAATGACAAAAATGGTCTCTTATATTTGAGATTAGGTTCAAAATAGTTCCTCAAGTATACACCGAACAGTTTTGGTCTATTAAATTTGCTAAAAGTTATATTTTTAGTCTATGTCAAATATTTTATGAAATATTGTCGATTAGATTTGACGAGAACAGTGAAAAAAATGTTTTGACCATAAACATCAAAAAAGTATCAAATTCTAAAATAACACAAAAATTTACACTACACTAAAGAGATATATAAAAAAAAATAGTAAAAATACACATCAAAAAATTGCACTAGACTTTAGAAATAATTTGAAAAGTTAGAAACTACAAAACGTATACCTCTAAATATAAGTTCCTGCTAATTTCCTTTTTTTCTTCATATTTTTCGCCAAATATAACAGACAACGTTCGATAAATATTTAACGAAAAGTAAAAATATTAACTTTTGACAAACTTAAAAGAACAAAACTGATCCGTGTATACTTAAGTGACTATCTTGAACACCTGCCCTCCTCAAACATAACGGACCATTTTTGTCATTCTCTCGCTATTCGTCTATGCAAATCCATATCACTTTCAGCATGTCTAGTTATTTCAATGGGAAAAAGGAGGAATTTTATTAACATTCTTCATTATGTAAAGATTAAACCAGCACTTACAGATTAATTTTGAATTGTAATATGGGGTTTAAGTATGTAACCTTCAATATTGTTTAAAATTGCAGTGTAGAGTCTCATGCATAAACAAATATTGCCAATTAATTGACGATGATTACGAGATGAAGTATACAGATAGCTAGTTGAGGCCCCATGTATGACAAACTGTCATATGTAAAATTTGAATTTGCATGGTTCATCTCGTAATCATCGACTATTGCAGCTGTGATAGGAACTTCTTTTGGTATCATTAAAGTAACGAGGGTGAACAGAACTCTATGTAGTCACTATTAACCTTAAAATAACGAATTTTAGAGATAATGGAAGGAACATTCGATGAATCCTACTAAATCACGACAATAGCAGCTATAAATTTTGAATTAATTGTTGGATATGTAAAGCAGTACGGGAAGTAAATAAATATTATAAGTGTTCGAAAGGATAAACAAATAGCCAATATTCAGAACTGCTGCAAGCTTGTTGAATGTTGAATCTTGATAACCTGAAATCAAGAAACACTAAATCTGGATTGGTACAACTGTAGCTGAGTCGAGAGATGACTCTCTGTCTTTAAGACAAGATTGCCCCGTATATATGCTTTTACGTTAACGGACAATAGTCTCCCAAGATAAAACAACAACTAATCAACACTACAAAGCAAATAGGTTGATTCTGACGAAGAAAACAAACACGAAACGACTTGCTGAAGAATGAAAAAGGAAGGAAGAGTTTTTTGTTTGTCCACACGTTTCTCTTTCTGTTTGTCTCTTTGTATATACTTTGTTGTCTCATTTTTCTGGCTTCCACAATTGAGATTGAAGGAGGGATTAATGCACAATAACGCCTCCAGAAATCAACTCCAATGGTAGGCAGAAACTTTCTGCCTTCCGTCGTTCCCAATTTCATCATTTCAGAAACTCTAGGGACCAAACTGTAAATATTAAGCAATTTGGGATCCAAAGAGATAATATCAGAAGAAGCCCAAGTCCCACGACCCACGACCCACGACCCGAGACCCGAGACCCGAGCCCAGACCGGACAGGCGGGCGGCGGCGGCGCGCGTGTGGGCTTAGCCTTGAACCCAAGCACATCTAGGTCCTCCCTCCTTTAAACACATGGGTTACCCCTTGGGGTCCCAAACCCTTAACTAATTTTGAGACTTATAAGTAGAACAATTCTTCCTTTTCCACCGATGTGGTAGATTTGTCCCACACCATATTTCCATGCCTCAAACACCTTACTTCGTGGACCAATATCTCTTTCATTTCTCAACGAAATTTGACGATTCTTGGCCCTACAGTCATCTACTCACTTAGTAGATTATGCACGTGTGAAGAGACAAAGCCTCCAACATGCGGAACCCTAGTATTTAATTCATTAAATATGGGTGGACGCACCTCCCCACCAAAGGCAAATTTCCAACAATCCCCTCTTGAAAGAGATTCTGGCACACACACAATGTGCCTACTTTCAGCAATCTTTCAGTGAAAAGATATTGCATCATGAGAGGTAGCTTCTGCTTTGAACCTTCCCTAGTTGAATACCATCAGACTTACTTACTGAACGGTGAACGTGATGTCTTGAACCGTCAGTGTTTAGTGTAAGCCAAGACAATGATACCAACACAATAACTCTCCTTATTCGTTTTCTTCTTATTATTTTGTCCGTTGTGGCCATGGACACACTTGGATTCTTAAGTGCGTTCATTTGAGGCGGTCTGTCCTCGCACTTAAATAGGTGATCTCCTACAAGGTATCCTGTTATACCCCACTTCACAAGTGTTAGGAATTATTAAAAGTTTCCTCAACCTTAACCTCAACCGTTTGAGGATCGTTAAAGGTTTGGAAGATTAACCTTTACCCACCATGCAGGTAGCATTTTAATGTCTATCGCGGGAATATTTTTGGATTCATGTTTCCCTACAGAAATCATCATCCGTAGTGCTCTTGCTTCCACCGAAGCGCTCAACCAAACCTTTTGCAGCTTAGTTTTCCCATTGAACCAAATTCTTGGGATCTCCAGTCAGTATGGTTGGGTTACCATCGCAAAGGTTCGTATTGTTTGGGTTTTAAGCTCATTCCCCTAGATAGGCAGAACACTTGATCTCCAGGTAGTCTCTTAGTTAAAAGGGTCCGCTATATCATTTTATTAGTAATCAAATAAGTGACACCTGTGATAATCAACTGACATACGGTCTTATGTCTCCGACAGATATGTCCAGACGCCGTCATCCGTGTCCTTCCTGAAGCCGACCGGCTAGCCACATTGTATAACTGCTGAAGGCACGGGTTTATCCCAATAGGGGACGTCCTCTAACGAGTCGTGAAGTTACTCAACTTCTTTCATGCTTTGTATAAAGCGATAAACTCCGATTTCATCATGAATCGCCCGATGCAAGTTTGCTTAGAGGATTTTCCAAGACCCATCATACACATTTACTTGTGGCTTTAGTGTTCTTCACATCTGATGTCCAGTTTGCATCACTGTGTTCTCTCAGAACCGCTGGACATCCAGAATACCATAATTCGTAGATAAGTGAATATTTTGGATATCGTCATATCCGACTTAACGCCTTCTATTGATTATTTCCAGAATCACGAGTGAACCTTAGTTCAACTGATCTGCTTTGTAGGCCGATACCAGGTCGGTTGTAGTGTGTACAATACATTGAACTACATGTGACTTGCACATATCGCTCCTTGTCTATGGGTGCACCATGATTCCAATCAGTTCTATGATTCATATCCATTGGTGGCTTCAACGAGACTGTCAATTATCTCGCAATTGAGTTTGGAGTTAGACCAGTCCGTTAGATGTCTTAGAAATCCAATTCCTAAGATGTCATCTGTGATACCCGTATCTTTGTTTCAATATAACTTCCACTTTCAGACTGTTGATTTTCCAAGTGTTGGCTTTCTAACTTCAGAGTCAATGTTTCTGTGGTCAGATTCATTATTTCTGTTTTATCTGAAACTTTTAGGACCAAAATGTAAACATTTCAGGGACCAAAATGAAAGTTCAGGAAGAAGCCCAACAGTCTAGCAAACCAACTCTGATCCTCCCTTTCCAACTCTCCGGTTAGGAAGGTTGTTTCTACATCCATGCCATGCAAGACTGCAATGGACCTGGATGTTAAGCTACTCACAGGGGACCACATGTACAAGTAGCCGAGGCCTTATACTCGTCAGTAGATCCATCTACTTTGTACTCACTTTTGAGTATCCTTTTTCACAACCCAAAGGTTCTTTTTCCAGAGGAAGATCAACCATTACACAAGTATGGTCCTATATGATGAAATCTATTTATCTCTTTGTAGCTTCTTTCCAAAGCAACGCTTCTGGAGATAACAATTATTTGTTAATTGTCCATGGTTCATTCTCAACCATACAAGCTAGAAGGCCTGAAACAAGTCTTTGTCCAAATAGATAATATCAGAAAGTCCCACGTCCCACGTCCCACGACCGGATGGGACGGGCGGGCGGCGCGCGTGTGAGCTTAGCCTTGAACCCAATCACATCTAGGTCCTCCCTCCTTTAAACACATGTGATACCCCTTGGGGTCCCAAACCCTTAACCACTTCAGAGACTTATAAAGAGAGTAATTCTTCCTTTTTCCACCGATGTGGTAGATTTGTCCCACACCATATTTTCATGCCTCAAACACCTTACTTCGTGGACCAATATCTCTTTCATTTCTCAACGAAATTTGACGATTCTTGGCCCTACGGTCATCTACTCACTTAGTAGATTATGCATGTGAGAAGATACCAAACCTCCAACATGCGGAACCCTAGTGTTTAATTCATTAAATATGGGTGGACGCACCTCCCCACCAAAGGCAAATTTCCAACAGTAATAGTTGCATTAGGTCATTACTTAATAAAAATATATGAATCATAATTATCCGTGTGTGTATCTATAAGCAAAACCCTTTAGGGTCGTTAAGATATTAATAATACATGGATTAGTTATGAGGTAATCTATGTATTATATTATGCATATATTAGTTATACATGGTTTAGTTATTCATGTTTAGCTATTTCACATTTTGTTCTGCATAAAATAATACATATATTCCCTCATAACTTATACATTTATTAGTTATGCAGATTTTAAATTACAAATTAAATACCGTACTAATTTTATATATGAATAACTCATCTCATAACTAACTACGAAACGCATTATTATTTATACAAAATTTTAATACATAAATAATTTATTCATAATCGGCTATGAAACTACCCTTAAGGTATTAATAAAGTTATATTAAAGTTTTATCGCCTTCAGAATGGTAATATGAGGGATGTGGTTATTACTTATTTGTCGAGAATTTTATCGATATATTGTCAAGAATAGAGGTTATTGTCCCTTATACCCTTTACAGAGAGAAATTGGTCAAAATATCAAATTTCTCTTTAATTATTTATTGTCCTTACTCTTTAGTCACATCGCTGACAAGTCAAAGACTTTATGATAAAAAGAATCCAACAAACTTTAAATTTATTTATAAACGGATGAAATCCATTGGTGAACCTTCCTCATTTACATCACATTTCATATTTGAGCTCCTTCCCTTTCTTCCTTTCTTTTTCGTATAAATATGATGGTCATAAAAGTGTATATATTAGTATTTACATTTATTACACTATTTAATTATCTTTATGATATATCAAATAGTAATATAAACACTTTTATGACCATGGTATTTATTATTTTTAGTTTAATATTTTTCCTTTTAATCATTTAGAAGGAAAAAAAGAAAGAGAAAGTTAGCCCAGAGGACTTATTGAAAAAGGTTGATGATAATATTAACTTTTAAAAGTCATGGTGTTTAATTAATTAAGGTAATTATTATGGCTTAAAAAGGGTTGTTAATAATATTAACTTTCCTAGTTATACATATTATAAGGTAGCTAGGAAAAATTAATTGAGGATGATGGTTTTATGAGATAAGGGTAAAAAACACACCTCAATTATCACTCTTTTTTTAGTTTTCTACCTGAACTATTAGGTGTGAGAGTTTCCTACCTAAAATATCACAAACTAGTTAGCAAAACACACTTCAACTATCAGTAGTTCATTTTTCCTACCTCAACTATCAGGTAGGAAAGGTGAACAAATGATAATATATGTGTGTTTTGCTAATTAGTTGGTGCTAGTTTAGGTAGGAAACTCTCACACATGATAGTTCAGGTAGAAAACTCAAGAAAAAGTAATACTTTTGACCCTTAACTACTCTAGTTTTATTTAAAAAGTTGATAACAATTAATCAATAGTTTGATCATAGTTAATAAAATCATACAATAATGTAAAATAAAAGGCAATCCGGTGCATTATACTTTCGCTATGTGCGGGGTTGGGGATATCTTGTAGTAATGTCTTGTATTAATACATACTTAACCAAATCTTTAGTTTTATCATATACTTATATAACTTAACTGATGATATCTTGTATTTATGCATTAAAAGTTAATTTATAGTCGATCAATCAGTGGAGACTATTTGAGGGACTCAATCCTATTATTTGTCTGTGTCGATCGATCGACAAATCGGTCAACAAAGACCATTTGAGAGTCTCAATCATATTATTTGCTTTGGTCAATCTATCTAATTATGTTGAGGACTTTATTCATGTTAATGTTTAGGTATAATTTTGATATATAATAAAGATAATTAAATAGTGTAATAGTTGTCTAGCCGTCATATTAATGTGGAAAAACTTATTTTTCCAACACTCATAGTGGTGAATTTGTATATTAAAGATTAAGATTTAAGAGGAGGACAAGCTAATGAATTATCCGGCTAATTAGCATCTTTTATGAGTGGATTGGACTTAATAGCTATTTCCAACATCTTGTTTATTCAAATTTGAGGATATATTCATCAGAAATATATATATAGGAAAAGAAGAAAGAAAGATTTGGGCCATAACATCTTTATCAGCCTAATTCCTCTCCGACATTATGTTACATCCAAAAGTCAACGCATGGATCATTAATTTCTTTATCGCATATATGTTGTGGTTAGTACAAACACAACTTAATTTGATTTGTTTTCAATCGTCTTATTACTCTTGGGGGTCCTTGTTCAAGAACTATTCATTGAATTATACGAAACTTGCTTTCATCATACATTTCTCTGTACTATTAGTTTTCTCTACGTCTTAGAAGTTAACTCAACTTAGTCCAACAAATGATTATATGATAATTATTAATTACTAACTAGCCTTTCATTTTGTGTATCAACAAACTTCACAACAGGCATTTCTTATGTAAAATTGAAGAACTAAGATGAGATAAAACGAGCAAAAGGGTATAAAAAGAAAACAAATATCACATTGGAAACTAATGCAATGATCATGATCATGCAAACATATTCAAACTTCATACCAATATATGATGGAGTATTTAATTAGTTGAAGTACATATACGTGGAAAAGATCAGCATAGACAGAGTATAGACTTGCCGGTACCACAATCATCACAGAACACAATTGACAACTGTGTTCTTTCATGATCACGTTCTCAGATTAACAGTGACGGATCTAACCTTCGACCTACAAATTCATGTGAACCTAGTAAATATTTAACTGTAAACTCAGTTATTATTATATATTAACTTGAAGTTATCGTAGGAACTCATAAACTTTCAAATTCTAAATTTGTCTCTGCTCAGATAGCTATATAGAAACTTTACGGGTGATGGGGAATTAATCGAGTGAATAACGTGTTGATGGAACTGTTAAATATGGCAATATACACACAATATACAAGTGTATATTGCCATATTAAGTGCCACGATTTATGGCAATTATTGGGCTCGGTTTTGTGGCTGTTTTAGTAGTCAAGAATATTGTATATTTGGAAAATATATGTGTAGTATATTGTAATGTATTTGTTACCATAATTAGGAATATACACTACCATAATTGTAGAGTTCGAATTATGGTAGAATAAGGTTTTAGAAATAGAATAGGAATAGGATTCTCCTAATTTGTATCTTGTATATATACCTATTCAATTAATGAAAACAATCAAGGGGATTATTTCTTTCATGGTATCAAGAGACTAGGTCTAAACAAAAGTTTTCTTCTCTCAAACTTTTGCCTCCCTTTGGCCGAGACCCCCCCCCCCCTCCTCGGGTTTTTCTCTTCCAAAATTCGTCGTCCGCTCTCACAAACACCTCTCTTAAATTTTCCTTTCTTCTTTATTCTTTCAATATGTCTAAGAACAATTTTCACTCTGCCCTCACAGTTTCCAATATCAAGAACAGTATCCCTATTGTCCTTGAGATGGAAAACGTCCAATATGCGACGTGGGCGGAGTTGTTTAAAATTCACGCTATCTCTTATCAAGTTCTTCATCACGTCATTCCTCCCGCTCGACCCCTTCCTGCGGAGGATCCTGAGTTATGGATTACACTTGATGCTACCGTTCTTCGGTGGATATACGCCACTATTTCAGTGGACCTTCTACAGACGATTATTGAGCTGGATACCACGGCTATGGCTGCATGGAATATATTGCGTGACATATTCCAAGACAACCAACATTCACGTGTCGTCACACTCGAGCAAGAATTCTCTCTCGTTCGAATGGACGAATTTCCAAACGTTTCTGCATATTGCAAGAAACTAAAGGAGTTGGCGGATCAACTCTGTAATGTTGGCGCACCAATAACAAACAATCGTCTAGTTCTACAGTTGGTTGCCGGTCTTTCGGAGGCCTATAATGGGGTTGAAACTCTCCTTCGCCAAAGCAACCCCCTTCCCGACTTCTATCAAGCCCGCTCCATGCTTACGTTGGAAGAAGCCGGTTTTGCAAAAAAGGCGGCTATCGGAGCAAGCCAAGTCGCCATGGTGGCGTCCTCTCCTAGTCCTTCGGGTTTTGTTAATAATTCGGGCCAAAATCATAACAATGGTGGCGGGAAGAATAATCGAAAGAATAATAACAAAAACCGCGGGGGCAAACGCGGTAGTTCGAATAGCGGTTCCGGTGGTCAGCAAGCAGGAGGTGGGTCCCATCCAGTGAACAGTGGCCCACCACCCCTGGCCCATGGCGATGGGGGAGGCGATGGGCCGTGGACCAACACCCATACAATGCAGAATTTCCACGGCGCTGGCCGCCAACGCCCAGGCCCAATACCCAAAGATGGCGGCCATCGCTGGGCCCAACAATGGTAGCAACAAAGCCTACGGCCCAGTGCAAAGACAGACAGGAGTTCTTGGGCCCCGACCACCGCAGGCCCATCATGCAGCAGGCCCCACTCAGACTGATATCGAGGCAGCGATGCACACGTTGGGGTTGACTCAACCGGACCCAAATTGGTACATGGACACCGGGGCAACTACTCACATGACTTCTGAATCAGGTACTCTCTCATCTTATTCCAATTTGAGCACCCCTCGGGGTATAATTGTTGGTAATGGCAACTCTATTCCAATTCAGGGTTATGGTCGAAACGCGTTGTCTCCCAATCCACCCCTTCTCTTAAAAAATACTTTACATGCCTCTATATTGATTAAAAATTTAGTGTCGATCAGGAAGTTCACTACTGACAATTCCGTATCCGTTGAATTTGATCCTTTTGGTTTTTACGTGAAGGATTTCAAGGCGGAGTCATCTCATGAGGTGTGATAGTAGGGGATCTGTATCCTATCATGCCTGGTTTGATCCATCGAGTCAAACCTTGCCGTCGACCTTTGCGACCATCTCTCCTTCCATGTGGCATGCTCGTCTGGTCATCCGGTCTTCTATTTTATCAGTTTTAGATAAAAATAGCTTTATTTCTTGTAAGGGTACGAGTCGTACTCCACTTTGTCAGTCTTGTTCATTAGGGAAAATTGTTAAGCTGCCATTTGTAGACTCAAATTCTCATACTTCAAAGCCATTTGAAATTATTCATAGCGACTTATGGACATCTCCTGTTCTTAGTTCAATGGGTCATCGATATTATGTTCTCTTTTTAGATGATTATTCTAGATTTTTGTGGACGTTTCCAATTGTGAATAAATCACAAGTGTTTTCCGTCTTCATCAAATTTAGAGCGTTCATTCGTATTCAATTCGAAAGAGAAATTAAAAATATTCAATGTGATAATGGGAAAGAGTATGACAATAGGGAGTTTCGGGAGTTTTGTGCTAATAATGGGATAAATTTTCATTTTTCGTGTCCTCATACATCTTCGCAAAATGGGAAAGCCGAACGCAAAATTCGTTCCATAAATAACATTGTCCGAACTCTCTTAATTCATGCCTCCATACCTCCATATTTTTGGCATCATGCTCTACAAATGGCCACAGATCTTCTTAACATAATTCCCTCAAAAGGACTGACATATTCTCCCCCCCTCAAAATCCTATATAATAAGAACCCTTCTTATTCTCATCTTCGGATTTTTGGGTGCTTGTGTTATCCGTTATTCCCATCCACCACAATTAACAAACTTCAGGCTCGGTCTACCCCGTGTGTATTTTTGGGTTATCCGTCAAATCATCGTGGTTATAAGTGTTTTGATTTATCCTCCAAGAAAATCATAATCAATCGCCATGTCATTTTTGATGAAACTCAATTCCCATTTACGAAAGTTCATACTCCCGAACCTAAGTTGTATAATTTTTTGGATGACCAAATATCCCCGTATATTATTCAAAAAATTTCGGACCTCTCCCGCACCCTAAATCCTCCAGAACGCTGCCGCTGGACCTGACCACCTCGCCTTGATCATTCACCGCCATCGAGCAGTTCGAGAAATTGGGCGATCCATTACACTGAACTGGTCCACCGATAAGTCCAAAGATTATCGATTTGGGCGGCCATTGCACTTTGGCGATCCGTCCCGTGCCTAGAAAATTCCCGAAATTCCATTAATTCTTCTTCGAGTCATAGACCGGTCACTCGAAGTCAGCGGGGTATTTTTACACCTAAAAGACATTTTAATTTACATTCTGATGTCTCTAAATCCCCCTTGCCCCGCAATCCTGTGTCCGCTTTAAATGACCCTAATTGGAAAATTGCTATGACTGATGAATATAATGCTCTTATTGATAATAAGACGTGGGAGTTGGTGCCCAGTCCATATGATATTAATGTTATCAGGTCTATGTGGATTTTTGCTCATAAGGAGAATTCAAACGGGTCATTTGCTCGACATAAGGCGCGACTTGTTGGTGATGGTAAGACTCAGCAGGTTGGGATAGATTGTGGTGAGACGTTTAGTCCGGTGGTCAAATCGGCTACCATTCGCACTGTGCTTAGCTTGGCTCTTTCAAAGACTTGGCCAATTCATCAGTTGGATGTCAAGAATGCTTTCCTACACGGTGATCTCAAGGAAACAGTCTATATGCATCAACCGTTGGGTTTCAGGGATCCAAACCGTCCTTATCACGTATGTTTATTGAAGAAGTCCTTATATGGGCTTAAGCAGTCTCCAAGGGCTTGGTACACGAGATTTGCTGACTTTGTTTCCACTATTGGGTTCACTCACAGCAGGTCAGATAATTCCTTGTTCATCTACCGCAGTGGTTCATCATTGGCATACATCCAGCTGTACGTAGATGATATCATCTTGACTGCCTCTTTCGATGCCTTGCGCCAGTCTATCATGACCATGCTCAGTTCTGAGTTTGCTATGAAAGAATTAGGGCCTTTGAGTTATTTTTTGGGGATTGCCGTCAAACGTCATTCAGGTGAGTTGTTTCTGTCTCAACAGAAGTATGCTGCTGAGATCATCGAGAGGGCTGGGATGTCATCCTATAAGTCCACTTCCACACCAGTTGATGCAAACCCAAAGCTAAGTGCCGCAGCAGGTGCACCATACAAGGACCCGACCCGCTATCGCAGTCTTGCAGGGGCCCTCCAGTATCTTACCTTCACCAGACCGGATATTACATATGCGGTTCAGCAGGTGTGTTTATTCATGCATGATCCCAGGGTTGAGCACATGAATGCAATCAAACGCATCATTCGGTATATTCAGGGGACACTAGACTATGGGTTACACTTGTATCCGTCATCTACATCCACACTTGTTTCCTACACGGATGCTGATTGGGGTGGTTGTCCCGACACCAGACGGTCGACTTCTGGCTACTGTATGTTCCTTGGCAACAACTTGGTTTCCTGGTCAGCAAAACGTCAGGCAACACTATCACGCTCAAGTGCCGAAGCAGAATATCGAGGGGTAGCAAATGTGGTCTCTGAATCATGTTGGCTACGTAATTTGCTTTTGGAGCTTCATTGTCCCATTCAGAAGGCAACCTTGGTATATTGCGATAACATTAGTGCCATCTACCTTTCAGGTAACCCCGTTCAACACCAACGCACCAAGCATATCGAAATGGACATTCACTTTGTCCGTGAAAAGGTTGCAAAGGGTCAAGTTCGCGTATGCCATGTCCCGTCTCGTTATCAAATTGCAGACATCTTTACAAAGGGTCTGCCCGCGGTTCTCTTTGAAGATTTTAGGGACAGTCTCAGCGTTCGAAGATCGCCCGCTATGACTGCGGGGGTGTGTTAAATATGGCAATATACACACAATATACAAGTGTATATTGCCTTATTAAGTGCCACGATTTATGGCAATTATTGGGCTCGGTTTTGTGGCTGTTTTAGTAGTCAAGAATATTGTATATTTGGAAAATATATGTGTAGTATATTGTAATGTATTTGTTATCATAATTAGGAATATACACTACCATAATTGTAGAGTTAGAATTATGGTAGAATAAGGTTTTAGAAATAGAATAGGAATATGATTCTCCTATTTTGTATCTTGTATATATACCTATTCAATTAATGAAAATAATCAAGGGGATTATTTCTTTCAGGAACGTGCAGTGATAGCTTCCGAGTTATTATTACCAAAGCGATTATCAACACCAGTGACACGGCAACAATCGATATTATTTCCATTGCAGCAAATAATGTGTTGAGTTGTGGAGCCTAATTCATTGCCGACACTATGAAGACCATATGCAGTTATTATTATATATTATGTTCGCCCTAATTTTTCGCTATATATATATTCTAGGGAGCCTTTTTTTGTGTGTGCGTGACGAGAAAAAGAGAGAACTGTAAAAGGCAGAAACTCCCTATTTTGATTATAGTAAAACATGCAGCGGCAAAGTGGACGTAGCTCTCGCATTGAGGGTGAACCACTATAAATCTGTGTGAGTTATTTATTCTTTGCTTATTTACTGTTTTCTGATTAGGTCGGATTTGAGACTCAAATCCTAACAACTGGTATCAAGAGCGACATGTTGTATTGCGATTCAGAAAATGATGGGAGGCGAAGATGGTTTGGCGCACGCCATCGGGAAATTCGATGGTACAAATTTTGCGTTTTGGAGAATGCAGATTGAAGATTATTTGTACGGCAGAAAGCTTCATCAACCGTCGAGTCCGTAGCCAAAGGAGATGGATGATGCAGATTGGAATCTCCTTGACATACAGGTTCTGGGAGTCATTCGATTGACGTAGTCGAAGAACATTGCTCATAAAGTGGCGAAGAAGAAGACCACCACTGCATGATGAAGGTTCTGTCCGACATGTATGAGAAACCTTCGGCAAACAATAAGGTATTTCTCCTGAAGAAACTATTTCATCTAAAGATGAAGGAAGGTGCTCCTGTTGCAACGCACGTGAATGAATTCAACATGAGTGTCAATCAATTGTCATCTGTTGCAATCGAGTTTGACGATGAAGTGCAAGCCCTAATTTTGCTAACGTCTCTACCGAATCGTTGGGAGCCGATGAGAGTAGCGGTTAGTAATTCTGTTGGCAGTGCTAAAATGAAATTCAACGATTCTAGAGATCGTATTCCTATTGAGGAGGTTCGCAGGATAGATTCTGGTAAGGCATCGATGAGTTCTACTTTGAATGTTGAGAACAGAGGCAGAAATTATGATAGAAACTACAACCGAAATAAGGGAATGTCGAAGTCAAGGAATGACAGGAGTCAATCCAGATCTGGACGAACACTTGAGTGTTGGAACTGTGGGAAAATGGGTCACATCAAGAAGAATTATAGGGCACCGAAGAAGGAAGACAACAAGGGGGTGGAGTCAATGTTGTCACTGAAGACATTGCTGATGCGTTGTTATTGTCTGTTGACAGCCCGATCGACTCTTGGGTGCTTGACTCAAGATCGTCTTTCCACACCACCCCACATCGCGATATAATGATGAATTACGTTGCTTGGTATCTCGGGAAAGTCTATTTCGCATATGGTAAGCCTTTAGACGTTGTTGGTATTGGAGACATTAATTTGAAGATGTCAAATGGACACGTGTGGAAGATCACAAAGGTCAGACATGTGCCGGAGCTAAAGCGTAATCTGATCTCAGTGAGTCAGCTTGATGATGAGGGACATGATCTTAACTTTGGTAATGGGTCCTGGAAGGTGACGAAGGGTGCTATGGTGGTTGGTAGAGGTAAGAAAACTGGTACTCTTTATATGACGACAAGTTGTTGTCGCGCCCGTTTTTCGACCTTGGCTCGGGTCAAAGCGGAGCGCGGACGTGTGGGGTGATTCCTGGGTAAAAAGGGTTGAGGAGTCGCCACCTAATTATTTTTACGGTGAATTAGGACACCTAAATATTAAACTAAGTGCTGCTATGTAAACTCCAATTTTAAGGTCTGCAAAACTAGCGAGATTCTAGGTAAGGGTTCTTTATTATCCTAAAGGGAAGGGGTTAGGCATCCTTTAAGATCCGCTAACTTGCGGTTATCCGGTCAAACTCAGGTTAATTATTGCTAGAAAAATGCATGTTTTACAAGTATAATAGATTAAAAGACGTTTGCAAATAATTAATAAATGATGCATTTTATACAAGTACGTATTCAGATGACATAAAAAGAAAGATACATGTAAAGTTTTGAAAAATATGCATTTGTGACAATAAATTATTTATACTACCAAAGAAGTAAAATTTTGGGAATCATTGAATTGTAAATTGACAAAAGATAAACTTATTCGGTATGATTTAATAAAGCAAATAAAAGATGACAAAAGTTGTTTTGAAAATCTTGAATTCGCGTGACGAGCCTAAAATAAATAAACTAGCGAAGGATTTCTAAGTTTGCGAGCCTACAAATAAATAAGCTAGCGACGGGTTTCAAATCTTAAACTACCCTATGAATTAATCCTAAGTTTGCCTATTCTAAGCATTTCAATAGTTACATAAGTGCGATAAATAATATTACAATACAAAGCGGGATAAAAGCTGAATTAAAGAAAGAAATAAAATAAATAAACTCCGAGGAATAATTCGTCGTTATTTACTTTAATGCCTCGCAAGTATCAGGAACAAACGGTTAGAAACAGTTAAATACAAATAACTTCATATCCGTATTCAAAACAGTGAATGTTTTGATCACGGAGGGCTCAGACTTAAATTTTGAAAAGAACATTCCAATCACGTCGTGGCTGCAAACATATGACTAATGTGGTTTATTTTGATTGGCTCGCCTACTAAACGTGTTGGTCTCTCGGGTGAAATAGAAAAGATCACTATATTCACGTCGTGGCTGCGAATATATAACTTATTGGTTATTTTAGTCACCTCGCCTACTAAACATGTTGATATTGGAAAAAGGTTTAAGCCTCATCATTGCCCAGAAGTTATATTTCCGTCTTTGCAACTGTGGAGGCCTCAAAATCGACGGATATTTTTCATCGGCCAGTGTAGTATCGTGTTCAAATCAGTAAAATTAAATCGAACAAACGGCGGCAGATGGCGAAAAGCAGGCAGAAAAACAATTTCCGAAAAAGACGCGGTGTTTAGTTTAAAACAGTAAAACAGTGATATCCGTGGCAAAGATATTTAAAACAGTAAATTGAAAAAAAACAGTAATCTGAAACCGAGCAATGAACTGAAACAGAAAAACAGCACCCGAGCAGGCGCAATATTTGTTTTTAAGAAAACAGTAAAACAGTAAGATATCAGTTGCCCGGATACTTAAAACAGTGCTAAAAAAATAGCGAAACGAAACGAAAGAAAAATGCGGCTTTGAAGTTAATTTCATCGGCCTAAATGCGGTATTAATAAAACAGTAAAGCATTAAGAACAGTAAGATATCCGTTACCCAGATGTTTAACCCAGCGAACAGAAAAACAGAGAAACGAAAGAAATAAATAAAGGCAGATGAAATAGTGAGTTAATTCTGAAAAACAGACCCGGAATGAAATCAGAAATTCAGATTTTTTAGATAACCAGCAACAGATATGAAAAAATGCCATAATCTGGAAATATACCAAGACCGAGTCGACCCGACCCAAATCAGAGGCCGACCCGAATCAGATTTTTTTTTTTCATTTTTTCAGATAACCAATATACAAGATATGAAATGCAAGAATTTTGGGAAATTCAAACCGGGTCGATCCGACCCGGGTCAGCGACCCGACCCGAATCATGTGTTCAACCCGGAATCAACTGATTTCATCAATTTCAGATAGCCAATAATAACAACAGCAACAATGCAAGAAATTTGGAAATTCAAATCTGTCGACCGACCGTCAAGAATCGACCGAATCGGAGATTCAACCCGGAATCAACTGATTCCGTCAATTCCAGATAACCAACATACAGAAAATATGAAATGCAAGAATTCTGAAAATGTTACCCAAACCGGGTCGACCCGACACGGGTCAATAACCCGACCCGAATCGGAAACTCAACCCGAAATCAAATATTCACCAAATTCAGATAACCAACATACAGAAAATATGAAAAGCAAGAATGCGAAAATGTTACCCAAATCGGTCGACCGACCGGTCGATGTTTGACCGAATCGGAAACTCAACCCGAAATCAAATATTCACCAAATTCAGATAACCAATATACAGAAAATATGAAATGCAAGAATTCTGAAAATGTTACCCAAACCGGGTCGACCCGGGTCGGGTCGACTCGACCCGAAATCAGTGAAGAAAATCAGAGAATCAAAAGGGGAGAACAAAACCGTTTCGGACTTGATTCTTGAATAACAAGGAAGACAAATGCTTACAATCAAGAACACAACAAAATATTTATGTATATATGGAATAATCTTCCGAAAAATCCTCCAAAAATCTGTTTTCCCCCCCCTAAAATGTAGAACAACATGGGGTATTTATAGGTGGATTTCCTCCCCAAGAACGAGTTTGAAATTTGAATTAAAGGTAAAGAAAATCGCGGATTTGAGGGGTATGGGTCGCGGATTTTGTGGGTGTGGGTATGGGTATGGGATGTGTCGGTGTCAGGGGCAGAGGGGTTTGGTGGTGGTGTCGGGTGAGGTGACCGGCGACGTGGGGTCGCCGGTGTGGGGTCGGATGCGATCGGGTTTGGGGGAATAGGGTTTGGGTTTTTTTTTTAGGTTTTCTGATTTGATCGATTTTTGTGAAATGGGGGTAAGGGGATGGGTTAAAGAGGAGAGGGATGGGTCGGTTTGGGTGTTGGGCCAGGCAGTGGTGGCCGGTTGGGCCTGGGGAGTGGGCTTTGGTTTAAGGGTGTTGGGTTTTGGGATTTTATTTTGTGAGTTTGGTTTTTAAATGGGATAAAAGGTTGTGGAGGGTTGGGCTTGGAAGATGGGGTGGCCGATTGGGCTTCGGTTTTGGGCCAAAAATTTGGGGTTGATAGAATGTTTTGGGTAGGAATTATTTTGGGTTAGGAAATAAAAATGAGTTATGGATTTAAAAATATGAAAGGGGTTTAATATAAAAAATATTATTTTTGTTTTGTAAAAGATGTGAATTATTTAAAATAACATAACGACGTGATAATAATAAAATATTATAATATTTGCGAAATGTTTAATGCTTAATAAAAAAAAATGGGAACGCGATGCAATTTTGCGAAAATAAAATAACATAGAATTTTCGGATAAAACTTATGATTATGATAAAAATGCAAATGATATAAAATGCGAATAATAATAATAATAAGAGGATATACACATATATGCCTATATTTTAAAATTATTTTAAAAGTGTCAAAATATTAAAAATTACGAATAAAATCATAAAAGATGGGACAAAATTGGGTGTCAACAGTTGTCGTGATACAATTGTTGTTGTTAACAACACGAAGAAGATAGAGTTGTGGCATTGCAGACTGGGGCATATGAGCGAGAAAGAGATGAAGCTTTTAGTGACTAACGACATGATTCCGGAGCTGAAGTTGGTGGATCATCATATGTGTAAGAGCTGCATTCTAAAAAAATAGAGGCTAGTAAGTTTTTCAAATGCAGGTAAATAATTGAAAGTTGAGAAGCTTGAATTGGTGCACACTGACGTATGGGGTTCTGCTACTGTCCCATCACTCGAATGATCACATTACTACGTGACCTTTATTGATGATTCAACCAGGAAGCTATGGGTCTATTTTATGAAAAATAAATCTGACGTGTTCACTGTCTTCAAAAGGTGGAAAGCCATGGTCGAGAATGAGACAAACCTCAAGTTGAGGAGCCTAAGGTCCGACAATGGTGGAGAATACATTAATGGTGACTTTAAACGGTATTCTGCTGATAATGGGATCAAAATGGTAAAGATTATTCCTGGAATGCCCCAACAAAATGGAATAGCGGAAGGGATGAATCGAACATTGAACGAGCGTGCACGGAGCATGAGAATACACGTTGGACTGCCCAAGACATTCTAGGCAGATGCAATCAATACTGCATCCTTCTTGATTAACAGATGACCGTCTGTTCCTTTGGGTTTCAGAATTCCAGAAGAGGCTTGGAGTGGAAAAAGGTAAATCTTTCTTTTATGAAAGTGTTTGGTTGCTTATCCTATGTTAATATTGATGCTACTGCTAGAAGTAAACTTGATCCGAAATTTAAGAAGTATTATTTTATTGGCTGTGGTGACACTAAGTTTGGTTATCGATTCTAGGATGACCAAAATCGGAAGATCATCCGAAGTAGGGACGTCGTCTTCAATGAACATGTGTTGTAGAAGGACAAGTTGCGGGAGAGTTCAAAAATCAAAGTCTCTAAGAACAAGGAATCGGAAACAGTTGATTTGAGAGACTTCTCGGCACCCGAGCTATATCAAGGTACTACTACGGCAGAGGAACAAGACAGTGATGACAAGGTTGATGAAAATGATGATTCTGAAATAAATCAGCGGACGCCGATCATAGAATTACACAGATAATCCAGGGTCAGTAAGCCAGTTCATAGGTTCTCTCCGTCTCTCTACTACATTCTGCTCACTGATAGAGGTGAGCCGGAATGTTACGAAGAAGCGATGCAAGTTAATAAATCGATCAAGTGGGAGTTGATAATGAAAGATGAGATAGACTCACTGTTGTCAAATCATACATGGAAGTTAGCTAAGTTACTAGAGGAGAAGAAGGCATTACAGAACAAATGGGTCTACAGGATAAAGAAATAACACGATGGAAGTAAGCGATATAAAACGAGGCTGGTTGTGAAGGGATTTCAATAGAAAGAAGGCATTGACTACACATAGATCTTCTCTCCCGTACTTAAGTTGGTGATAATCAGAACTATTCTTGGGCTGGTAGCAAATGAAGATCTGCATCTTCAACGAATGGACGTGAAAACTGTTTTTCTTTATGGTGATTTAGAGGAGAAAATATACATGAAATAACCTAAGGGATTTGAGGTCAAAGGAAAAGAGAAGCTGGTGTGCAAGCTTCAAAAGAGAATGTACGGACTGAAACAGGCTCCAAGATAGTGGTATAAAAAGTTTGACAGCTTTATGAAGAAAGCCGAATTCTTAAGGTGTGAAGCAGATCACTATTGTTACTTCAAGTGATTTGAAGACTCCTACATGGTACTGCTTTTTTATGTTGATGACATGCTGATCGTAGGAGCAGACCTACATGAGATTGATAGGCTGAAGAATAAACTGTTAGAAGAATTTGCAATGAAGGATCTGGGAGTCGCAAAGCAAATTATTGGGATGAGAATCATTAGAAGTAAGGAGGGCCTTAAGCTCTCTCAAGAAGAATACATGAAGAGGGTTCTCAAGAGGTTCAACATGGACGATGCCAAGCCAGTTAGTACTCCCTTGGCTGGACACTTTCGTTTGTCCAAAAATCAGTCGCATGTGACCAAGGACGAGATATGGCATATGGATAAGGTCCCTTATGTCTCTGTTATTGGCAGTCTTATGTACGTGATGGTATGTACGAGGCCAGACATTGCACATGCAGTGGGAGTTGTTAGCAGGTTTATGAGCAATCCGGTAATGCAACACTGAGAGGCTGTGGAGTGGATTTTCAGGTATTTGAAGGGCAGTTCAAGTTCAGCGTTGTGTTCTCGGAAGTCAGAGACAAGATTGCAGGGATATGTTGATGCTGACAATAGTGGTGATGTTGATGGCAGAAAGAGCGCATCCAAGTATGTTTACACCTTCGGAGGTACTGCGATTTGCTGTGTTTCAAAGTTGCAGAAGATAGTAGCTCTCTCTAGCTGTGAGGCTGAGTACGTTGCTGTAAAGGAAGCCACGAAGGAGATGATGTGGCTACAATCTTTTCTTCGGGAACTGGATCAGGACCACGAAAGGAGTGTGCTATACTGTGATAGCCAGAGTGCCATTCATTTGGCAAAGAACCCGGCCTACCATGCTCACACGAAACACATACAACTCCGGTACCATTTCATCAGATCAACTTTGAAAGGTGGAGTATTAGTTCTTGAGAAGATGGAGTGTTAGTGCTTGAGAATATCCCAATAATAAGACGCATATCTAGTATTCGGTTCTGAAAGTTCCTATGTGACATTCGTCTATGCAACTCCACATCACTTTCAGCATGTCTGGTTATTCAATGAAAAAAATGCCTTTGAATCTGCATAGTTTGATCATCTCGTAATCATCGACAATTGCAGCTGTGATAGGAACTGATAAACACCCGTGATATACACGGTATATATGCCATGTATATCACGGGCTGAATAGGCAAATATGGGATGTTAAACCCGTGATATAGATGGTGTATACATACCGTGTATATCACGGTTTGGTGGTCTATTTTAGGTAATGTTTTGTTGTAGTTAAATTAGAGTTGTACACTTACCATAATTGTATAATTATTGTACAAGTAAAATAAGGTTTTGGGAGTAGAATAGGAATAGGATTTTCCTATTATGGAAATTGTAAATTGTATATATACTCTTTCATTAATGAAAATAATCAAGGGATTATTTCTTTCATGGTATCAGAAGTCTAGGTCAAATATTTTCTCTCCCAAACCTCTCTTCTCGTTCCTCGATTTTCGAGTTCTTCCTCTCGGTTTCCGAGCACATTGTTCCCATCTCTCTTTCCAAATTGTCTTCCAAATCCCTACGTCACGTCTTGCGTTGTTATTATGGCTAAGAACACGTTTCACCCTGCCCTTACTGTTTCTAACATCAAGAACCATATCCATATTATTCTTGAAATAGAAAACGTCCAATATGCGACGTGGGCCGAACTGTTCAAAGTTCATGCATGCTCGCATCAAGTCCTCCATCACATAATTCCCTCGGCTCCTGCTGATACGGAGGTGCCTAAACCCGAGGATGATCCCAAATTATAGACAACCCTTGATGCTACCGTTCTTTTGTGGATTTACTTCACTATGTCTACCGACCTATTGTAAACAATTATCAAACCAGACGCTACGGCGATGGATACTTGGAATAGAGTACGTGATATATTCCAAGATATACACCGTGTATATCACGGGTTTAACAACTCATCTTTGCCTATTCATCCCGTGATATACATGACATATATGTCGTGTATATCACGGGTGTTTATCAGGAACCTCTTTTGGCATCATTAAATGTAACGAGTACAACAGAACTCTATGTTGTAGTCACTATCAACCTTACAAAAACATGAATGTAAGAGATACAAGGAATATACTCGACAATTGCAGCTGTTTATGATGAGAGCCAAACTCAAATGATCATGTATATAGTTTGGGATGCCAAACTCAATTTGTAACTTTTTGTACATCAATGATCAATGGATACTCAATTCAAATAAAACAAATGTTAGTGGCATTAGGTCATTACTTAATGAAAATATATGAATTATAATTATGCGTAGATTAGTAAGAAAAACCCGCTCAGAGCTATGAATAGAGTTATTTCTCTAGGTGCAGTGTGAGCATGGTTATTGATGTTGACAAACACAAATAAAACCAACACAAGTAGAATTGAGTAGGGAATTAGGAAAAATATTATGTTGGGCAGCAGGAAATTACAATTTTGGTCTTTTATGGTTCATTCTCTTGTGTTTTGCTTCTCCGTTTACTCGTTTCCTTAGCTATGTCATTTATAATTGATCGGTTCAAGGTTAATTGTTGGTAATATACACTCTTAGCAATTGGTTGGCTTAGTCAACTAGTCACAATTTTATTAACAATCCAACTACGTTGTTCTCCAATCTTCTTCTGTAACTTCTTATTAATTTTGTTACTTCGCATCTTATTGTTAACTTGATCTCTCTGTCGTGCAGGATTCATAGTTCAGAAATCATCGAATGGATTCGTTTAATTTGTTGCAAGTGAACTTTACTAAAAACACCATAGTTCCTTAAGTTTTTGACAGCTTAAAATTCTTATTTGGGGTGGAAATTCGAAGTTGATGGTTGATTATTGTCAAACTCATCTGAATGTTGGTTATTTATGCTTAAATCTTTCGTTCAAACATTGATTTAGTGCTTAAATCTAAACTTTAAGAACTTCAGATATACATGTATTCAGACGTGTCTGAAGTTACGATTTCCAAAACTAAGTCTTAAAAAATTTGGAAGCAAGCATTCAAACTTCAAATATTTTTGTTTGGATTTGGCTTGACAATCCCAGACTTCAAAACTCAATCCATTTCATCCCATGATCTAAACTGATTTAATAAAAGACAACTCTTTCAAGTGTCCTAGTATTAGTATTAGTATTAGTATTAGTATTAGTATTAGTATTAGTATTAGTATTAGTATCAGTTTTTATGTATCCGTTTTGTGTAAATAATGGATCTCTTGATTGTGTTATAACTAGTGGTAACTGGGACATGGAAACAAAGTCAACCACTGCTCTTTCAGATTTGATGACAAAAGAATCATTGTTTTCTTCAAATTTAACGACATACTATGGTGAAATCAACGTCATGGATTCAAAAGAACTAGTTTGTCATTATGTTGTACATATAATAACAAAGAAGAAGAGGAGGAGGAGGTGGAAGACTTTTGTTTGTTATTTGCCAATACTAATTCCAAGTAAATAATTTAAAACAATTGGTTATAATTTAAATTGCAGGATTAAAACTAGCTATCAAAAAGCCCAAGTGATTTCCCTCTTCTGGCGCCAATTGGGGAAACAGCTTCAGGTTATACACTAGTACTCTTCTTCATCTTCATCATCATCCTCATATATCCCACGACTCGATTGAATTTTGAAGGTGATACTTTTCACTGTGCATTACACAGTTATCTGATTGTTTGTTTTATTTCTCCTGTGGCTAAATGAATAGTTTCGACCCAGATTCTTACGTCCATTGGGATATTAGTGTTTCATTTTTCTTTTTCTTGTGGGCAACGGCGGAACTAGGGGTTTCAAAAATATGAAGAAGTAAATACACGAAGAAATCAAGGGAATTGAACATCTACCATATATACATAAAATATAATTTTAACTTTGTATATACAATGTAATTCTCTATCAAAGTAAATTCGGATGACCCCCTTATCCCTACCTTGGGTAAGAGTTTGTGTTAAATTTCCATATGTCAAAGATATAGCAACTTAGAGTTGGAGTCTGATTGAAAAGAAAAACGTTGAATTGTAAGCAACTTAATAATGTTATGTTGCATGTACATACAAGGGGGAAATATTGGAGCTTTCATGGCCAAGTAGGATCAAATTATTATGGATGAAAAATCAAATTCTTTTCTGGCATTTTAAATGGGCGTATCAATTGCAATGGATATACATACATACAGGCAGTGAACTAGCATACTACAATCTATAAAGTGGTGCTATTCCATGACACTAATAGTCCGTTTGACCAAGTTTTCGGAATCTGTTTATTTTGAAAAGTGTTCTTTGTCAAAAAAAAAGTACTGAATAGCAATTTATATTTGGCTAATCAATTTAAAAGTACCTTTGCTAATATTAGAGCAAGAATTTGTGCTTGGCCAAGTTTTCAAACGTGTTTACAGTTTATACTTCTGCTAAAAAATACTTATTTTTTTCTCTAAAGACTAGGCCAAACACATCTAAATCTTTAAAATAAGCACTTTTTAAAGAAAAAAAATATTATAATACTCCTTTTCATTCAAATTCTAATTTAAGTGTTATAGTTTGAATCGACATGGTATTTAAAAAAAATTAAGACTTTTGTGAAACAAATAATCCCCTTGATTATTTTCATTGATTGAATAGATATATATATAAGTTACAAAATAGGAGAATCCTATTCCTATTCTATTCCTAAAACCTTATTCTACCATAATTCTAACTCTACAATTATGGTAGTGTATAAACATACTTTAGGTAACAAATACATTACAATATACTACACATATATTTTCCAAATATACAATATTTTTATGTCCTAAAATACCAAAAACCGAGAGGCCCAATATGGCAAGTATGGGCTGATTTCGTGGCCTCTTAATAAGGCAATATACACTTGTATATTGTGTGTATATTGCCTTATTTAACACACCCCCGCAGTCATAGCGGGCGGTCTTCGAACACTGAGACTGTCCCTAAAGTCTTCAAAGAGAACCGCTGGTAGACCCTTTGTAAAGATGTCTGCAATTTGATAACGCGACGGGACATGGCATACACGAACTTGACCCTTTGCAACCTTTTCACGGACAAAGTGAATGTCCATTTCGATATGCTTAGTACGTTGGTGTTGAACTGGGTTACCTGAAAGGTAGATGGCACTAATGTTATCGCAATATACCAAGGTTGCCTTCTGAATGGGACAATGAAGCTCCAAACGCAAATTACGTAGCCAACATGATTCGGAGACCACATTCGCTACCCCTCGATATTCTGCCTCTGCACTTGAGCGTGATAGAGTTGCCTGACGCTTTGCCGACCAGGAGACCAAGTTGTTGCCAAGGAACATACAGTAGCCAGAAGTCGACCGTCTTGTATCGGGACAACCTCCCAATCAACATCCGTGTAAGAGACACGTGTGGATGTAGATGAAGGATACAAGTGCAACCCATAGTCCAGTGACCCCTGAATATACCGAATGATGCGTTTGATTGCATTCATATGCTCAACTCTGGGATCAGGCATGAATAAACACACCTGCTGAACCGCATACGTAATATCTGGTCTGGTAAATGTAAGATACTGGAGGGCCTCTGCAAGACTGCGATAGCAGGTCGGGTCCTCGTATGGTGCACCTGCTACGACACTCAGCTTTGGGTTTGCATCAACCGGTATGGAAGTGGACTTACAGGATGACATACCAGCCCTCTCGATGATCTCAGCAGCATACTTCCGTTGAGACAGAAACAAGCCACCTGAATGACGCTTGACAGCAATCCCCAAAAAATAACTCAACGGCCCTAAGTCCTTCATAGCAAATTCAGAACCGAGCATGGCCATGATAGACTGGCGCAAAGTATCGGATGAGGCAGTCAAGATGATATCATCCACATACAACAGAATATAGGCCAATGACGAACCACGGTGGTAGATGAACAAGGAATGATCTGACCTGCTGTGAGTGAAACCAATAGTCGAAACAAAATCAGCAAATCGTGTATACCAGGCTCGTGGAGATTGCTTAAGCCCATAGTGATTTCTTCAACAAACAGACATGATGAGGGCGGTTGGGATCCCTGAAACCCAACGGCTGATGCATATAGACTGTTTCTTTGAGATCACCATGTAGAAAAGTATTCTTGACATCCAACTGATGGATTGGCCAAGTCTTTGAAAGAGCCAAGCTAAGCGCAGTGCGAATGGTAGCCGATTTGACCACCGGACTAAACGTCTCACCACAATCAATACCAACTTGCTGAGTCTTACCATCACCAACAAGTCGCGTCTTATGTCGAGCAAAGGACCCATCTGAATTCTCCTTATGAGCAAATATCCACATAGACCTGATAATATTAAGACCAGATGGACGGGGCACCAACTCCCACGTCTTATTATCAATAAGAGAATTATATTCATCAGTCATAGCAATTTTCCAATTAGGGTCATTTAATGCGGACACAGGATTGCGGGGCAAGGGGGATTTAGACACATCAGAATGTAAATTAAAATGTCTTTTAGGTGTAAAAATACCCCGCTGACTACGAGTGACCGGTATATGACTCGAGGAAGAATTGAGGGAATTTTGGGAATTTTCTGGGTTCGACGGGTGGCGGTGACGATGGGCTCTTGGCCCAAATCGGTAGATGCTGGGCTCGGTTTCTAGACCAGGTTCGAGTGGGGTGGGCAGGCCCAATTTAAGGCTGTTCGATGGCAAAAGCTTCTTTGGATGTGGCGATCTTGTGGGGCCGTGAGGCGATGGGCTCTTTGGAGGATTTTGGGTACGGGAGATGTCCGAAAAATTCCGAATAATATACGGGGATATTTGGTCGTCCAAAAAATTATACGATTTAGGTTCGGGAGTATGAAATTTCGTAAATGAGAATTGAGTTTCATCAAAAATGACATGGCGATTGATTATGATTTTTTTGGAGGATAAATCAAAACACTTATAACCACGATGATTCGACGGATAACCCAAAAACACACACGGGGTAGACCGAGCCTGAAGTTTGTTAATTGTGGTGGATGGGAATAACGGATAACACAAGCACCCAAAAATCCGAAGGTGAGAATAAGACGGGTTTTTATTATACAGAATTTTTAGGGGGGACGAATATGTCAGACCTTTAGAAGGAATTATGTTAAGAAGATATGTAGCCATTTGTAGAGCATGATGCCAAAAATATGGCGGTATAGAGGCATGTATTAGGAGAGTTCGGACAATGTTATTTATGGAACGAATTTTGCGTTCGACTTTCCCATTTTGTGAAGATGTATGAGGACATGAAAAATGAAAATTTATCCCATTAGTAGCACAAAATTTCCGAAACTCCCTATTGTCATACTCTTTCCCATTATCACATTGAATATTTTTTATTTCTCTTTCGAATTGAGTACGAATGAACGCTCTGAATTTTATGAAGACGGAAAACACTTGTGATTTATTCGCAATTGGAAACGTCCACAAAAATCTAGAATAATCATCTAAAAAGAGAACATAATATCGATGACCCATTGAACTAAGAACAGGAGATGTCCATAAGTCGCTATGAATAATATCAAATGACATAGAAGTATGAGAATTGGAGTCTACAAATGGCAACTTAACAATTTTTCCTAATGAACAAGACTGACAAATTGGAGTACGGCTCGTACCCTTACAAGAAATATAGCTATTTTTATCTAAAGCTGATAAAATAGAAGATCCCGGATGACCCAGACGAGCATGCCACATGGAAGGAGAGATGACTGCAAAAGCTGAAGGCAATGCTGGACTCGATGGACTGAAACCGGGCATGATAGGATACATATCTCCCCTACTATCACACCTCATGAGATAACTCTCCGTCTTGAAATCCTTCACAGAGAAACCGAAAGGATCAAATTCAACAGAAACAGAATTGTCATTTGTGAACTTTCGGACAGACACTAAATTTTTAATCAATTTAGGAGCATATAAAGTATTTTTCAAGAGATAACTCGATGGACTGAAACCGGGCATGATAGGATACATATCTCCCCTACTATCACACCTCATGAGATAACTCTCCGTCTTGAAATCCTTCACAGAGAAACCGAAAGGATCAAATTCAACAGAAACAGAATTGTCATTTGTGAACTTTCGGACAGACACTAAATTTTTAATCAATTTAGGAGCATATAAAGTATTTTTCAAGAGGAGGGGTGGATTGGGGGGAGACAACATTTTTTGACCATACCCTAGAATTGGAATAGAACTGCCATTACCAATAATTATTCCCCGAGGGGTGCTCAAATTGGAATAAGATGAGAGAGTACCTGATTCGGAAGTCATGTGAGTAGTGGCCCCGGTGTCCATGTACCAATTTGGGTCCGGTTGAGTCAATCCCAACGTGTGCATCGCAGCCTCGATATCGATCTGAGTGGGGCCTGCTGCATGATGAGCTTGCGGAGGTCTGGGCCCAAGAACTCCTGGCCGTGTTGGAACTGGGTTGTAACTGTTGTGGTTGTTGTTCTTTGGGCGGCGGCGATGGGCCACCAATCTTTGGGTATTGGGCCTGGGTTGGCGACCAGCTGTTCTTTGAAGCTATTCTTTGGAGGGTGCGGGTGCCACTGCCATTGGCCCCACTGCTGGGCCCACGGTGGTGGTGGGCCACTGTACCCTGGATGGGACACACCGCCTGCTTGTTGATCACCGGAACCGCCACCAGAACTGCCTCGTTTGCCCCCACGGTTTTTGTTATTTTTGCGATTATTCTTGCCGCCACTATTATTATGGTTTTTCCCGAATTATTAACAAAACCCGAAGGACTAGGAGAGGATGCCACCATGACAACTGGGCTTGCTCCGGTAGCCGCCTTTTTAGCGAAACCGGCTTCTTCCAACGTCAGCATGGAGCGGGTTTGATGAAAGTCGGGAAGAGGGTTGCTTTGGCGAAGGAGAGTTCCAACACCATTATAGGCCTCCGAAAGACCGTCAACCAACTGTAGAACTAGACGATTATTTGTTACTGGTGCGCCAACATTACGGAGTTGATCCGCCAACTCCTTTAGTTTCTTGCAATATGCAGAAACGTTCGGAAATACGTCCATTCGAACGAGAGAGAATTCCTGCTCGAGTGTGACGACACGAGAATGTTGGTTGTCTTGGAATATGTCACACAATCTATTCCATGCAGCCATGGCCGTGGTATCTGGCTCCATAATCGTCTGTAGAAGGTCCACTGAAATAGTGGTGTATATCCACCGAAGAACGGTAGCATCAAGTGTAATCCATAACTCATGATCCTCCGCAGGAAGGGGTCTAGCGGGAGGAAGGATGTGATGAAGAACTTGATAAGATATAGCGTGAATTTTAAACAACTCCGCCCACGTTGCATATTGAACATTTTCCATCTCAAGGACAATAGGGACACTTAGCTTGATATTGGAAACCGTGAGGGCAGGGTGAAAATTGTTCTTAGACATATTGAAAGAACAAAGAAGGAGGTTAAATTTAAGAGAGGTTTTTGAGAGCGGAAGACAAAATTTTGGAGAGAAAAACCCGAGGGGGGGGGGGGGTTCTCGGCCACAAGACAAAAGTTGAGAGAAAAACTTTTGTGTAGACCTAGTCTACCATGAAAGAAATAACCCCCTTGATTATTTTCATTGATTGAATAGATATATATACAAGTTACAAAATAGGAGAATCTTATTCCTATTCTATTCCTAAAACTTTATTCTACCATAATTCTAACTCTACAATTATGGTAGTGTATAAACCTACTTTAGGTAACAAATATATTACAATATACTACACATATATTTTCCAAATATACAATATTTTTATATCCCAAAATACCAAAAACCGAGAGGCCCAATATGGCAAGTATGGGCTGATTTTGTGGCCTCTTAATAAGGCAATATACACTTGTATATTGTGTGTATATTGCCTTATTTAACATTTTGAAACTAATGACCTTAAACATATTATAACATTTGTGTGACTAAGAATCTTTTGAACTCGTTGTTTTAAACATGTCATGACATTTGTGTGATTATAAAAGTTTTTCATTAATAGTGAGAATGTAAAATAATTTGTTTTTAAATTTAAAAAAATGTCATTTTTTTAAAACGGAATAAAAAAAGTCACACGTCAACTTGAAAGGATGGAGTACTATTTAATGAGGCAAGCAGTAAAAAGTGTTGGGACTATTTGTAAATATGTTTATATGAGATTTGAATCTATGATTAGAGAGTATGTACCTAATACTTCTAGCGGATTGCGTTAGTAGGTAGAAGAGTGGTCTTCTTATTAGCAGTGTTAGTAAGTAATCACATAATTTCTTTTCTTCAATGTATATTACTATCTGTTTTCTCATTTGCATTTTATCTTGCTATTTTATTGTCATATTTTTCTTAATTCCTTGTCTTTTCCTTCAAGTCAAGGGTTTGCATACATCTTACCCTCGTCAGATCCCACTTGTGGGACTACACCGGGTATGTTGTTGTTAGGTCCATCATGTTGCTAAATTATTACTCCCTCCATCCCAATTTGTTTGAAGGTTGACTAGTTTGGAGAGTCAAAATACTCTTTCTTTGACTACGATTTTCTCCAATTCTTTACATATATTGTAAATTATTTAATTATGCAAACTTATAGGACTTTTTATATAGTTTTCAAATATGTAAACTTTATTATAAAATACTCGAAGAATCTATGTTTAAAATTAAATCAAAGAAAAAACTATTTGACTCTAAAAACTGATCAACCTTCAAACAAATTGGGACAGAGAATTACTAGGATGGATCATTTAGTGTCAACGGTATTTTTATAATGTCAAAGGGTCTTATCAACATGAAATTGCAGATAATAGGAACAGAGAGTGGATATATTTGTATATTTTAGTCTGTAACACAATATGATTGAGAATATGTGATTTTGCTAACGGAAGAGACGTTGAATATAGAAGGAAAAAAGCAACCAATTACACCTGAAGAATGGATTTCTGCTGTATAGTCCACAAACCACAAATTTCTTGGCTGATTTGATGTCCTTTGTCCTCACAAAAAGTTAAAAACAGTAGGAGATGGATCATAGTGGATAGCCTTTTCAAATGTTTTGCTTTTTATAGTAGTCCCTTGGATTATGATCCACCATCACCAGCAGCTCCACCTCCATTTGTCTTTGTTGCTTGTGCTATTTGTGTGCAAAACAGGTCTTATAATGGGACCCTGCCCTTTGGCAGACTTCAAATTACCCCAGGGTCACTCTCTTTGTACACTATGAATTTTTTCTTAAACCTTGTTTGTTCTTCTATTCGGACCATTTCTCGATTTGTGTCTGTCATCCATGCTAATCTTTTCTGTATCGTTCCAATTTTATCAGATGTCCTGAAGGGACAACCTTATTTGTTCTTCTATTGATATGCAAAAGAAAATGTTTAAAGTGAAATCTTTTGTTGTTGTCTCCTATTAAAATTTTGTTATTCATGTTCTTGCCACATTTCATGTTGTTATTAAATGACTGATGTAGTAAACTAATCATGGAGACTTTGATTTGTTGATCATGGACTAATGGTGTTCTCGCTTTCATAAGATTTTCATCCTAGTGCAGACACCAAGTTACACGGAGAGAGGAGAGGTCCAAATTAATGGAAAACAATGACGTTATGAACAGAGGCGAATGCAGCCTTAAAACATAGTGTTCATTTGAATCAATACTTTTAATGAAAGAATATAAATTTATGTATAAAAGTTACTAAAATTGCAAAAGTAGTAGGTTTGAACTCATTATTTTAAAATATAGTAATAGATTCAACGCTTCGCTAAGAACATTAAAGATTGAACTCAACAACAACAACAACAACATGCCCAGTGAAATCCCACATCGCGGGGTCTTGGGAGGGTAAAGTGTACGCAGACCTTACCTCTACCTTGGTAGGTAGAACGTCTGCTTCCGAGAGACCCTCGGCTCAAGACAGGCATATGCACAAGCAAAAACAAGAGAAAACAGTCAGACACGGTCAAGAAATTTAAAGCAGTATGAAAATGCTGGTATCAAAAGCGAATACGTAATGATAGCGCATTTTGAAAAAAAAAGTAACTAACACATAGCAGCAGAAATCAAACTACATGAGACTATAAAGAAATACTACGCCAATTCGTATGGTATGCTAAGCGGACCTACAGTAATAACACTACAACTACATGTCTGTAAGCGTACGTAGGACTACGCTCGACTACCTACTACCCTTCTACCTTAATCCGTGTCCTCTACGACCCCCTATCTAAGGTCATTTCCTTAGTCAGTTGCACATGTGCCATATCCCGTCTAATCACATCTCCCCAATATTTTTCTACATACCTCTACCCCTCTTGAACCCGTCCATAGCCAATCTCTCACACCTCTGTACTGGGGCATTTGTGTCTCTCCTCTGCACATGCCCAAACCATCTCAACATCGCTTCACACATCTTATCCTTAACCGAGACCACTCCCACTCTGTCCCGGATATCATCATTTCTAATCCTATCCCTCCTTGTATGTCGACACATCCATCTCAACATCCTCATCTCCGCCACTCTCATATTTTGGATGTGCGACGTCTTGACTGGCCAACACTCCGCCCCATACAACATTGTCGGTCTAACCACCACCTTATAAACTTGCATTTAAGTTTTAGTGGCACCTTTTTATCATACAAGACTCTAGATGTGAGCCTTCATTTCATCTACCTTGTCCCAATACGATGTGTGATATCATCATCAATCTCTCTATTCCCTTGGATAATATACCTGAGATACTTGAAGCTTCCTTTCTTCGGAATGACCTGAGTACCAAGCCTCACCTCCTCGTCTGTCTTAGGCTCGCTCCCGTTGCTGAACTTGCACTCCAAGTATTCTGTCTTGGTCTTATTCAGCCTAAACCCTTTAGACTCCAGAGTCTGTCTTCAAACCTACAACTTATCGTTCACTCCGCTGCGAGTCTCATCAATCAGGAGTATGTCATCTGCGAATAACATACATCATGGCACCTCCCCTTGGATTTGTCGCATAAGTACATCAATCACCAAAGCAAATAAGAATGGACTAAGAGATGATCCCTGGTGCAGCCCCTCATCACTGGAAAGTGTTCAGAGTCTCCTCCTACTGTCTGTACCCTGGTCTTGGGTCCATCATACATATCCTTGATCTCTCTAGTGTACGCTACAGATACACCTCTAGCCTCTAAACATCTCTATAGAACCTCCCTAGGTACTTTATCATATGCCTTCTCGAGGTCGATGAAAATCGTATGTAAGTCTTTCTTTCTCTCCCTATACTGCTCCATCAACCTCCTAATAAGATGAGTCATTTCTGTGGTCGAACGCCCCGGCATGAATTCAAACCGGTTCTAAAAAATGGACACATCTCTTCTCACTCTCATCTCCACAACTCTTTCCCAAACTTTCATAGTGTGGCTCAACAACTTGATACCCCTATATTTGTTGCAACTCTGGATATCACCTTTGTTCTTGTACAAAGGAATCATTGTACTCCACCTCCATTCTTCGGGCATTCTCGCCGTCCTAAAAATGACGTTAAGCAATTTCGTCAGCCACACCAAACATGCCCTACCTGCACTATTCCAAAATTCAACTGGAATCTCATCAGGCCTGGTCGCTCGTCCCCTGCGCATCCTGTGAACAACACCATTCACCTCCTTAACCTTAATGCTTCTACAATACCCAAAATCTCGATACCTACCAGATTGCTCCAGATCCCCCAGCACAATATCTCTATCTCCTTTTTCGTTCAAGAGTTTATGGAAGTAAGACTGCCACCTCCGCCTAATATGCGCGTCCTTCACTAGTACTTTGTCATCCTCGTCCTTGATGCACCTCATGATATCCAAGTCACGGGCCTTCATCTCCCTCGCCTTGGCTAGTCTGTACAACTTCATATCCCCACCTTTCTCCTCTAATTCCACATACAGACGTTCAAAAGCCGCCGTAACCGCAAGTTTTGCCTCCTTCCTCGCCATCTTATACAGTTCCTATTCGTCCATTTCTCCACCTAATCCTTGCTTTCTACCAATTTTACATACACCACTTTCTTCACTTCCACCTTATCTTGAACTTTACCATTCCACCACCAGTCCCCTTGATGCCTACCATGGCTACCCCTCGAGACCCCAAACACTTCTCTAGCTACCTCTCGAATGCAATTGGCCGTCTTATCCCACATACCGGTCGCATTCCCACTGCTCCCCCAATCCCCCTTGTCCATCAACCTCTCTCCCATCTCATTTGCACTAGTCATGGTCAAACTCCCCAATTTGATTCTTAACCTGTCATCCACAACCATCTTCTTCTTCTCTATCTTGATCTCTAAATCCATTACCCAAAGCTTATGTCGGGTTGTAAGATCCTCCCTCAGAATAACCTTGCAGTCTTTACAATGACCTTTGTCTGCCTTCTTAAGGAGCAAAAAGTCTATCAGAGTCTTAGCCACCGAACTACGAAAAGTCACCAAGTGCTCATCCTTCTTCATGAACCTCGAATTGGTTATCACCATCCCAGCAGCTCTAGCGAACTCCAAAAGTGAGACGCCTCCCCTATTCTTGTCCCCGAGGTCAAAGCCTCCATGCACGTCATCATAACCCCCCGGAAGTGAACCGATATGTCCATTGAAATTCCCTCCTATAAATAACTTCTCAGTGGGTGGTATATCACCCACTACCTCATCTAAATCCTCTGAAAAGTGCCTTTTCTCCTCCTCGTCCAAGCCCTCATGTAGCGCGTAAGCACTAATTATATTCATAGTGAACCCTCCATCTACCAACTTAATCAGCATCACCCTGTCATTGACCCTCCTAAGCTCTACCACATGATTCATTAGCTCGCTGTCTACTAAAATGCCTACACCATTCTTATACCTCGATCTACCCGAGAACCACAACTTATACCCGTCCACATCCTTAGCCTAAGGTCCTACCCATTTGGTCTCTTGGACACATGTTATATTAATTCTCATCTTCTTAAGAATCTTAACTATCTCTATGGATTTTCCCGTTAAAGTCCCAATATTTTAAGACCCTATTCTTAGCCTAGCATCTCCCTTACCCCATTTACCCATCCTAACCCTCGTCCCCATCCCCGACCGAGAACATAACCCTAGTCTACCATACGTTACCAAAGCCACTAAAACAGATATAAAATGATAGACTACTCAAATATTTACCCTAAAACAAGAAGGGATCAAAGTGAAAGCACCAGTTAGCAAGAATCTAGAGGCAATTAAAATCACTACGCCAAGAATGTTATAACTAAAAACAAGGAGAGTAGATGCAAGAGCGTAAAGTCACAAATCAATACAGCGAAGCGGAAAAATGGAACAACAAGAATAAGGAAAAATAATGGATACGTGTAACTGGAGGTACCAACTCCAGTTGAATCACACATGTTCGCCGGCGACAACCACTGTTCACGGGCACCGGAAGTACTATTCACTGAAAAATTGAGTCCCTAGTCGGAGCAGTGCCGTACAGTTAGATGATTGCGTTCACTACCGTAAGATTGTTCACTTCCGGAGAATAAAGTTCACCAGGAAAACCTTGTTCACCGGCAAAACACTGTTCATCGGGAAAACACTGTTCACCAGAAAAATAATGTTCGCCGGACTACACTGTTCACCGGAAATCACGGTCAGAGCGCAATGGTGTTCGTCGATGAATGAGACCTGGTCGGAGCCGCGCCGTACAGTTGCCTGGCGGCGTTTACTACCGGGAAAGACACCAGAAAATCACTGGTCGGAGTGCAGTGGTGTCCGTCGGCGAACGGGACCCTTGTCACTGATCACCGGCCAGAGTGGCGCACCAAGGTGTGTGTTACCGTTGACGGGGGAGAAGAGAGAGAGTGTGTGTCTGTGTGTTACCGTTGCAAGTTCAGAGGAGAGAGATGCATGCAAACTTTAGCGGTTTAACTGATATTATAGTGCAGTTGTAAGATGATGCTTCACATTCAACTAAAGACTCAAGTGGCATTCAGGTAAAAGAGAACAACATGAAGAAGGAAAAACATGGAAAATATCTCGGGTTCACTCTAATTTTCTCTTCCTTTCCTCTCTGAATCCTTAAAAGTTAATAAAAGAACTCATAATTTCAGAGAAGCAGATGAGTAAAAATTTCTATGTGGTTGACTGATCTGATGATTCAGCCTTGAAATTCTCGTCCAGGTCACTGAAAGCATCGAAAGGGCTTGCAAGTTGAATGTCTGTAAGCATTCGTCGAAGGTCAGTGGCCTCATCCTTGAGCTGCCTATTCTCTTGAACGACTTTCTCATGAGACTCCGAGACTTGGTTTAACTTATTCATCAGATTCTGATTCTCTGTTCGAAGACGAAGCACTTGAGACCATAGCTCATCAAGGTGCCTCTGCTTCCTCATCCTTGATCTTCTAGCTGATTCCCTATTAGATATCATTCTCCTCTGCTTTCGTTCATCGATGATTCTATGCTGTTGTTCTTCCGATTCATCAGAGGTCGAGTTACTGCTGATACATGATGGCTGTGTACTACTGAAGTCTTGAATAGGAAAAGAGGCCTGATGATAATTTGGTATATTGTTGTTATTGGTTAAGAATGCGCTGAATTGGTGGAATGCTCGTAATTTTTTCTGCATGAAGGTGTAATCAATGGGAAATGATGAGGGGTTTTCTGGAGTTAAGTAGTGGATTGTTGCAGCCTCTGATGAAATCATGATTAATTGTATTTGGAAGAATTAGCTTTAGTTTTCAGATAAAGCTATTAAGGTTTAAGTTATGGCCAGGTTTTATAGGAGCATAAGGCTTGAGAAGTGGGCCAGATTCAGCCACAATGAGTTAAACTGTACTGTGAGGAGCTGATGAAAGCAGATTATAAAATTTTCATTTATGAAGCACATGAAAGAAAGGTGGCTACTGTTCTTTTCTCTTTTTTTCATCATGGCTTCTTCATTTTATGTATTTTTTTTCATACTGATTTTGATATGTTTTTGTTAAACAGAGCAATATACATGTGATATACACTGAATATACAGCAGTGTATATCACATATATATCACAGAATTAGGCCTCGCAGTGGGCTGTCTCGGCCAGAACAGAATTGGGCCTCTCGGCCAGTGGGAAACAGAATTGGGCCTCTCGGCCAGTGGGCCTCTCTCGTCCAGATTGTAAGTGTATATATGGTATATATATTTGTAGTATATTGTAATAAAAAGGATACCTTAATTAGTGTTATACACCTACCATAATTGTATAGTTAGAATTATGGTAGAATAAGGATTTAGAAATAGAATAGGAAAAGGATTTGTAGTATTATGGAAAGATGTAACTTGTATATATACCTATTCAATCAATGAAAATAATTAAGGGGATTATTTCTTTCATGGTATCAAGAGACTAGGTCTACACAAAAATTTTCTCTCAACTTTTCCTTGTGGCCGAGAACCCCCCCCCCCCCCCTCGGGTTTTCTCTCCAAAAATTTTGTCTTCCGCTCTCAAAAACCTCTCTTAAATTTAACCTCCTTCCTTGTTCTTTCAAATATGTCTAAGAACAATTTTCACCCTGCCCTTACGGTTTCCAATATCAAGCTCAGTGTTCCTATTGTCCTTGAGATGGAAAACGTTCAATATGCAACGTGGGCGGAGTTGTTTAAAATTCACGCTATCTCTTATCAAGTTCTTCATCACATCATTCCTCCCGCTAGACCCCTTCCTGCGGAGGATCCTGAGTTATGGATTACACTTGATGCTACCGTTCTTCGGTGGATATACGCCACTATTTCAGTGGACCTTCTACAGACGATTATGGAGCCCGATACCACGGCTATGGCTGCATGGAATAGATTGCATGACATATTCCAAGACAACCAACATTCCCGTATCGTCACACTCGAGTAGGAATTCTCTCTCGTTCGAATGGACGTATTTCCGAACGTTTCTGCATATTGTAAGAAACTAAAGGAATTGGCGGATCAACTCCGTAATGTTGGCGCACCAGTAACAAATAATCGTCTAATTCTACAGTTGGTTGCCGGTCTTTCGGAGGTCTATAATGGTGTTGGAACTCTCCTTCGCCAAAGCAACCCTCATCCCGACTTTCATCAAGCCCGCTTCATGCTGACTTTGGAAGAAGCCGGTTTGGCTAAAAAGGCGGCTACCGGAGCAAGCCCAGTTGTCATGGTGGCATCCTCTCCTAGTTCTTCGGGTTTTGTTAATAATTCGGGCCAAAACCATCACAATGGTGGCGGCAAGAATAATCGCAAAAGTAACAAAAATCGTGGGGGCAAACGAGGCGATTCTGGTGGCAGTTCCGGTGATCAACAAACAGGCGGTGGGTCCCATCCAGGGTACAGTGGGCCACCACCACCGTGGGCCCAGCAGTGGGGCCATTGGCAGTGGAATCCGCACCTCCAAAGAATAGCTTCCGGCGATGGTCGGGCCAACGCCCAGGCCCAACGCCAAAGAAGGCCCAACAAAGAAGACTCTCCCTACGGCCCAGCAGCATCACGGAATGGAGTCCTTGAGCCCCGTCCTCCGCAAGCCCATCATGCAGTAGGCCCCACTCAGACCGATATCGAGGCCGCGATGCACACGTTGGGATTGTCCCAACCGGACCCAAATTGGTACATGAACACCGGGGTCACTACTCACATGACTTCCGAATCAGGTACTCTCTCATCTTATTCCAATTTGAGCACCCCTCGGGGGATAATTGTTGGTAATGGCAGTTCTATTCCAATTCTAGGGTATGGTCAGAAAACATTGTCTCCTCCTAATCCACCACTCCTCTTGAAAAATACTTTACATGCTCCTAAATTGATTAAAAATTTAGTGTCTATCCGAAAATTCACAAATGACAATTCTGTTTCTGTTGAATTTGATCCTTTCGGTTTCTCTATGAAGGATTTCAAGACGGGGAGTCATCTCATGAGGTGTGATAGTAGGGGGGATATGTATCCTATCATGCCCGGTTTCAGTCCATCGAGTCCAGCCGTGCCATCAGCTTTTGCGGTCATCTCTCCTTCCATGTGGCATGCTCGTCTGGGTCATCCGGGATCTTCTATTTTATCAGGTTTAGATAAAAATAGTTTTATTTCTTGTAAGGGTACAAGTCGTACTCCAATTTGTCAGTCTTGTTCATTAGGAAAAATTGTTAAGTTGCCATTTGTAGACTCCAATTCTCATACTTCTATGCCATTTGACATTATTCATAGCGACTTATGGACATCTCCTGTTCTTAGTTCAATGGGTCATCGATATTATGTTCTCTTTTTAGATGATTATTCTAGATTTTTGTGGACGTTTCCAATTGCGAATAAATCACAAGTGTTTTCCGTCTTCATAAAATTTAGAGCGTTCATTCGTACTTAATTCGAAAGAGAAATAAAAAATATTCAATGTGATAATGGGAAAGAGTATGACAATAGGGAGTTTCGAGATTTTTGTGCTACTCATGGAATAAATTTTCATTTTTCATGTCCTCATACATCTTCACAAAATGAGAAAGCCGAACGCAAAATTCGTTCCATAAATAACATTGTCCGAACTCTCCTAATACATGCCTCCGTACCTCCATATTTTTGGCATCATGCTCTACAAATGGTCACTTACCTGCTGAACATAATTCCGTCTAAAGGTCTGACATACTCTCCCCCCCTCAAAGTCCTATATAATAAGAACCCTTCTTATTCTCACCTTCGGATTTTTGGGTGCTTGTGTTATCCGTTATTTCCATCCACGACAGTTAACAAACTTCAGGCTCGGTCTACCCCGTGTGTGTTTTTGGGTTATCCGTCGAATCATCGTAGTTATAAGTGTTTTGATTTATCCTCCAAGAAAATCATAATCAATCGCCATGTCATTTTTGATGAGACTCAATTCCCATTTACGAAAGTTCATACTCCCGAACCTAAGTCATATAATTTTTTGGATGACTAAATATCCTCATATATTATTCGGAATTTTTCGGACATCTCCCGTACCCAAAATCCTCCACTGACCCATCGCCCGGCCCCACAAAGAACGCCACATCCAAAGAAGCCGCCTGCAGAGCTCCAGCAATTGGGCCTGTCCAGCCCAGTTCTGGAACTGGTCCAGAAACTGAGCCCAGCATTTACCGATTTGGGCCAGCAGGCCCACTTCCTGCTGGCCAGTCCGTCCCGACCCAGAAAATTCCCAAAATTCCCTCAATTCTTCATCGAGTCATAGACCGGTCACTCGGAGTCAGCGGGGTATTTTTACACCTAAAAGACATTTTAATTTACATTCTGATGTCCCTAAATCCCCCTTGCCCCGCAATCCTGTGTCCGCATTAAATGACCCTAATTGGAAAATTGCTATGACTGATGAATATAATGCTCTTATTGATAATAAAACGTGGGAGTTGGTGCCCCGTCCATATGGTATTAATATTATCAGGTCTATGTGGATTTTTACTCATAAGGAGAATTCAGATGGGTCATTTGCTATACATAAGGCACGACTTGTTGGTGATGGTAAGACTCAGCAGGTTGGAATTGATTGTGGTGAGACGTTTAGTCCGATGGTCAAACCGGTTACCATTCGCACTGTTCTTAGCTTGGCTCTTTCAAAAACTTGGCCAAATCATCAGTTGGATGTCAAGAATGCTTTTCTACATGGTGATCTCAAGGAAACAGTCTATATGCATCAGCCGTTGGGTTTCAGGGATCCCAACCGCCCTCATCATGTCTGTTTGTTGAAGAAATCACTATATGGGCTTAAGCAATCTCCACGGGCCTGGTATACACGATTTGCTGATTTTGCTTCGACTATTGGGTTCACTCACAGCCGGTCAGATAATTCCTTGTTCATCTACCGCCGTGGTTCTTCTTTGGCCTACATTCTGTTGTATGTGGATGATATCATCTTGACCGCCTCTTCCGATGCCTTGCGCCAATCTATCATGACCATGCTCAGTTCTGAGTTTGCTATGAAGGACTTGGGGCCGTTGAGTTATTTTTTGGGGATTGCCGTCAAGCGTCATTCAGGTGGCTTGTTTCTGTCTCAACGGAAGTATCTTCTTGAGATCATCGAGAGGCTGGGATGTCATCCTGTAAGTCCACTTCCACACCGATTGATGCAAACCCAAAGTCGAGTGCCGCAGCCAGTGCACCATACGAGGACCCGACCCGCTATCGCAGATCTTGCGGGGGCCCTCGATATCTTACCTTTACCAGCACCGGATATTACATATGCGGTTCAGCAGTGTGTTTATTCATGCATGATCCTGTGGTTGAGCACATGAATGCAATCAAACGCATCATTCAAGATCTTCACGGGACAACTGGACTATGGGTTGCACTTGTATCCTTCATCTACATCCACACTTGTCTCTTACGGATCTTTGATTGGGGTGGTTGTCCCGACACCAGACGGTCGACCGGCTATTGTATGTTCCTTGGCAACAACTTGGTCTCATGGTCGGCAAAGCGTCAAGCAACTCATCACGCTCGGTCACGAGGCGAGAATATCGAGGGGTAGCGAATGTGGTCTCCGAGTCCTGTTGGCTACGTAATCTACTTTTGGAGCTTCATTGTCCCATTCAGAAGGCAACATTGGTATATTGCGATAACATTAGTGTCATCTACCTCTTAGGTAACCCCGTTCAACACCAACGCACCAAGCATATCAAAATGGACATTCACTTTGTCCGGGAAAAGGTTGCAAAGGGTCAAGTTCGCGTATGCTATGTCCCGTCTCGTTATCAAATTGCAGACATCTTTACAAAGGGTCTACCAGCGGTTCTCTTTGAAGATTTTAGGGACGCCTCTCGGCGTTGAAAACCGCCGCTATGATCAAGTGGGTGTGTTAAACAGAGCAATATACATGTGATATACACTAAATATACAGCAGTGTATATCACATATATATCACTGAAATTAGGCCTCGCGATTAAATTTGTCTCGGCGAGAAGTGGGCCTCTCGGCCAGTGGGAAACAGAATTGGGCCTCTCGGCCAGTGGGCCTCTCTCGGCCAGATTGTAAGTGTATATATGGTATATATATTTGTAGTATATTGTAATAAAAAGGATACCTTAATTAGTGTTATACACCTACCATAATTGTATAGTTAGAATTATGGTAGAATAAGGATTTAGAAATAGAATAGGAAAAGGATTTGTAGTATTATGGAAAGATGTAACTTATATATATACCTATTCAATCAATGAAAATAATCAAGGGGATTATTTCTTTCAGTTTTATTTGAGCTGATGGTACGTCCATCGGAAATGACCTCTCTATCTTTACAAGGTAGGGATAAAAATGTGTAAACACCATTCTCCTCAGACCATAATTGTGGAATTATATTAGTATATTTGTTGTTGTTGAATGCAAGAAAGGCATCAACTCTGCCTACAAATAAAGCACATACAATACGAAGTCCAGATAAAGGAGGAGGATTATGTAAGTTGATAACTAAGATATTCAGGTGAGTCACATTAACCGCTTTCGAATTTTTGAAATTGGATTAATGTTTTATCGACTTATTTCATATCATAGTTCAGGCGTTAAAAATCAGTAAGGTTTACTCACTAATCTAAAAGTAGTTAAACTATGAAAAAGATACATATAGCCGATTTCAACTAATTTGTAATAGAGACAACATTGAAGCATATGTATAATAGCATAGTTGCTTTCAAGTCCAGAGTTGTGGTAAGTTGATCAGTGACCTAAAACTAGTTAAACTACTAAAATAATTCAGATAACCGATCCCAACTAGTTTTGGATTGAGACATACTTGATGTATAGAAAGGGGATCATGTAGATGCATGTATGTATCATGTATGCATCTGGACCATCTAATAAATGCATATCATGAAACCTTAATGAAAGTTGAGTTTTTGGATAATTGCTGAACAGTACATATAATGATGCTTACAAGGAAGAAAAGTTTGTGATGATTGTGACAGGAATTATTTAAGCTGGGATTTGTATGGAAGAATAAGAAGAAGAAAACAGTTCAAAGTCAATGTTAGAAGAAGCTATATGCAATTTGAAAATCATATTAAAGTCTCGCAGCCAATAGCAATTGTGATCGATGACGAAATCTAGGTCAATTGGAAAGTTATAAACTATTAAAGCATGAAATTTTGATGATTACTTTAACAGTGATGAGTCGAAAGGCACTTGAGATTGAGATAGAAGAGACCCATGAGAAATGTGTAATAGTCTATATTATAGTATTATTGTTTAACATCACAGTACCTAAATGCTGTCTTCTTAGCTTTTATTCAACAGCCCATAATTAGCTTAATTAATCCATACGGGTTGTGATGGAAATAAGTAATTCTTTCTTAATTAGAGATTTTGCATTTGAATTTTGTTGGATATGAAATCACCTTTATTAGAAAACGTTTTACCTCTAATGTAAGACTTGCCGACACAAATACAAATTTAATTGATTCCCATTACAGGTATGGACGATGGTGAAAAAGCATTAGCATCAACTAGGGGTGTCAATGCTTTTCAAAAAAATCAATTTACTGACCAAACCATACCCCACTGAATCGATTATTAGGTATCTTTTGATAAAATCATAGGTTTCTATTTATATCTGTACTGAATAATTAGGATAAATTTTTAATTTTATAAAATAAATAAAAAATAATCGAATCGTATCGAATAAGTTTATATGTGTAAAATATATTCAATATATTAAGTTTAAATATAAAGCATAAACATTTCGCCTTGGGTAGTTTATATGTGTAAAATATATTCAACATATTATGTTTAAATATAAAGCATAAATATTTCGCCTTGGGTCCAGGTGATGGAAATGACTAAAAGTCGGTACGTAATTAACACCTAAATTCCCAACTCCGAAATCTATTATGTTACTCCTATTAAACTAAATTAGTTCTAACATCTTAATAATAAGTTGCAATGCATCCAATGATCTTGAGTAACAAGCTACAATGTATCATGTGATTTAAATTTCTCTTATTAGAATACTTAATCTTAGTAGACTCAGTTCTTGAGTCTCATCTTGATTAATTAATACTTTTGCTTGTGTGATCTAAATTTTCTCTTTGCTTAAGTTTGTTTTACACCATTGTAATATTGAGATGAACCTCCATTCTTGTTGTTTTTCATTTTTTTCTTGACTCATCACCTTTTAAGCAATAAAAATGTCTAGAGAGTTTTTTCTACGGAAGTATGCATGGTAGTTTTTTCTAACTTTTCCTTGTGAATCTTACACGACGTTATAAAAAAATATCAAAAATTAACCGACCCGTACTGATACCAAAAGAGAAACCAAGATGATGGGGAGATTTAAAAAAAGTTAATTTTGATAATACAAAACAAAATAACAAAAAATGATATGGTAGATATTTAGAGAAATAATCAACCGAATCGTACCATTGACACCCCTAACCTCAACACAAGAACGAACTGCTTGAGTGAGCTTCTTTAGTAGTTACCCTGGGTTTACTTTTTCATCCCTCACCCTCTGCACACAAAAAAAAAAGCAACTCTATGCACTAAGCTTCTACTAATGCGGTGTAGTTCAAAAAAGGATCGAATCATATTGGACTTATTATTTCTACCAGAGTTTGCTTCCATACATGGATTGGTCTCCTGTCTTCCTGGCCATACAACGACAACTAAAAACTATACAGTAAAAGTAAGCATCCATGGAGCATGTCAAGTCAATATATATAACCAAAATTAGAAATTATCTTTGTATTTACCGCCTTTCTTGGTTGTTGTTTCAGTCAGGCACTCTATTTTCTTACATTTTGTCTAGATGAATACATTAGGTAACTTGAATGACTAAGTTGGCAGGACCTCAAAAGTTTTTTTCTAAGTGGAAGGGCTCAACCTTTCTTTTTCATTGATTCTCGCCCAAAAAATTACTAATGAGGTGATTAGCAAACACGCGGGGGCCTTTGTGTATTTTTAAAAATTTATGGGTTAAGTTTTAAACTTTCAAAACAGGCCTTTTTTTCTTTTCCTTTTCTTCATCGTTCCTTTTCCCTCCAACTCCAATGATTATTAAGCTTCCTCCTTCTCCCATAACTCCATTCATCTCCAAAAATATATCTGAAGGTAGTTTTGGGAGCCAAAAAGCTATTTCTAGAGCCAAGATTTGAGGATTCAGCTGAAGAATAGCTGCAGGTTTCAGAAGCCCTATTTTTTTCCTATTTTGATTTTTTTGAGTTCAAAATGGTATTTTTAATGTCTTATTTTGTGATGTTCTGAGTTTACAATCATTGTGGAGCCCTAATTAGTTGATATTGATTATTTGTTGATTCTGATTTACAGTCATTGTCAATCCCTAATTATTTTTTATCATATTTTTTTATTGAATTTCATTGTGTTTTGCGTGTCTTATTTGTTGATTCTTTAGATTTTATAGTCATGGTGATGACAAGAAGACAAACCGGTTCACTTTGGAGAGTCGACTACATGCCTTCTTCATCTAAAAAAAGGGTGAAGAAACGAGGTTATTGACCTAGATCCTGGTATAGGTGAAGTTGAAGCCCTAAAGAAGTTAATTAATAGAGCAAAAAAACAACCAAAAGATAACATTAATGGATGAAAGAAACAACAAGAGGAGTTCATTGATAGACGAGATGAAGAAACATATGAGTTAATTAATAGACAAGATGAACCAGATGAGTTAATTAATAGACTAGATGAAGAACTAGTGAGGTAATTAATAGACAAGATGAAGAACCAGATGAGTTAATTAATAGACGAGATGAAGAACCATATGAGTTAATTAATAGACGAGACGAAGAACCATATGAGTTAATTAATAGACGAGATAAAGAACCATATGAGTTAATTAATAGACGAGATGAAGAACCATATGAGTTAATTCATAGATGAGATGAAGAAGAGGCAGACTATTCATCTCGTGATAAGCTTCTCAAGGAGATTGATAAATTTGACTATGAAGAAGAAGAAGTAGCCAATTGTGGTCATGGAGAAGAGGAATGTCTCGAATGCGAGGCTCTGGAAGATGAGGAGGACAAAAGTGATCGTGTATTCATTCGTGAAAAGTTCAAGTCTATCACTGTAGAAAATATGGAAAGGCTCGGATTGAACTTATGTCTTTTGGAAGGCGTTGATTTCCCAGCCAGGATCATTGTAAGGTCTAGTATGAAGTCGTGGTTTGACTTTAAAGTTCTATTGCGAAAGCATAAACTTCTAAATCTCTTTCGTAGAACTTGTTTTGGCCACTTCTTGGATCTGCCCTCACACTGGGATACATTTAGTGGAAAGTTTGTTCATTCGCTTCTTCTACATCAAATTACCAATCGAAAGAAGAAGCATGAGACGTGGTTTTTGATTGATAATATGCCATGTTGTTTTGAGTTGAGGGAGTTTTCATTGGTCACTGTGTTGAATTGTGGGGCCTTCCCTAGAGAAAATGAGTCTAATAAGGTCCATAAAAAAGTGGGAAAGATAAAAATTAATCAGGTATTACATAGGATAAGCTCTTGAAGAGCTTCGAAAATGAAACATTGTCCAATTTGAACAAGCTTAAGGTTTTCTTGCTGTGATTTGTTCATTGTATTATATTAGCACATTACAATTCTAAAGTAGTTGAAACGAGATGGATAAGCTTGGTCGAATCGTTGTTGCGCTTTAACAAATATCTTCGGGGAAAGATATGATTTGATATACTTTGGATTACTTGAAGAATGTGGACATGTTCAAATTGTTTATTCAATTCAATAACGATCCCACTACAAGACTAACTTATTGTCTTTATGAATTTCCCTGGGCATTGCTCATAAGTTATCCATACCAATATCATTGTATTATAGACCATTGGTATTCAGTTGACCCCATTATGTGTTGCATTCCATTACAAGCATTGACATATGAAGTAATCCCATTTGTTGGACGTAATGGTGTCAAATCAGGGGTTGTTCCTCTTCTAACTCCAAGGATGCTAACGTGGCGCACTTCTTGCCAATATGAACATGATCCATTCCAAAAGAAAATAATTGCTAAACATGTAACAATTTAAACTTGAGTTTATTAGAATGGCAAAACTGGTACATTATAAACTAAAAGAAAATACCTGGTGAAGAGGTAATAATTTTTAACTTAGGTCTATTAGAATGTCAAAACTGGTACATTATAAACTAAAAGAAAATACCTGCTGAAGAGGTAACAAATTTTAACTTAAGTCTATTAGAATATCAAAACTGGTGTATTATAAACTACCTATTTTATGAACTGATCTTGTTGTTTGTTCGTTGAACTTAAGAGGGTGCGTTCTTTTCTTTACCCAATTATTGGTGAGGTGGAGAATGACCACATAAGGAATCTTGTACCTTATAATGACGAGGAGGTGGATGAAGGAATATATGCATTGAGGGAGGATATTTCTAATGCGATATGGATCAATAGGCCAGTAGAGCCCTGCCAACGAAGAAATAAGGTACAAATGGATGAAGAAATAAATGCATTGAGGGAGGAGATTGCTGATGCGACATGGATCAATAGGCAAGTGGAGCCCCGCCAACGACGTATAGTAGAGCGGGAGCCTATGACTTCTGGAGGTAGTGAATTTTGCATGGAGTGTGGTCGGGGGACGAATGTCGTTCTTGATAGAGTGGCAGCAATTGAGAAATCAATTGATGAGTTAAAAAATGCATCATGCTACAATATAATTTCTAATATAATTTTATATTACAATATTATCTTTGTTTGTACATGTTCAGATGGATTAATTGTGTTTTGATGTTACGTATTAACTTTGTTGTTGATAAACACTCGTGATATACACAGTTTATTGGCCATGTATATCACGAGCTGACTTAGCAAAGATGGGTTGTTAAACCCGTGATATACACGGTGTATACATGTCGTGTATATCACGATTTAGTGGCCTATTTTAGGAGATGTTTTGTTGTAATTAGAATTGTACACTTACCATAATTGTATAGTTATTGTACAAGTAGAATAAGGTTTTAGGAGTAGAATAGGAATAGGATTTTCCTATTATGGAAATTATAAATTGTCCCGCTGGACCTACTGTTCTGCCACATCCCACGGTTTCTGCCCTAGTTTCGGCTATTAGGCCAGTTGCCTAGCCCAATACCGAAACTGCTTTAGTTCCTGCTTCTATCCTCGCTATTGTTTTTAGTATTGGGCCAGCAGGTCTACTGCCTGCTGGCTAGCCCGTCTCATATCCGAATTCTTTCCAAAATCCACCCAATTATCCCCCGAGTCATAGACCAGTCACTCGTAGTCAACAGATATTTTAAAACCAAAATGACATTTTAATCTAAATTCTAATATCTCTAAATCCCCATACACTGTAACCCAGTGTCCGCATTAAATGACCCGAATTGAAAATTGGCTATGAACGACGAATATGATGCTCTTATTGAAAATAAGACGTGGGAGTTGGTACCCGTCCTTCTGGTGTTAATATTATTCGGTCTATGTGGATTTTTACTCATAAGGAGAATTATGATGGTTCTTTTGCAAGGCATAAGGCTCGTTTTGTTTGGTGATGGTAAGACTTAGCAGGTCGGCGTATATTGTGGTGAGACGTTTAGTCCGGTGGTCAAACCGGATACCATTCACATTGTTCTCAGTCTGGCTCTTTCGAAAGCTTGGCACATTCATCAGTTAGATGTGAAGAATAATTTCTTACATGGTGATCTTAAGGAGACCGTTTAGATGCATCAGCCTTTGGGTTTTCGAGACCTCAAATATCCTCATCATGGCTGTTTATTGAAGAAGTCCTTGTATGTGATTAAGCAGGCCCCACGAGCTTGGTATAAGAGATTTGCAGACTATGTTTCATCTATTAGGTTTACACACAGCAGATTTGATAATTTATTATTTATATATCATCGTGGTACTTTCCTGGCTTATATACTATTATATGTTGATGATATTATCTTGACTGCCTCTTCTGATGCTTTGCGCAAGTCTATCATAACAATGCTCAGTTCTGAGTTTACTATGAAAGACTTGGGGCCCTTGAGTTACTTTTTGAGGATTGCTATCACTCATCATGCAGGTGGATTATTCTTATCTCAATGGAAGTATGCAATTGAGATCGTTAAGCGAGCTGATATGTCCTCATGCAAGTCTACTTCCACTCAAATTGATACTAAACCCAAGCTGAGTGCTGCGGCTGACTCACCGTATGAGGATCCAACCCACTATTGCAGTCTTGCAGGGGCTCTTCAGTATCTTACTTTCACAAGATCAGATATTACGTATGTCGTACAACATGTGTGTTTGTTTATGCATGATCCCAGGGTTGAGCACATGAATGCGCTCAAACGCATTATTCGATACAACCAGGGATCACTTGACTATGACTTACATTTATATCCTTCATCGACGTCTACACTTGTCTCGTATACAAATATTGATTGGGGTGGCTGTCCGAATACCAGACGTTCCACGTCTATCTATTATATGTTTCTTGATAATAACTTGGTCTCATGGTCTGCGAATCGTCAGTCTACAGTATCACGCTCTAGTGTCGAGGCCGAGTATCGAAGGGTAGCTGTCATTACTGTAGAGGCAGTGGAATAGGTTCTTTCAGTTGTTGCTTTCATTACTGTCAATTTAATTTTAGAATAAGTTGTACATGTCCAAATAAATGAGTTTCCAGTTGCGTCTATTATAAATTGAGTGTACACAAATAGAAAAAAACAAAAAACATATCCAAATTCCACAAGTGGATATACATTGAGTGTAGACGTCAAAACTTGGAAAATATATCGATAGATGTGTACAACAGGTCTATGGATTCTTTCTATATATTTTCTTCAACATTCTTCATGATTACACTTATGTGATACTTTCCAATGTGGATTTTCAATCACTAAACAGGGTAATGACTGTTCGTATTAAATATTTGATGAGAAGTAAAAAAGACAATATATTGTAATTCCTATATTAAATCCCTCCATCTTGTAAGGGAAGACAATATATTTTACTCCCCATAAATAAATTCCTCTATTTTGTAAGGGAGTTCATATCTACTCATTCAAAAAACCTTCTAAACACTCCAAGTTGTAGACTCCAATACCAAAGTTGGCAACACCCCAAAACTTTTCTAATGGTCATGTTAACCACCACCACCCCGCACAAAATTGTTACCCTCGTGTGGACAGTCTAATATGAGAAGTACCCATAGCTAGTGATAGTATCACATGGCTCAGAAACCGTGTTGATATCCTTCAGGATGAGTTGTGGAATGTCTGTCACATTGTTGTGATGGTGACAAAAGAGAACTGGCTGCATGGAGAATCAACATGATTCTCACTGAACTCCTCCCTGAGCGTGGAGAGTTGCTGGAAGACTACTTCACTCCCCCTCCTTCACCATTATATTCCCCTAAAGCTCCCCTCCCCCAAAAAAAACTCAGTAGTTGTGGTTTCTAATTCTCTTTTGTTTTTGTTTTTGCATGGCATGTGAAAAGGATGTTGTTTTGCTGTTTTTGTTGTTTTATTTGCATGCCATCTAAAGCAACCTATATATCAGCATATATAAATATTAAGATAACGTCTTGCTTTTATTCACTTCTTTCCAGTCTATTTTATCTTCTACTAAGCGTTCTTGAAAAATAGAGAAAAATGCACTGATAACTTAAAGTTTCGCGCATAGACACTAGACCTTATTTTATCTTCTACTAAGCGTTATTAAAAAATGGAGAAAAAAGCACTGATAACTTAAAGTTCCGGACGTAGACACTAGACCTTATTTTGCCTTCTACTAAGCGTTGTTGAAAAATAGGGAAAAAAGGCAATGATTACTTAAAGTTTCGCGCATAGGCACTAGACCTTATTTTATCTTATACTAAGCATTGTTGAAAAATGGAAAAAGGAATTACTATGCACTATTAACTGCCACACATAGACACTAGACAAAATTGTATCTTCTACTAAATGTGTTTGAAGTTGTTACATTAAATGGGTAAATTATAGTTATGTCACCAATATAAAGTTGTTATATATGATCATCACAACCAATATCAATATCAAACGTGATATTAATATAAACATAAATATCAATGAAAATATATATGATGTTCACATATAGTTATGTCACCAATTTATAGTTGTTACACATGATCATCACAAAATGGGAAAAATATGCACATTAAATGGATAAATTATAGTTATGTCACCAATTTAAAGTTGTTCTATATGATCACCACAACCAATATCAATAAAAATATCAATATCAAACGTCATATTAATATAAACACCAATATCAATGAAAATATATATATGGTGTTCACATATAGTTATGTCACCAGTATATAGTTGTTACATATGATTATCACAACCAAAGACTTTCACTAGCATATTATTAACATTACTCAATTAGTGTCATTGTTTAGATCATTATAATGTTGTTTCACAAATTGTATGATGACTACTTATTGTTTAGTCAAAAATATAAGTTTAAAATTTTAGAATTAGTTCAATTCTTATTTAATAAATATTTTTTGGTTGAAAAAATATGTGTCACGTTGTATATTTTACTAATATTTTGTAGGTAAATTATAAACTAAACGTTTAGAACTCTCAAAACACGTGTCACGTTGTATATTCTACTAATATTTTATAGCTGAATTATAAATTAAATGTTCACAACTCACAAAACATGTGTCACATTGTATATTCTACTAATCATTTGTAAGTGAATTATAAACTAAACGTTCAGAACTCGCACATAACTCCAACGGTAACGTTTTTCAAACCCAATGTTCAAATAACGGTAATATTTCCATTATAAATACCCCTATTTCCAGGGTTTTCACCAAAAAGTAAATAACGCCAGTGAATATTATTAGATGTGCGTTGTTCATTAATTATTAAAATATCATAAAATTCATCGTCTAACACGTATGCCACACAAAAGGGAATATGCATGTGTGGTGATTTAGCTTCCATTAGAATTTCAAAGACACCACAAAATCCTGAAAGAGAGTTTTATGCTGGTGCGAAGGGAAAGGTTAGTATTTAATTTGCTTACGTCTGTTTTAACTTGATACACTACTAATTATTTTATTTCGATTTATACAGAAAGAAGATAGTGGCTGCGGTTATTTTAGATGGGTTGATGATGATATCCCATTCATTAGAGAGGAGAAATTTAATTTACTGCACATGCTTCACGAAGATGAAGTGTTATTGAGAGAAGTCAGAAGCCTCTTCTTGAAAGAGGAAGCATCGAGGGACTGGTTTAAAGATCAAATGAAGGAAGCTTAGACTGAGAGGAATCAAGTAAAAAAGGAATTGAAGGTAGCAGAAACGGAGAGGAATCAGGCAAAAAATGAACTAAAGGCTACTGAAATTGAAAATAAAAAGCCGAAAAGGATGCTGTTGTGTTTAGTGTTATTTTTAATTACCAAATGGGTCATTTATGGTTCCTTTTGACTGTGTTTCCTTTTTTAATCAATTGTCAACTTATTTTACTTTATGTATAGACCGAATGCATTCATCCAAAAACAAAGTCAAAATGATAACATTTAACATAGACCAATAACAATTATAAATGGATCAACAATGGTTATACATTTACTGCAGGCATATAAAAACAAAATGTCAATAGACCAACAGACCAACAACATATATACATTTTACTACAGTCATAGCAAATAAAATGACAATAGACCAACAACAAATTCACTGCTCAATTTGTGACGAATTCTGCTCAACTTTTGACGAATTTATATTACAAGTGGTTTTTTTATGTCCATGTTATTTGCATAGGGAGCATTTGTTTCTTGGTATTACTACTTTCTCCCTCCGAGCAACTCTACTTATGCTTATTACTCTTTCGACCCAGTTTAGGAATATATTTTGCTGGGGAACATATGCGCCCTACATATGTGAAGGAGTCATCCACTTACTTTCATGAGGAATTTGGACAATATCACCTTCATATACTTTGTAGTATGCATCTTCCAAGTAATATGCAAAACAATGGTTATAGACAGAGTCTTCAAATTTATCTGGGTAACTCTTACTAAGGGCTGCTATGACATGTGGGCATGGGAGCTTGTCCACGTCTAAATCTCTACAAGAACATGACATAGTCCATAAGTTGACAATTGCATGGTCGCCGTGTCGGCACGCGGTGTACTCGTTTTCATTTATCCAAATGATAACTGTTTTTTTTTGCTCGCTTCCATTCACTTCCTTATATTTTTCTTAGCATGAGACATGATGCAGTTGTTTATTAAGATCAGATTATTTTCTAAGGTACATCTTTCATTGAATTTGGTAGTAAACCTCATATTAATGGCGTTGAAAATGGAAGTTATGGGGAACTCTCTCTCTATATATATATATTAGAAATATTGAGTTGAACGATTCGTCAATGTTTGACGTCAACACATTAAATCTGTTCCCCAAAAAAAATGTCCTGCTCCATTTATCAAAACCCAACTTCATCCCTAAGGCAATCAACTACATCTGGTGCAACACGCTAAATTTTACAAAAATAATTATTGAATGCCTCCGCGGTATATGCTTTTGCTACTCTATAAAAGAATTTCTTGAATGATCCATTGTGGAATATCCCACGCATTCTTTCACAAAGATGTCTTGTGCAAATATTGTGCTGAGCATTAGCGTAAACCTCTCATATTGCCTTCTTGATGTTGTGGTGTCGATAGGATATTATGCACAAATCTAAGCTGTTAGGCACAAATTCAAGGAACAGTTGGAAAAAGTAATTTCAAGAGACATCACACTCCAAGTCAACCATACAATAGGCAACTTGGAAAACATGGTTCTTCACATCTTGTGCCACATCAGTCAACAAAACACCTCCATACTTGCTCTTATAAGTGTGTGCCATCAACTTTTATGACCTTTATCATGTGCTTAAATTCCCTTATCCACGTTTCAAAATTCAAGAAGTAATATAAGAATCTCCCCTCATTATCAAGTTGTAAGTTTATTTTGCTTCCGGGGTTTGTAGTATCGACAATCCAACTATATGGAATCAATTTCGAATACCTATCAGCCGCTGACCCCCTTACCAATTCCTTAGCAATTAAGCCTTTTTGATAGGCCTTTCAATAGCTAATTTCACAGCCAAAGCATTCAAGTACTTTCTTCTGAATTTATTTGGGAGTGATCCCTGCGCCTTCTTCAAACTTAGCCATAATGTGCCACACTATTACTACAGTTGATGCCTTTGAATGCTTAGTGGCAATGTGTTGTATGCCACATGTGTGCACATTACACTATAATGTTATAATAAACCTAGAATTTGTTGTGTATTTATTGGCGCAGAGTCTCCACTTGCAAGAATCATCAATACATCTAGCCAAATATTTGTCTGATTTGATCTTTCAAGCATAGAAACTGAAGTGTGTCTTCAAGGCAGCTAATGATAGTGCTTTCACTAGTGTACGCTTGTCCTTGAAGTGTCGTCACACTTAAAACTTGTTCCATCAACATAGCTATGGTTGCTGGAAGCTGAATTTTCTAAATCATCTCCATGAACATTATCAGGACAGTCATTATCCATTAGAGGTTCGCAAGGATCTTCATAGATGTCATTGTCCATTGGAGATTTGCAATGATCTTCATCGATGATTGATGAGGCTAACCCATTAGTATTCGATGCCCATCGTAAATTCGCTGCAACTGATAAATTCGATGTAACTGATGAATTTGGACTTTCAACAATCCTCTTCTTCAAACTTACATATAACCTAGGCTTGAAACCATCCTTATCGGAATTCATAAGATATATTTATTCCAACGATTTAAAAAATAAAAATAAATAAATAATAAAATAAAAACTATAATAAATTATAAATCATTTCCCCTCCCCCCCCCCCATTTTCCCTCATTTGTCCTTTTTTTAATCCCGCATTTTTCTTGGATTGAAGCTCCCAAATCAGTTCTTCTCCTCTCTTTCGATCTTAACCCTAGTATAGTAGAGCTTTTCTTCTCATCTTCTCCACCCGTTACTTCTTTTGAGCTGCCATTGTTAAACCCATTGAAAATTTTAAAAATAAATTATGAATTGGGTGGTTATTTTTGGGTTTTACGGCTTGGGAATTACTCTTTTTGGTTATAGTTTGGTCTGGTAAGATTTATTTCGTGATTTGTATGCTCTTATTCGTGATCTGTAGGCTTTAATTTGTGTTTTTCTCCAAATTTACCATTTCTGGTAATCTGAGTCTAGTATAGACCAATTTAAGTTTATTATGGAGGGTAAAAATATAGCTGCTGGTGATTTCGATGGTAACTGGGTATGTATTAAAACCGCTTGGAAATGGAATTCTCCAAAAAACATCTAACATGTTGAATTGGATACTTATTACACATATGATGATTTATTGAAGAGCGTGATTCTATCTGGTAATATAGACCCCGTGTCGACAGAAGTGTCCATTAGCTACGTAATTAATGATCCTAAAAGGGACTGCCTCCTACCTACATCACAAAGGGCTTATTTTGATGCCCCAATAACCTCTCTCCACTTAATTAGCCTTAATCCAAAACAGGGTCCTGCCACCTAATAATTAATAAGATTTGCCCAAACTCCTAAAAAAGACTAAGTTGGGGCCCTATGTTGTTTTTATTTGAGGAAAAGCCAAATTAAATGTAAATAGAAGTACCTTTCTGAAACATTATGAAGTAACCACATACATCAAAATGAGAAGTAGGAGGTACTATATATACCTATATAGATGATAAATATACACGTGATATACACTTATCATAAGAAGTGTATATCACAATTTTGTGCTATATTATACCTGTGATATACACTTACCATAATTAGTGTATATCACGGTTTTGTCGTTGAATTATAGTGTAAATAATTGTATTAATTGGCATTGTACACTTATCATAATTATATGATTCTTGTACTACTAGAATAGGGTTTTGGGAGTAGAATAGGAATATGATTTTCCTATTATGAAAAATTGTAAATTGTATATATACTATTTCATTAATGAAAATAAGAAAAGGGATTATTTCTTTCATGGTATCAGAAGTCTAGGTCTTAAATTCCTCTCCCAAATTCCGTCGACTTTGCCTCAAGTTCCGAGCCTCTTTTCTTAAATTTCATGCCCGACGGTACCACCTCTCTTCCCAAATCCCTACATCATGTCTTGCATTGATATTATGGCTAAGAACACGTTTTACCCTGCTCTTACTGTTTCTAACATCAAGAATCACATCTCTATCATTCTTGAAATAAAAAACGTCCAATACGCGACGTGGGCCGAATTGTTCAAAGTTCATGCATGCTCGCATCAAGTACTCCAACACATTATTCCCGCGGATCCTGCAGATACCAAGGTACCCAAACCCGAGGATAATCCTAAGTTATGGACAACCATTGATGCTACCGTTCTTAAGTGGATTTTCTCCACTATTTCTACCGACCTGTTGTAAACGATTATCGAACCAGATGCTATGGCAATGGATGCTTGGAATAGAGTGCGTGATATATTTCAAGATAATCAAAATTCTCGTGTTGTTACCCTTGAGCAGGAATTCTCCCACGTCAATATGGAAGATTTCCCCAACGTTTCAACATACTGCAAAAGGTTAAAAGAATTGGCTGATCAACTCCGCAATGTTGGTGCGCCCGTTACCAATGATCGTCTGGTTCTTCAGATGGTTGCAGGCCTTTCTGGGGCCTATAGTGGCGTTGGTACGTTTCTCCGTCAGAGCAGTCCTCTTCCGCAGTTTTATCAAGCACGTTCCATGCTCACGCTTGAAGAAGTCGGCTTGGCTAAGAAAGTGGCCACCGGGGCCCCGTCCATCGTCATGGTGATCGAGTCCAATTTTTCCATCCATCTCCAACAATTCCGGCCAAAGCTGCATTAACGGTGGAGACAAAAATGGTTAGAATCGCAAAAATAATGGCAAAACTGTGGCGGAAACCGAGGTGGAAATAACGGGGGTGGCAATGGGCCTCGGGGCAGTGGGCCGCAAGCCAACTGGACATAGCCCTGGGGCCCATGGCTATGGAACTGGGCCCAACAGCCCCTATTTTCAGTCATCCACTGTCCATCCGAACTGGGCCTAGTTTTAGCAGCCCATCATGCCCAATTTTTCCAGCCCACAATGGATTCCGAAAGCAGCTTCTGGGTCGGGGCAGCAATCCGGCGTGCTTGGGCCAAGGCCCCACCAGTCCACCGTGCCGTGGGCCCACCCCTACCGACATTGAAGCCGTGTTACACACACTTGGATTAAATCCACCAAACCCGAATTGGTACAAGGACACTGGAGCCACTACCCACATGACATCTGACCAAGGTACTCTCTCGTCTTATTCCAATTTGAGCAGTAATCGTGGTCTAATAGTTGGTAATCGCAATTCAATTCCAATTCGTGGTTACGGTCATAAAACTTTGTCTCCCCCCCATCCACCTCTTGTCTTTAAAAATACTCTTCATGCCTCTAAATTAATTAAAAACTTGGTGTCTGTCCGTAAATTCACCCCTGATAATTCCGTTTCAGTTGAATTTGATCCTTTTAATTTTTTTTGTGAAGGATTTCAAGACGGAGATTCCGCTCATGAGATGTGATAGTAGGGAAGATTTTTGTCCTATCACGCCCACCTCCGGTCTCTCAAGTACAGCCTTGCCATCTACTTTTGCGGCTCTCGCTCCTTCCTTATAGCATGCACATTTGGGTCACCATGTGTCGTCTATTATTTCCTCTTTATATAAAAACAATTTTATTTCATGTAAGGGTACGCGTAGTACTCCGATTTGTCAATCTTATTCTCTAGGAAAATTTGTTAGATTGCCGTTTGTAGACTCTAATTCTCGTACTTTAATGTCATTTGATATTATTCATAGCGATTTATGGACATCTCCTGTTCTCGTTTCTTTGGGTCATCGTTACTATGTTTTATTTTTGGATGATTATTCTAATTTTTATGGACTTTTCCGTTGGCGAAAAAATCTCACATTTTTTCCACTTTCTTAAAATTTAGAGCATTCATTAGAATCCAATTCGAACGGAAAATCAAAAATATTCAATGTGATAATGACAAAGAATATGATAATGGGGTGTTTCGGGAGTTTTGTGATAATAATGGAATCAATTTTCTTTTTTCATATCCTCATACGTCCTCAGAAAATGGGAAAGCCGAACGCAAAATTCGTACCATCAATAATATTGTCTGAACTTTATTGGTTCATGCTTTCGTGCCCCTTCTTTTTGGCATCATGCTCTACAAATGGCTACATATCTTCTTAACATTCTTCCTGCCAAAGGTTTGGCATATTCGTCCCCCCTTCAAATCTTATATAATAAGGCTCTTTCGTATTCACATCTTAGGGTCTTTGGGTACTTATGTTATCCGCTATTTTCGTCCATCACAATTAACAAACATCAGGCCCATTTTACCCCTTATGTGTTTTTGGGTTATCCGTCTAATCATCGTGGCTACAAATATTTTGATTTATACTCTAATAAAATTATCATTAGTTGTCATGTTGTTTTTTATGAAACTCAATTTTCGTTTACTAACGTGAGTAGTCCTGAGCCTAGTTCATATCACTTTTTGGACGATGCCGTCTCTCCATATATTATCCACCATTTTTCGGACGTGTCCCACACCCAAAATCTACTAGCGGGCCCACTGCCTGCTGGACCCACTATCCCGCCTAACCCCGCTGTTTCCAGTCCAGTGATTAGGCCAGTTTCAGCCCCAGTTTTGGTGATTGGGCCAGTTGCCCAGCCCAATATCGAAACTGATCCAGTCACGGCTTCAGTCTTGGCTAATGTTTCTAGTTTTGGGCTAGCAGGCTCACTGTCTGCTGGCCAGTCTGTCGCCTATCCCGATGTTTCCAAAATCCACCAAATTCTCCCCCGAGTTACAGACCTGTTACTTGTAGTCAACGGGGTATTTTTAAACCAAAAAGACATTTTAATTTAAATTCTAATGTTCTTAAATCCCCCTACCACGTAACCCAGTATTTGCCTTAAATGACCCGAATTGGAAATTGGCTATGACCGACGAATATGATGCTCTTATTGCGAATAAGACGTGGGAGTTGGTGCCCCATCCTTCTGGTGTTAATATTATTCGGTCTATGTGGATTTTTACTCATAAGGATAATTCTGACGGTTATTTTGCGAGGCATAAGACTCGTCTTGTAGGTGATGGTAAAACTCAGCAGGTTGCCGTGGATTGTGGTGAGACGTTTAGTGTGGTGGTCAAACCGGCTACCATTCGCACTGTTCTTAGTCTGGATCTTTCCAAAGCATGGCTCATTCATCATATAGATGTGAAAAATGCTTTCTTACATGGTGATCTTAAGGAGACCGTTTATATGCATCAGCCCTTGGGCTTTCGAGACCCCAAATATCCTCATCATGTCTTTTTATTGAAAAACATCATTGTATGGGCTTAAGTAGGCCCCATGGGCTTGGTATAAGAGATTTGCCGACTATGTTTCATCTATTGGATTTTCGCACAGCAGGTTTGATAATTCATTGTTCATATATCGTCGTGGTTCTTTCCTGACTTATATTTTATTATATGTGGATGATATTATCTTGATTGCCTCCACTAATACTTTACACAAGTCTATCATAACCATGCTCAGTTCTGAGTTTGCTATGAAAGACTTGGGGCCCTTGAGTTACTTTTTGGGGATTGATGTTTCTCGTCATGCATGTGGGTTGTTCTTATCTCAACGATAGTATGCAACTGAGATTATTGAGCGTGATGGCATGTCCTCGTGCAAGTCTACTTCCACTCCCGTCGATACTAAGCCCAAGCTAGGTGCTGCGGCTAGCTCCCCTTATGAGGATCCGGCCCGTTATCGCAGTCTTGCAGTGGCTCTTCAGTATCTTACTTTCACGAGACCAGATATTACGTATGTCGTACATCAGGTGTGCTTGTTTATGCATGATCCCAGGGTTGAACACATGAATGCACTCAAACGCATTATTCGATACATCCAGGGAACACTTGACTATGGCTTACATTTATATCCTTCATCAACTTCTACATTTGTCTCATATACAGATGCTGATTGGGGTGGTTGTCCAGATACCAGACGTTCCACGTCTGGCTATTGTATGTTTCTTGGGAATAACTTGGTCTCATGGTCTGCGAAGCATCAGTCTACATTATCACGCTTTAGTGAAGAGACTGAGTATTGAGGGGTGGCCAATGTGGTCTCTGAATCATGTTAGTTACGTAATCTTCTTTTAGAGCTTCATTGTCCTATTTAGAAAGCTACCTTGGTTTATTGTGATAACGTTAGTGCCATCTACCTTTCTGGTAATGCAGTTCAACAACAACGCACTAAACACATCGAGATGAATATTCACTTTGTTCGCGAAAAGGTAGATCGTGGACAAGTACGGGTCTGCCATGTCCCTTCCAGATATCAAATTGCAGACATCTTTACAAATGGGCTTCCATCGGTCCTTTTTGAAGATTTTAGAGACAGTCTGCGTACGAAGACTGCCCGCTATAACTGCGGGGGTGTGATAAATATACACGTGATATACACTTACCATAAGTAGTGTATATCATGGTTTTGTGCTATATTATACCCGTGATATACACTTACCATAATTAGTGTATATCACGGTTTTGTGGTTGAATTATAGTGTAAATAATTGTATTAATTAGCATTGTATATTTACCATAATTATAGGATTCTTGTACTACTAGAATAGGATTTTGGGAGTAGAATAGGAATAGAATTTTCCTATTATAAAAAATTTTAAATTATATAAATACTCTTTCATTAATAAAAATAAGAAAAGGGATTATTTTTCTTTCAATAGAGTTGAACTATAGAAATTATTGTCCTCTGGTGGAGGTACTTGTTTTCATCTTTTTAATTTCATTGTGGCTCAAGTTTGTGATTGTTCAAATAGATCCTTTCAAGAACTGAAGAGCCTTAATAATTAATTGACTCTAATCATCTAAGTATATCTGCTGTTATATGTGTATGTTTCCAAGAATCTCTTTGTCATCCCTTTTTATATTTTTCTGATCAATCATTAATAATATTATTTAGTGAAAGAAGTAATGGACACCATTAGACGTATTCATTTAGAAATTAACATGATAAATGTGTGATTATTGATATTCTAGTTTCCCCAATGGAAAAATGTAATATTTTTTTTATTTATTAATTATTATTATTCTAGTTATTCCTTAGTATACTATCAAGGTGTCTAGTACGGTAGTCAGAGGCGGATTTAAGAGGTGGGGAGGGTGTTCACCCAAACACTTTCGGTAAAAAATTACACTATATAGATAGAGTAGATTTGATGTGTTTATGTATATATATTAACTTTTGAATATATTGAACAAATGTAAAAGGTTAGCTCAAGTGGTCCAGGACATTCAAAATTATCTCTGGCATCCTAAGTTCAATTATCAGGAATAACATTCTTTTTTATGTTTAGCTTTTGTTATTTTTTTTCGAATTCATTGAGTAAAAATATTGGATCCGCCGTTGATTGTAGTTTCTGTACAAGGTTAATATATATTGATAACTTCTTGTTTGATCAGACATCACAATGTTAGCAGAATGTATGCACTTCCAAAGGCCACTAATTGAGTAATGATTATAGTACTTCCATTTTCATTAGCCTACTACCTTTGTCACTTTTATTTATAATATATATATATATATATTATATACCATTATGTATAACTTGGTAACAATCATATAGCGCTCTAGTTCATGGAAAACGATCGTGGGGTCTCCCTCACCATAACAATAGTCATGAATAATTTTCATGACTCAAGATCGTTGAGAAAGGTCTAGTTTTTGAAATTTCTTCGCAGTGGTACTAAAGAGTCACCACAAAAGTCACTCTTAAGTAAAAAAAAAAAAAAAGAGAATATTTTTCGCGAATTTCATACCGCAACTTTTACCTGTTCTTTTTTTCTACCGAAACTATCACCATCTATATATTAAAATACAACTCAACTACTAATTATTCCTTTTTTCTACCCGAGCAATGAAAATAGTTCCGGTAAGAAAATGAAACAATTTATAGTTGAGGTGTGTTTTAATACATAGATGGCTATATATGGTTTAGGTGGAAAAAAATAACTGATAGTTGGGATGTAAAACTCACGAAAAAATGATATTTCAAGTGTGTTTTTAATCATTAACGCTGTTTGAATTCACATTTAGATGACTAGTGTAAGCAAATATTATTTTGAGTGACACCATTAGTGATTGACTGTTAGTTCTGGAGTAGTTCCAAGAAAGCAACAAGGTTATCTTATCATCAAGTGATGGTTATATAGTCAAGTGTTATGAAAAGGATCACTCATAAGAATCCTTTAATTTTGAAAAGTGAAAGTGTTTATCAATAAGATTCTGTGAAAGGGAACATTTCTGATTTATTCATGCCAAATATAAAGAAACTAAATTAAATTTAAAAAAAATATAGACATAGGTTTAGATAAATAAAATTGGATGCAAAAGAACATTATACGTGTGTATATTTTTATCCACACATATATAGTATATGATGTGAGTGAGTGGTTGGGGATTATAAGCAACTAAAATTTCTTGTGTTTCAATCATCAAGACAATTTGGAACACACATATAAATTAAGAACTTTGAAAAAGGTTGATCTACTTGTCTTATTAAGGTTATGGTTTATTTTTATTTTTGAAATCTTTTAATTAACCATTGGTTATCAACAGAGCCGTTCCTGGTGCGGTCGAGGCGGCGGCGCCGCACATGCCCCCTGGCCGCCGGGGCCTCCACCCCAGAATTTTCATTTTTTTATTGGTTTCAAATATTAAGATATGTATTAAAATGTTTTTAATCTTATCAGTGAGAGCTGTAGTCTAGCGGTTGAGGGTTCCTTTCAAAAATCATTTCTTAGTGAGAGGTAGCGTGCTTGATTCAATGAGCCGCGAAAGGCTTTTTCTTTAAAACACAAAATCAGATTTGACCCAAAGTTCCAATCAGTCGGCCCAAGTCCCAAATAGTGTTTACTATACATTTATTTGATGTTTTGATCAATAATTTTTTTTCATATGAATTAATTAGTTAATTTTAATTTTTCATATGAATAAAAATGATTTTTTTTTGTTTCTCACACCGGATCCTTAAAAGTATAGGAACGACTCTAGTTATCGATATATCTGTTCCTGGTCCCCATTTCCTTTTAATTGAAAAAAAAACTTTAACTTTTAGTATTAAACAAAAGAAAAATATTATACTTTTATTTTAAATAAAAACAAAAAATCTTGTCAAATCTCAAAGGTGGCAACTTGCGACCGCAAAAGGCATTTTCTTCAATTATTTAGCACTTAATAGAGACTTCAATCCTACCACCCCACACGGCCTCACCCACCTTTTTGTGTTAATTTTTGTGTACGTGATTCCCCACTATGCAACTCTCTCTTGGTGCAACGACAACTCCATAGATTGGATAAGAACTAATTAGAGAAATTATAAAATTTTCAAAGAATTTAAGGTTCATACCATTATTAACAACCCCCCCCCCCCAAACTAAGAATGCTAAAGGGGTCGTTTGGTAGGAGGTATCCCTTACTTGATAGTGTTTTCAACCTATGTATGACAATTTTTAGTTATATGCCCTATTCGATACTATTTTTATACATAGTAAACCGTTTAATAATATCAGTACTTATTTCCATTCTAATACACCCTATTCGGTACTATTCTCATTCTAATACACCTTATTCATTTAATACAACAAATCAAACAGTCGATAATCAATTATGCGAGCGTAACTAATCCCAACACTATGATACACTATATTCAATAATGTTCTTATGCACCCTACCAAACAACTCCTAAATGTTAAACGACTATGTAAGTTTGAGTTAGGTTTGTTTTGTTTTTCCAATATATGAAGAAGAAAGAAATGGTCAAATTGTCCTTGTACTATTAGAAATTAGGAAACTTGGTCTTAACTCCTAACAGAGTTTCAACCTGAGGAAAATTTTAATCTTAATCAAAAGTTGAAGGAAATTTGTACTTCTTTTCTCAAAATAATAAAAACATGGAGTACATCCATTTCACACCGGAACTCCATTAATAGTAAGAAAAACGCAAGATTATTTGCTAACTGTAAGGGTATGAATTAATGAACCAAAAATGTAATGAACGAACAAATTAAGTTATTTCAAATAGTATAGAGGAAATATAAACATTTTATCAAGGAAAAATAAAAATAAAGATGCAATCATTCAATAGCAAATTCTTCGTAATGAATGATTCATATTCTTGAATGAATTTAAGTCATATAGACCGATAATATAATGATTTTTTATCATAAGTATGATTTAATATGTTATCGTAGGTTACTTGCTACTTATTCTAGAATACCAATCAATGTCACTCCCATTAAATTAAATTACCTATAGTTATTTTTTATGTAACGTAATTGTATAAATATATTTTCTGCCCAGAACATAGATATTGAAAGATTTAAAAACTATTATCAAGCTACTTTTTGAAATAGAATAATCTCTTGATCATTTTCATTAATGAAAAAAGGTATATATATACATGATGTACAATATCTAATTAAAGAAATTAAATCTACCTTTTTCTAATACAAGACTAATCGTTTTTCCTAGTACAAGACTACTACCATAATTATATATGTACAAGAATTCTACTAATTATGGTAACATATATACAACTATACTATGTGATATACACGGTCAAACTGATGTATATATTGTGGTCTTTCACACCCCCACAGTCATAACGGGCGGTTGTCGTATGATGAGACTGTCCCTAAAATCTTCAAACAAAACTAAGGGAAGATCCTTAGTAAAGATGTCAGCAATTTGGTACCGTGAAGGGACATACAAGACACGTACTTGTCCACAAGCTACCTTTTCGTGAATATCCATCTCATTATGTTTAGTGCGCCGATGTTGGACCTGATTCCAAGAGAGATAGACTGCACTAACATTATCGCAGTAGACCAAGATAGCTTTCTGAATAGGAAAGTGAAGCTCTAATAGGATATTACGTAGCCAACATGACTCGGACACCACATTGGCTACTCCTCGATACTCGGCCTCCACACTAGATCGTGATAAAGTAGCCTGACATTTAGCCGACCAAGAGACCAAGTTATCACCAAGAAACATATAATACCCAGACGTCGAACGTCTAGTATCTGGACATCCACCCCAATTTGCATCAGTATAGGACACCAGAATAGATACGGAGGATGGATATAAGTGCAAACCATAATCAAGAGTGCCCTGAATGTAACGCACAATGCGTTTGAGAGCATACATGTACTCGTCCCTTGGATCATGCATAAATAAACACACATGTTGCACTGTATATGTAATATCGGGCCTCGTGAAAGTAAGGTACTGAAGAGCCCTTGCAAGATTGTGATAGTGGGAGGGATCCTCATAAGGTGTGCTAGAGGTAGCACTCAGCTTCGGTTTTATATCAATCGGAGTAGGAGATAACTTACAGGATAACATGCCAGCTCTCTTAATAATCTCAGCCGCATACTTCCTCTGTGATAAAAATATACCACCTGCATGACGTGTCACATCTATACCCAAAACATAACTTAAGGGTCCCAAGTCTTTCATAGCAAATTCTGAAATGAGAAGAGACATGATAGACTTGCGTAGTTTATCCGAAGAGGCAATCAATATAATATCATCCACATATAACAGAATGTATGCCAGAGAAATACCACGATGATATATGAACAATGAATGATCAAACTTGCTGTGAGAAAACCTAATAGTAGACACATAATCTGCAAACCTTTTGTACCAAGCCTGAGGGCCTGCTTAAGCCCATACAAGGACTTCTTCAGCAAACAGACATGGTTCGGATGATCGGGGTCCCTAAAACCCAAGGGCTGATGCATGTATACTGTTTCCTTGAGATCACCATGTAAGAAAGAATTTTTCATATCTAGTTGATGAATGGGCCATACTTTTGATAGAGTCAAACTGAACAGTGTGAATGATCGCCGGTTTGACCACCGGACTAAATGTCTCTCCATAATTCACGCCAACCTGTTATATTTTGCCATCACCTATAAGACGGGCCTTATGCCTCTCAAAAGAACCATCAGATTTTTCCTTATGAGTAAAAATCCATATAGAACGAATGACATTAACACCATGCGGATGGGGCAAAAACTCCCACGTCTTACTTTCAATAAGAGCATTAAATTCATCATCCATGACCATTTCCAATTCGGGTCATGAAGAGCAGATATCGGGTTACGTGGCAAGGGTGATTTAGTGATATTAGAAGTGAGATTAAAATGTCTTTTAGGTTTAAAAATTCCCTGTTGGCTAAGAGTAACGGGCCCTTGACTCGGAATAGAATTGGACTGGACTGGGGTCGGTGTTGGACCATCTCGGGACTGGACCGAACTGGACGTAGGAGACTGGGTATTTGGGCCAACAGGCAGTGGGCCTGCTAGCCGTGACATTGGACCTGGAAGGGAAATTATTATGTCAGCAGGCAGTGTGCCTGATGGCCGAGAACCCGGAACTGGACTTGGAGGACACCATATTGGGTCAGCTGGCAGTGGGCCTGCTGGCTGAGAATCTGGAATTGGATTGGGATCATTTGGGCCAGCAGGGGAAGAATTGGGTCACGGGCAGGTTGTGCCTATTGTTGGATAATATACGATGAGAGTCCATCATCCAAAAAATTATAAGAATTAGACACGGAATTATACAATTTAGCAAACGGAAATTGTGTTTCCTCAAAAATAACATGGCGACTAATTATGATTTTATTAGAAGATAAATAAAAATATTTGTAACCACGATGATTAGACGGATAACTCAAAAACACACAAGCGGTAGAAAGGGCTTGAAGTTTGTTAATTGTAGTGGACGGAAAAAATGGATAGCACAAACACCCTAAGATGAGAATACAAAAGGTCTTTATGATAAAGAATTTTCAGGGGAGATTGATAGACTAATCCTTTGCTAGGAAGTATGTTAAGGAGGTAAGTAGTCATTTGTAATGCATGATGCCAAACAGAAGGAGGTAATGAAGCATGGGCTAGTAAAGTTCGAACAATATTATTAATGGTACGAATTTTTCTTTCTACTTTTCCATTTTGTGAGGACGTGTGAGGGAAAGAAAAATGAAAAGATATGCCATTAGTGTTACAAAACTCCCTAAACGGGCCATTATTGAATTCCCTTCCATTATCACATTGAATGTTTTAAATTTCCCCTTCAAATTGAGTACAGATGAATGCTCTAAACGTTAGGAATGTGAAAAAAACTTGAGACTTTTTAGATAAAGGAAAGATCCACGAAAAATTAGAATAATCATCCAAAAATAACACATAATAACGGTGGCCCATAGAGCTCAAAATGGGAAATGTCCACATATCACTATGAATAATATCAAAAGACAATAAAGTACTAGAGGTTGAGGCTACAAATGATAATTTAACATGTTTCCCAAGAGGACAAGAAGGACAAATATTAGTACTACGCGTACTATTACATTCAATAAAATTATTCTTTTTAAGAGAAAAAAGAACATACGCCCCCGGATTACCCAAATATGCTTGTCATACGGAAGGTGCTAGAGCGGCAAACGTTGATGGTGTGGCTTGATTTGTGGAAGTGGTGGTGGTGGTGATTGGATAAATCTCTCCCCGACTATTACAAAGCATTAGAGGTATCCCCGTCATGAAATCCTTTACAGAAAATCCAAAAGGGTCAAAGTCAATAGAAATCCAATTATTAGTTGTGAATTTTCGAAGAGATGCCAAATTTTTAAATAAGTAAGGAGCATGAAAGACATTTTTTCAAGGCTAAATGTGGATTCGGGGGAGATAAATTTGTGTGACTATAACCACAAATTGGAATTGAATTACCATCACCAACAATTATGCCACTATTTTTTATCAAATTGAAATAAGAACCTGGAGTGGACGTCATATGAAAAGTGGCTCCGATGTCCATGTACCAATTTGCGTTCAGAAGATTTAATCCAAGTGTATGCATCGCGGCCTCAATATCCGTGGGCGTCAGAATCATCGTTGGGCCCGCACCAGCGAAGGCTTACTGAGGCTGAGGCCCAAGCAGGCCAGCATGCTGCCAAGGCCCAGTACGTGACTGCTGGGTCGGCGGAAATGGCTGGGAGTTGTTGGGCCTGGCCTAAGACACTGGAAATTCTGGAAATTGTGGCATGGGACACTGCCCACTGGCCTAGGCCCACGGCTGCAGCCAGTGGTTCTGTGGCCCAACCGGCTGGCCACTGCCACCACATCCTCCGCCACTACCGCCCTTGTTGTCGCCACTGCCATCGCCGCGGCAACCGCAGCGGTTTTTTCCACCATTTTCCGCCCTTTTTGCCGCCGCCATTATTATGGTTTTGGCTAGAATTATCCGAGAATGAGTGAGGGTCATCGGACGTGGCCACTATCATGGCGGAATTGACTCCGGTTGCCGTATTTTTAGCAAAGCCGACTTCTTCTAAGGTGAGCATGGAACGTGTTTGGTAGAACGCCAGGAGAGGATTACTTTGACGAAAAAGCGTCCCAATACCATTATAAGCCTCGGAGAGGCCTGCAACCATCTGAAGAATAAGACGATTATTCATGACGGGTGCGCCAACGTTCTTAAGTTTATCCGACAACTCCTTGAGCCTCGTACAATAGGTGGAGACATTCGAAAAATCTTCCATGTTGATGTAGGAGAATTCCTGCTCAAGGATCATGACACAAGAATTTTTATTATCTTGGAATATATCACGCAACCTATTCTAAGTGTCCATTGTCATGGCTTCGGGTTCAATAATAGTCTGCAAGAGGTCTGTAGAGATGGTGGAATAAATGCATTGGAGTACCGTAGCATCAAGAGTTGCCCACAACTCTATTTCATCATCGGTGGTAGACACTTTCTCCTTGCCTGTTGCCAAGGGGATGATGTGATGGAGAACTCCATGAGACCGTGTGTGAACTTTAAATAGTTCTGCCCACGTCGCATATTGGACGTTTTCCATCTCAAGAACAATAGGGATATTGTTCTTGATGTTGGAGACTGCAAGGGAAGGATGAAATGTGTTCTTCGTGGTAGACATGATGAAAGAACAAGAGAAGAATTAGGGTTTTGGGAAACAAAAAAAATTGAAGGGAGGAGGGGGTATGACCGACGACCACTAGTCCAGTAGGGTGGCGGAAGGAGGATTATTTGGAGAAGGAAAAGTTTGTCCTAGACTGCTGATACCATGAAAGAGAATAATCTCTTGATCATTTTAATTAATGAAAAGGTATATATATACATGATATACAATACCTAATTAAGAAAATTAAATCTACATTTTCCTAATACAAGACTAATAGTTTTTCCTAGTACAAGACTACTATCATAATTATACATGTACAAGAATTCTACTAATTATGGTAACATATATACAAACTATACTATGCGATGTATACGGTCAAACTGCCGTGTATATCGTGGTCTTTCACTTTTTTTGTAGAGAAGTGTCTTTCAAAGAGTTTGGACATTTTGTAGACGAGCTTATGACAATATCACTGGAAAAGGAGGACTAGTGACGTTTTAAAAACTATACAAGTAGATCTGTATATGGATATTTGGTTTTCCAAACGTAACCACTACTTCAATTATCCAAGTAAAATTACTTTCTTTATTAATTACATGATTTATAACTGGCTAAGAAATCGAATATGATCATATCTCTGCAAATTAAATCTGACTCTGAGATAATATGCTCTATGTTGAATGGAGTAAATAATAAGCACTCACATATTCTGTTTAAATGCATGTCATTGCTTGATGATATTTGAGGTCCACTTGTGCAACACATCTTCAGTAGATAAGCCAACATTATGTCTGAGGTTGTATCTAGATATAGAGGGGCAGTTCGGTGCACTAAACTCCCGTTATGCGCGAATTATAGGAAAGAGCCGAACTATAAGAGTTTATTGTACGTAACCTTACCCAACGATCTGTTGTGTCTAGATATGGTTCTACTTATAATAATTATATTGTCCTACTATATTTTTACCTTCCCACTTTCATTTGTATATACATATGTCTATTATTTTATTAATCCTTCAAATGATCTAGCTACCAAGGAGAAGAACCAATTTTTGTAACGACTAGTATGTATATATATATATATATATATATATATATATATATATATATATATATATATATATTAGCGACATATAAATTTGGTAGCTAAACAACAAAATCCGTCGCTAATCCGCCGTTAAATAAGATTAGCGATGAATTTTGCTGTTTAGCTACGAAATTTGTCTGTCGCTAAACTCTGTTTATATATCCTAAACCCTATAACAAATTTATTATCTTCATTAGCAATAAAAGAAAGGAAATCCCACCAGATAATATTGTTGAAAGGTGGCAACTAATAATGTCCATATATATGCATATTTGGGATGCATGATATCTAGATGTTTTATTCCAAATTGATTGGACGAGTATTAGTTATCAAAGCAGCCAAATATGATTCTATTAGCCAAGGCATCTCATGATGATTTTTATGTGTTTCTTTTTTAAAATACAAGAACAAAGGAACAAATAACATACAAAATCCTCACCTCAAACTCAGTTCAATTTTAGGCCAGTTCCATATCTTCATATATAGACAAACAAGAATTTATGGATGACATAACATGGGAAATATAAAAGAAGAGGACAAAATTTAAGGAAAAAGGACGACAGAAAATAACCTTTCATGGTACATTTCTTTCTTGTTACTAATAATGAATCTATCCACTATTTTTTGGTTAATGTAGTTCTCAAGGAAATAATAAAATGGTCTGACTGGTAAACAGGAAAAAGATATATGATGAACTTGTTATGTACGAAAGGGGACTCGATTTAACGGCTTCGCTATTAAATACCAAACAGCAACAAAAAACACATCAATTTATGTTGAATTTTTCTTTATAAAGAAAACTCTCAACATTAGTGTAAACTTTTCCTATGGATGGTGTGGGATGATTTGGATTTCTCATTAGTGAGTATCGAATTTTGATTATTAGTAATGAGAATTTTTGTGATAGAGAGTTTTACCCCCTTAATTGATCTATTCGAAAAGAATAAAAAATTAACGTGACAATAAGTTTTGGATACCAAATGACCAGGAGAAAAAGAAAACCATTTTTCCCAGTGGAGGGAGACATGGTGCCAATGACATTGACCACTCTTTTTGTTTTGTCTCCCCTCTCCCCTCTTCCCTCTTCTTTCTTTGGTGAACTGTATGAATAAAGTTCCGCATTAATATTGATAAAGAAAAAGAAGTTATTATAAGATGTTGAATATTCTTGATGGTGCGAGGCCTTTTAAAAAAATTGTTCGAATTTGAATCAAAACAGACATTATCACATCATATTAAAAATATTTTGGAGTGTTTTAGCCCAAAAATCTCTTAGCTATTTGGATGCTTGATGCTGGCAGGTGCATCTATTTCTCTCCCAATTGCTTTGCCGGTCTATTTTAACGCTAGTCACCTGTGGGGGCTCCTGGGGTGGGAGTTCCACCTTTTGGAAAATAATCACCTAATTTCTATATATTAGAAGCATTGGTTTCAACTTTCAACACTTTAGTTTTTGGACATTAAATGAAAATTTTAAGGGTATTTTAGTCTTTGAAGCATTTTGGAAGATTAACTTGCTTAGGATATTTGTCTTCTTTGATTCTTTGGTGGGACCTTATAAACAACTCCAAACAAAAGTCCATCATTTTCTATTAAATTACATATTATGCCCTATATTGTAGTGTCACTGAATATGGTGGGGGCCCTTGGATCATCAATATCTTTTATTAACACTGATTTTACAATACTATTTTTCATTAACGTCGGCGTTAATGAAAAATGGCATGGATGAGCCATTTTGGTAACATCAATGACATAAATGAGTCAAACTATTGACGAGTGACATGAGTCATTTTCGATAGTTCGATGACATATTTGAGTTTTTTTCCTTATAACGGTATAAAACATATCAAAGGAAAAAAAAAGCTTCTTATAAATATTGTGACTAGATTTCTAGTGGACCAATTTGAGCTACATATCAGCTTAAGTTTTAGATAGGTTGAATTGGGTGGGTGAAAAGGAGCTAAGACAATAAATGAGCTGATCAATAATGGCTCAAACTTAAACGGATTGGACGGGTCATATTTTCATGAATAATTTTATCACCTCTATTATGTATATAAGTGCACCGTTTGGAATGAAATGATTTAAATATGCATTTGATATTTACACTAAACAAAATTTATAAATGTAATGTATGTATTTTTCAACAATATTTTTCACTTAATTATAGGTAAATTATATATTAGGAAAAATCTGAATTAGCATGATGTGAAAAATTATTACTTTGCTTGATGGAATACACTAATTAAAAGCTAGTTGTGATGGTAACTAGTGATAGCCATGGCTGTGAGGTGATGTCTTGTGGTAGTGGTCCAACAACAACATTTTCAGTGTAATATTGTAGGTGGAGTCTGGGGAGGGTGGTGCATATGCAGACCTTATCATTATCTTGTGAAGGTAGAGAGTTTGTTTTTGATAAATCCTTGATCGGCTCATCAAGTAAAATATTTCAAAACATGTTTGAAAAAGAAATACAGTGATAAAGAAGTACATAATGTAGAAAGAACCGTAATAACAACAAATAATACGATAATTGAAGTAAATGAACCAACAAATAATAATAGTGTGGCAGTGGTCCATAGTGATGAATTATCGTGATGGTTGGGCAGTGGTAAGAGTGGTGGTGGCCGGTTGGTTTGTAGAGGCAGCTCTTAGTGGCGCGGTTGGAAGTGATTGTGTGGTGATGGCTAGCAAGTTACGATATGGTATGTGGTATAACATTTACCTTCGCAGAAAAATTATTTGAAAATCAAATTATGTACAATAGCTAATTGAATTAGTCAAATTCAAAGCAATGTGAATAATATATAGTTAAAGTATCAATGGATTATATTTCAACCTCGAATTATTATTATTATTTTTTTTTATTATTTTTTTTTTACGAAGGAACCCGCAGCCGCTACTCTCTCGAGTGCGCACAGGGTAAACCCCGGACTGACGCAATAACCTGCCAACCACGTCAGCCGATTAACCACACTTGGCAAGTCATGTGTGACAGGCTTCAACCTCGAATTATTGAAGTTAGAAGTAGGAGAAAGTTATGTTTTGACCTTAAAAGCTTGTCAAGTTCTCCACTCAAACAACTCCAACATATATATGTTCATCTTCTTGTCGATTTATTTTTCTAAAGACATCTCCTGATTGGTTCAAAAAAGGATAAGCACATCATCATCATCATCACTTATCTTTTCCTTGTCTCATTTTCTTCCTTTCTAATTTACACCATCCAGCTAATTAATACTATTTATCGTTTAGAATTTTTTTCACACCCCTTTAGAAGATATTAATTAGTTTTAATTGTAAGAATATTTATATAATATCTTACTTAATTAACACTTTATTAATTGAAGGGTTAGAGAAAAAAGTACATAAAAATAATTTCTAGTTTTTATAAAATGCCAAGTATTCTGAATAAATTCAGTTTGTCGTAGCGATTAATATTTGGGATCGAAAGGGAATAATAAATTAATACATGTCCCTGAACTTAACATTCCGTTTGTAACGCTCCTACTAGCTTTTCATCATTATAGTAATCAACAATTATTAGTAGCAATTAATTTTCATGACCTTTTTGTTTATTAGAGTACAAATATTTTGTCTGATTATATTAGTGGTGGTTTGTGCGTTTTAGAATAATTCCTACTTTAACTTGCACGTATGTTATCCGTTGCTTACGTACCATCTCTAAGGTCTTAATCAACTGCAATGTGGATAATTAAATTATTAATTTTGTTAATACTTTTAGGGTTATCCAAAAGTGTCTCCAAATTACTTACCAAAGGGAGCATGTATAAAGATTATTAGAAATTTATAATGGTACTATATTATATATCACCACTAATTGAAGTATATGGGTCTGTGGTTTAATTTGGACCACATCTTTAGTGATTAGACAGATGGTAAATTGCCAAATCGACAATGACATGCATGTTGGTTAATACCTATTTGGATAAGTTAAGATTCATATAAGAAATTAGGTTAAATAAAACATCGAAATTTAATCTTAATTAATGGCACACCAAGGTTAGATCATACTTTCTTTTCAACAATTGATTGGTTAGCATTTCAACATCATTAGATACATCTGAAAAATATTAATTGGTCCATCAAACTAGAATATATTTGTAGCTAATGATAATTTCAATTACGTTAATGTAGAATTCTTAAACAACTTAGAGCCACATGACTTTTCACTACCTAAGACATTCCATATTCTTTTTGTGTATAATAATGGAAATATTGTATAAGGATATTATCGTTGTATCCTTATTGCTGCAACATTTAAATTTGACTGTTCACTTCCCTTCTAGACGAAGCTAATTAAACTTTCAATCTAATCCTTAATGACAAGATTTTATTTACACAAATGTTGTAACATGTTTATGACCATTAAAGTCTTATAACCATACAAATATTGTGACATATATAAGTTTTAGAAATCTTATTTTCTTAAATTATGTGTTCAATTAAACTACGTCATATAATTTAAAATGTACGAAATATTGATGTTTACGCTAATATTAATGCATACATATGCTCAGAACATTTGACATTTTGGAAGTGCTCTCAACACTAATCGCCATCTTTTGAACCTAACACCATAGTAAAGAAAAGGCAGCACAAACTTGTCAACAACAAAGCTTTTTGGTGTCTCCATTAGTAACTTCATTGCCTCATGCATCACTAACTCGAAAATTTTCGAGCATTAGCATAAGATATTTTCAAACGATTTCTTTTTTAAGAGATTTAATGTACATAGCAAACATTCAAAAGCTTTGGTGCCCACTGAAAAAAATCTTCTTCTAACTATTTGCCAGGTCTCCACTTCTATGGATTTTTCTTTGTGAAGGCATTAATATAGCTTTTTTTTTAGTGGGTGGAGCTGTTGAGTAATGTATCATAAGGGCACTTTAGTCATTTATATAGATAGTTTGTTATTAACCGCTAGTGCACAATTAAGGAGTAATTAGAAGGAGTAGTTAGTTAAGTAGTTATATAAATATTGCTCATGTACATTACATAATTCAGTTTTCATGAATATGATTTCACTTCCATCTTCTCTGCATTCTCTTCTTCCTCTCTATATCAATGTTCTTGGATTCATAATCACTGAATCTATATATTCTTCATGGTATCAGAGCGCGAATTGATTTAAACAGCAGATTCGATCTGAATTCAAGCAAGACGTGATAAAGTATTGTCAATTGTTCAATCGGTGTTCAATCGAATATTCTAGGATTGCGATCACAATCGCACAGTTCAAATCTTGTTGTTGGTTATAGGGAATCACAGTTAATTTAATCAAATCATCTCATCTGAAAACATATTGAATATATTCAAATACGATTCAATCAATTTTGGTATTCAATCAATTTTTGGAAGCATGGATGCAAACAATACGCAAAATGTTCCAATTAATCTTAATGTTGCAGTCAATGTTCAAGCCATGGATCACAATTATCCTTTGTATTTGTAATCTACTGATGCTAGTGGTATTACTATCATCTCTTTTCAATTAAAAGGAAGTGAATATTATGTAGCATAGAGTAGGTCGATGAGAATAGCCTTGTTAGGAAGAAATAAAATATACTTTATCAATGGAACATGTAAGAAAGAAAATTTTACAGAAGATCTTTGGAATTTGTGGAAAAGAGTCGATGCAATAGTGTTGTCATGGTTGATGAACTCAGTGGTTAGTAACTTGATGGCTGGAATACTTCATGCTACCGATGCTTGTGATATGTGGATAGACTTACAAGAAAAGTTTAATAAGATTGATGGTTCTAGGACTTATAACCTGTATCAAGAAATTGCATCTTTAACTCAAGGTGTTGAGTCTGTGTCAACATATTTCTCAAAACTGAAAGGATTGTGGGTAAGAGTTTGAATCTATGGTTCCATCTCCTGCTTATAATTGTGAGAAGTAAACGAAGTTTGTGATATACCTGCAAAGATTGAAAGTATATCAATTTTTATGGGACTGAATGATACTTATGTCCAAGTAAGAAGTCAGATTTTGATGATGACACCACTACCTTCAGTGAATCAAGTGTACTCGATGATAATTAATGATGAAAGTTAAAATTCAGTGGCTCAAGCTGTAACTAACATAGGTCTATTAGGATCAGCATCATCTGGTGTGCAGGACTCAGTTGCTATGTATTCAAGGACTGATCATCAGAAATGGAAGAAATATTACAATCTTAACTATAATCCTAATGTATTTTGTGATAAATGCAAAATAAAAGGACATTATATGAAAGACTGCTATAGGCTGTTAGGATATCCACCAGATCATCCAAAATATAATGAGCATAGAGGAAACAATGACAACAAAGGATTTGGACCTGCTTAGAGGAACAATAACATAAATTATGATAGAAGTTATGAAAACAATGAGAACATGTCCTAGTCCTAGTCCTAGTGCTCACAATATAGTAGCTGAAGGGGAGTGGAACTCTCAAAATACAGATCAAGTGTATGGGTATCAGCCAACACAACAAGGTCACAATTATAATATGCAACAAGGTTACAACATGCAACAATGATATGGATCAAATAAGGGTATGCCTAACACATGTACATAAAACATTGTGCTACCATCAAATTCTAGGAAGCTTGTGTTACCTCCTAATTTTACACAGGAGCAGTGTGAAAATTTTGCAAAATGGTGGAACAAAATCAAGGAAACATGATATCTGCAAACTCAATAAATGTATCAGGTAATAATAGTTTCCTGATAGTAACCAATAATCTAAGTCCACCATCTTGGGTCATTGATACTGGGGCTACTAACCATACGGCTTCAAATATAGAACTGCTTAAAAGGAACATTATTTCAAAAATTGAAAAACCTAGGAAAGTTTTCTTATCTAATGGTGATACATCACATGTAACTCACACTGGATCAAGTGATATATCAACCAGAAGTACATTCAAATATAATATGCTTTCAGTAGCTAAAGCAACTAGATAATTATAATGTTCTGCTAGATTCTTTCCTAATTTTTATGTGTTTTAGGTTCTTTACAATGGGAATGTGAAGGAGATTGGTAGAGAATGGGATGGCCTCTACTTCTTAGTCAATTAAAAGTTACCTGGAAAAGGGAGATTTGGATTTCATATATATGATAATTCTGGTACTACTGCAACTACTTTGAGTCTGAATAAAAGGGATATCAGCACTTAACATAAGAGGCTTGGACATGTTCCACCAAACATATTGCACAAGTTGTTCCCTGGACAAAGATCTCATATAATAGAAATAATGCAAGAATGTAATGTGTGTTCTAAGGCTAGACAAACTAGAATGCCTTTTTTCTATTAGCACATCTACTAATATAAGGTAATTTGAATTACTTCATATGAATTTGTGGGGGCCCTACAAGTAGGGATGGCAACGGATCGGATCTGGACTGGATCCTACTAGATCCAGATCCATTTTTCATACCTGGATCCAGATCCATCAGGTCCATAAAAGTCAGATCCAAATCCGGATCCATTGGATCCACCGGGTCCACGGATCGGATCTGGATCTACATGTAAATTTTTTTGGCTTGAATAATATTCCCACATATTGAAACTTTTATGACAAAATGAAACGCAATCTGATTGAAAAAATGATTGAGTTCATTCAATCAACCTACACAAACATGACACCATTCTTCCAAAATACTGAACAAAGTTTTAGCATCACAAGAAAATAAAGACGATTAAATTCATTAGTGATGCTGAACAGGTTGCAACTTTGAGCTAATTTTTGGAGGCTTTAGTGATGCTCCGCTTGTAGTTCTACTGATTGACTTCATTAAACAACATAAAACAATGTCAGTCATATATCAAAATTCCCATTTTTTTTGCTGATCAAACAAATGAGAGAAAGATATTTAAAGCTTACGGCTAGCGGATTCAAGAAAGAGAAATTTAAAGAAGAGTGATAATTTTTTCTTTCTATAAAAATGAAAATATGGGAAACTGCAGAGAGCATATAGGTAAAAGAAATGAAACTTCAAAGACAAATTACATGGCTGTGTGACTTGTGTCTTATCCTGGTTCAACCCTTTACCCAATACATAAATTATGAAAAAAATTTAAGAAAATACTTATAAAATTACATTATAGGTTATGGATATATTTAATAAAAAATGGATCCACGGATCGGATCTAGACCGGATACGGATCTCAAATACAAGATCCGATCCGATCCGGATCCGTCGGGTCCAAAATTTGAAAATCCATATCCTATAAAACTGATCTTGATCCACCGGATCCGGACCGGGTCCAAGATCCATTGTCATCTCTAGCTACAAGGTTGCTACTTATGATGGTTATAAATTTTTTCTAACTGTTGTACATGATTTCTCTATAATGACTTGGATATTTTTACTAAAACTCAAGTCTGATGTTATAGTTGTGCTCAAACAGTGTTTTACTTTTGTTAACACTCAATTTGATACTTGTATTAAAACTATAAGCACATACAATGGAACTGAGTTCATTAAGACTATATGTAGTGATTTGTTTAGTAATCTAGACATTATACATCAAACTTCATGTTCTTATACCCCTCAACAAAATGGTATAGCTGAAAGGAAATATAGACATATTAAAACTCAGTAGAGCTATCAGGTTTCAGGCTAATTTCCATTAAGATTTTGGGATCATTGTGTTAAGACCGCAACCTATCTTATCAATAAAATACCTTCTACCGTGGTAGAGAATTTATCACCCTATGAAAAATTACATGGAAGGAACCCTTCACTCACTCATCTAAGAGTGTTAGGTTGCTGGTGTCATGCCAAAGTTGTCCAAAAAAGTGACAAGCTTATGTCTAGAACAAAGGATGTTGTGCACATGGGTTACTCTAAGACTCAAAAGGCTTATATACTTTAAGATTTGACTAACAAGCTATTTTTTATTAATAGGGATGTAAGCTTTAGGGAAGAACTATTTTCTTTCAAGTCTGCTGAGTTAAATCAGACTTTAGGCTTATTTCAGTTCCTGATATTAACTTTACAAATACGGAAGCACCTTAATTTCAGGAGCTAGTGTCTAATCCAATTCATACATCATCTCAGCCCCAACAAGAAGAGATGGTCTCAAATTCATCACAAACTACAGCTAGTCAGCAGCATCAGACAACAGATATGCAACCTATTATACAAACTCAGGCTATAACACCAGTTATTCAACCTGCATTTCCATCTCAAGTAGTTCTACATGCTACAGAACTAATACAAGAAGGTCCAACAGAGGAAAACATCTACCTTGGTAGATGAAGGACTTTGTTTCGTTATCAATACACAACGATATACCTTATGCATTGTCTAACTATATATCTTATAATCACGTACCACATAAATATCAAAGTTATCTAGCTGCATTTTCTAATATTGTTGAACCAACATCTTAAGTAGAAGTTGTTAAAGACCTAAGGTGGGTAAAAGTAATGCAGACTGAAATAACAGCTTTAGAAAGTAATCAAACATGTCAGGTGGTTCCTCTTCCAGACAAGAAACCAATTGCCTGCAAGTGGATATATAAAGTGAAGTACAAAGACACAGGGAAGATTGAAAAGTTCAAAGCAAGACTAGTTGTCAAAGGATATAGTCAAACATATGGTATTGACTATCAAGAAATATTTAGCCCAGTGGTGAAGATAGTAACAGTAAGGACAGTACTGGTCATTGTTGCAGCAAGGAACCGACATATTTATCAAATGGATATTTATAATGCATTCCTACAAGGTGACTTAGATAATGAAATCTACATGGATCTTCCACAAGGATTGAAGAACCATAGGGAGTACAAGCAAGTATGTAGACTCTCAAAATTCTTGTATGGCTTAAAACAAGCACCAAGATAGTGGAATGTAAAGCTAAGTGAGGCTTTATTAAAGTGTGGTTTCCATCAAAGTCAACATGATCATTCTTTATTTATAAAGAAGACAGCAAGATGAATAATTATAGTCTTGGTATTTGTTGATGACATTCTCATAACTGGTGATAACCTTGAGCAAATATTGGAGATCAAGACGGTCTTACATAAAGCTTTTAAAATCAAGGATCTTGGAGAATTAAAATACTTTCTTGGTATTGAGTTTGCAAGGTCACAACAAGGGATTATTATGCATAAAAGAAAATATGCACTAGAGTTGATTTCTGAGACTGATTTGAGTGCTGCAAAACCAGCTAACACTCCTATGGATCCTACTGTAAAAATGACTACAAAAGAGTATGTTGACCACAACAAAGAAACTGCAAATACAGATGATAAATAGCTGACAGATTAAGGGACATAACAGAGAATTATAGGAAAATTACTATATGTAGCAGTCACAAGACCAGATGTATCATATAATGTTCAAACATTAAGTCAATTTCTTCAGAGACCAAAGAAATCACACATTGATGCAACTATGAAAATTATCAGATATGTCAAAAGAAAACCATGACAAGGAGTGTTACTGTCAAGTAAGCAATAAGATGTGCTAACAACATACTGTGATGCAGACTGGGCCTCATGTCCCTTCTCAAGAAAGTCAGTCACAGGATTTGCAATTAAGTTTGGAGATTCACTAGTGTCTTGGAAGTCCAAGAAATAATCTACAGTATCTAGAAGCTCAGCAGAATCTGAGTACAGAAGTTTGGCTTCAATTGTTGCTGAGTTAACTTGGTTAATTAGACTGACTAAGGATCTTGAAATCGAGGTGAAACTACCTACATGTATTTATAGTGATAGTAAAACAGCCCTACAGATTGCTACCAATCCTGTATATCATGAGAGAACCAAACATATAGAAATAGATTGTCATTTTATAAGAGAAAAGCTTCAACAAAGGCTGATGAAAATTGAGTATTTATCAACTCATAATCAACCAGCAGATGTACTAATCAAAAGTCTCAGCAGGGTTCAACATGAATATCTATGTTCCAAACTTGGTGTATTCAACATCTTCATACCATCAAGTTTGAAAAGGAGTGTTGAGTAATGAATCATAAGGGAACTTTAGTCATTTGTATAGATAGTTTGTTATTAACGGCTAGTGCACAGTTAAGGAGTAATTAGAAGTAGTTAGTTAAGCAGTTATATAAATACTGCTCAGGTACATTACATATTCAGTTTTCATGAATATGATTTCTCTTCCATCTTCTCTGCATTCTCTTCTTCTTTTCTATCTCAATGTTCTTGGATTCATAATCAATGAATCCATATAATTCTTCAGGAGCTAAGTTAAATAGTGTACTTTCCCCTTTTACCTACTCCCTCTTCTCCTCTTTGAAACTTAAGAATTGTTCATTGTCTTTTTTCAAGACGTTAATGGTTTAAATGTGAAGATTGTATTGTAATCAAACAATAGAAGGTAACACAATATGTGCTCTAATTCCTTATGTAAAATGTTTCCTTTACACTTCGGAAAGTGAAGCAAATTTCTTGAAAATTAATGTACATGAGATCTAAAGTTCAAAAGTACTTTAACAAGATTGGAGTTGCAGCCACTTCATATTGTGAATTTTAGGAGTAGGGTTCCAATTCACTAAGTTGCAACTCTATCTTGTTGGATTAACACCATTAAAAAAAGGTGCTCATAAATACTTATGTATAACATCTTTTACTTATCAACTTTTAATGTGATACTTTGTTTAATTTGAATATCCAATAATCGATCACTCTCTCACAACTAATTCCACATGATCTATCATCTAAATTTATGTGTTTAGGTAGAAATGTATTGTGTGTCACCTACATAATCCGAGTTATTATGATTACCAAAGTACACACTTGTTTGTGTCTCCAAATTAATTGTCAGGTAAAAGACAATAAATTAATTTGTTCCTTGCTATAACTATGTTGAGCTTGCTTTTAGTTAGATCTTCATCGACCATAACATGGGAGTTACTCTCGCCATCTTCATACTCATTTTGTCAAACCATCCTCGTTGATATCAGTTTATTGGGTGAGCCAGTATTCAAGTACTCTTAATTTAGTGGGATACTATTTGCTTGAAGTCAAGTCCGCACAATTTTCGCCAAACTGGTTATTTTTTTTAAGGACTTGTGTTTAACTTTTGTTCATGTTTTAATACTATTTAGCAAATATAGAAATCATTCAGAACTACTCCTCCTCTTCTTCTTTCCTCTTCTTCCTCCTCCTCCTTCTCCAGCTTTTACGTCATATGTGTGTTGTGTAGAAATTAAAGACACGTTGCTTATTTGTGATTTGTTTGGTTGAAGGAATTTGAAGAACACCATTAGTTTTTATTGAATTTGATTGTTAAGGAAGACAAAATGGGTCTACTGATTTTTTAAAAGGTTTGGGTTGCATCTAAGGGAATTGGTATTAGGAGGTTAAATATCAAATTTGAAGTTGATTTCAATCAACTTTGAAGCAAAATCCTATTTGAAATTTGCCTTTGGTGGGAGTTGCGTCCACCTATCTCTAATGACTTAAACACTAGGGTTCCGCATGTTGGAGACTTTGATTCTTCACACGTGCATAATCTACTAAGTGAGTAGATGACCGTAGGGCCAAGGATCGTCAAATTTCGTTGAGAAATGAAAGAGATATTGGTCCACGGAGTGAGGTGTTTGAAGCATGAAAATGTGGTATAGACCAATTCTCCCTCATCGGTGGGGGAAGGAAGATTTGTTTAGTTTATAAGTGTCAAAATTGGCTAAGGGTTTGGGACCCCAAGGGGTAACTCATGTATTTAAAGGAGGGAGGTCCTAGATGTGTTTTGGTTCGAGGCTAAGTCCACACACGCGCCGCCGCCCGTCCGGCCCGAGCTCTGGTCGTGGGCTTTGGGCTTCTTTTGATATTATCTTTTTGGATCCAAATTGCTTCATATTTACAGTTTGGTCCCTGAAGTTTCAGGTAAGATAAACTTGGAGAGAGGACTTGTGTTGTTTGCGTTGGTTTTTTGGAACGTTAAACCTCCATTAATCTGCACATCAATTCAGTCATTGCTTGGCTGAATAACTCCTCACTAAAGCTCTAATACATTGCACATTTAATTCAATCATTTACTTGGCTGAATTACTCCTCACTAATTGCCAGTACATGGCCATTAACAGCAATTAGTTGGGCAGTTGACAAGTCCCCTCCATGCACTATATATTGAAGCCTTTGACTCAATTATTGAGACTACACACAAACGAAAAACAGAAATCTTCCTACTACTTTCCAGCATCATTTCATTATACTAAGTTCTTCAAAGTAACACTTGAGTTTCCTTTGCTCATTTGTTGAGTTGTTGTTTTATCTTGGGAGACTATTGTCCAGAACGTAAAAGGATATATACGGGGCAATTTTGTCTTAAAGACAGAGTGTCATCACTCGACCCAGCAAATCAAAGTGCTTGTAATCTCAGTTTCTTGTTCCAGTTTATTGAAATTTCATTTTGTTGTAATTTCATTTTGTTGTAATACTTAGCAGTTACTTATTTCCCGTTTCCTGCAACCATTGTAATCTACAAATCCTCTGTGCAAATAGTGGTGATTTCTCAAGATTTGTGAGCAATTTGTATCTAAGTTGTGACACAATTTGTGTTGGAGTTCTGGTTATCCGCCAGGAAAGTTTTGCCCTTTCATCAGAAACGTCTGGTTATCGGCCATCATGAAATAAATTATTCCAAAATTATGACACAAAGTGTTCTAAAATCCTGGTGATCCGCCAGGACTTATGGTAAGACAAGTCCTTGTCTATTCAATAGAAACTTTTGGTAATCCTCTAAGAGCGATTTTTTTCAAAATTATGACACATTTTATCTTAAAATTCTGGTGATTACAAGTCTTTGCCCATGCATTCGAACATCTGACATTCCGCCAGGAGTTGCGACCAAGTATTGATCTGCAATTAATTAGTTTACCAAATTTATTTAAACGGGATCAAAACATAAACAATAGCACGAAAGTGTTTTATTTGTGCAAATCACCCAAAGATCTCCTAGGTACCGTTAAGAGTATTCTTTCTTCTGTGTATCTTTTTAATTGTATTTAGGAACTTCCAATATGGATCTTGTTGCACATTGAACACATCTTGTATCAATAATTAGGTATATAATTGTAACCACACTAAAGGTCTAGAGGACCTCACCCTCCCGATATTTATGGATATACTACCCCACCTGAGTCAGTCTTTTTTTTCCTTCAAAAAAACTTACACAATTCATGAGGAGAAATATGGCTAAATAATTTTTAGAATGTGACTTCTCCATGATAGAGATATCCATATTCTTTCATGTGGGCAAATTGGATATATAAACATACTATCGTCATTTTTCTGTTTATAAAGGATAGTTGACAACTTTCAATTCATGCATACAAGTTCCACAGGGTTTTAATTTTAAGCAATAAAATTTGGATAAAAAACTTATCTTACACCCTATATTTATACTAACTTAAGAAATACATGACATATCTTTATATAATTAAACTTTTATCAGTTAATCATATTTGGTTATATTAATACACATATTCTCACTTTGTTTTGGTTATATTAATACACATATTCTCACTTTGTTATAATTACTAATTATGATAAAATGTAACTTACACTACAAGAAAGTATAAAATTGGCAACAAAACTTTAGCAACAATAAATATAGTGTTGCTAAAAAACGTAATGGCAACAAAAATTAAATATATTATTGCTAAAAAATATAAATGGCAATAAATTTAAATATGTTGTTATTGCGAAAACTTTTTGCATAGTAGGTTATTACAACGGTGTGTAATATTTTTTGTTATTGCGAAAAGTACTTTTGGCAACAACATTCAATATATGACAATAAAAATGTTGTTGTCAAATGTCTTTCTTCTCGTAGTATTAGTAAAAATAAATATGAATAAATTATTTTCCTTAAGGCCCAATAAAGTTAGTTTAATTCAAGAGAGTGGACAAAAACCACATATATAGTGGAACGAGAGCCATGAAATTCAAAGTTCAAGGGAGATAATGAGTGCACCTTTGATTGCATATAGAGACATTTCTGCCCTACCAGATATCCCCATTAACAAAACATGACAACTTTCTTTCCCAATTTTGGCCTTAATTTGATCACAAAAATAAGAGCAGAAAAAGCTAATGAAAAAGAAAAAAGAAAAAAAAAAGTAAACCGTTGAAAGAAAAGAAAAATGTCGCTGTGACAAAAAAAAAATATATATATATATATACACACACTAGTTTCTCGACACGTGCGTTGCACGTATATATCAAGTTATATAATATGATAAATTAATAAAATAATATTCATATATTAAATAAAAGTTTGAGTCAATAATTAAACATGAAAGAATAAAATACAAGTTTATGAGAATAATATTATATTATACATGAATTTAAATTTGCTCCTCGAGCTAATATCTATTCTTAGAATATAAAAGTAGATTATTTGGCCTCTCGAATGTATTGTCTATCTCTAAAATCAAGTAAACGAAGTCATCTCTTGAATAACTATAGCCTGATGATTTTATAAATACATTAAGAGTTCAACATGTGCATTCCCATTAAGAAGTCATTCCTTGTGTGGAGTATTCCCATTAATATATATATATTACAAATCTAAGTGCATGAGAATATCTAATTTACATAAATACATCAAATAATATAATTACAGAATATATAGAGAATAAGTATATTCTCTATCAAGAACTTCTCACGAATATTCCAATAATTAATTTAGAGATGCTTTTACAATTAATTTTTCTCTACAATAAACAGCTTATAGAAGATTATTCTTACAAAAAATTCCTCCTTCAAATATATAAATTATGAGAATCATGAATTTAATCACATGATCAACTCTATTACTTCTTTCAAATGTAATAAAATGGATCTCGAGGAATGTACCGCCAACCATACACAAAACATATTTTAAAAAAGTAAAGTTTAAACTATTGAATAATAACACCAACCATAAAGTACGGTAGAATTATCATTCGGGGACCCCGTTGAATAACTACATAAAAAATAATACTATATTATCAAATAAACAAAAGTTGTGTCTTTTCAATAAAATAACTAAACTCATTTGAAAAATTATTTTCTTTAAAAATTAGTTACAAATAACATAACACAACTATTTAGAGTAGGCACAGTATAAATTAATATATTTCGAATTTTTATTTATCTATTATTATTATTATTAAATACAACTATATATTATTAAAAGGATACAAATCCTCCTAAAGTTTCCATACTAACAAGTTGCAAAGTTCACTATTGTTTTGATAGAAAATAGAGAAGAGTTCATTAATCATGATGACATATATGCTTCAGCACTTAATTTTAATAAAGTTATGCCTAATTGAACTTAAGAATAATTTTTAAACAAATAACTTAATTTATGAGGTCCTCACCTTCATAAAATAAAGCAACACAAATTGCTAGAATTCACACATGTATACATATTGTTGCCTGTAGTTCGCTATAGAGTTATTTAATTTTGTGGTAATTAAATTTAAACGCGATGTATTCAAATTCAATCTTAAAGTTCTTAACACTAAATTCATTAAATAAATTTAAAACATAATTTAATATTTATGAAAAGTTTAGTAGTTCACACACATATATATATAAACTCTTAACCGATTCACCACATCAACAATAGCGATCAATCTTTTCAACATTGCTCATCAGATTAGGCATCTGAATGTTCCTTCTCTCTATGTCGTGGTTAAAAAACTAAGAATTAAACATCCTATTAAATGTGTCAAAGATCACTTAATATGTTACATGCATTGTTTATGGATAAGATTTCCTAAACGAAATTCTAAGAAATTGAATCGAAAACGCGAAAAATTAAAGGATAGGAAAATAGACACAATAATAGCAATACAAAGCAACCAATGATATATGAAATCAAAGACCTCAATGAAATTAAACTATAAAAGCACCTAAACTATAAGAGTTTTGGAATGATTCCACTAGTGAGCAAAACTCAAGTGTGAATCATGAACAAGGCCAAGAACAACCTCACAATTACACTACAAATTATGCTAAGAACTAGAGATAACCTATAAACTACAATACTAATCTCTCATAAGAGTTTCATCATCAAAACAAGCTTAACATGAAAATAAGTCTAAGGGTTCCTTATATAGTATCCTTATTACAACAAAGTCTCAAAAGAGGCATTTGCACAAATAACCCAACATGGGTCCTTCTTCTCTTGAATTGCAATCCTAACCTCGAATTCGTACTCCTAGCCACGAATTGGATGAATTGCATTCCTAACCATGAATTGCATTCCTTAACCATGAATTGCACTTCTATCCACCTTTGCACTTCTTCGACATTGTGTGGCTTCCATCAATTGGCCTTCATCTCCATGCTTCTTCCAAGCAATCATTCACACAATGTATGCCCTTGTGACTTGTCCTTCTATGACCTTGAAAGGCCCTATCTCCGTCATCAAAGGGCATGTGGCATGAAAATGCACGTACGAAGCTCCATCACGAGTTTTAGCCTTTATAGTCACTCATGAGCTTCCTAGAATCATATCATTTATTATTTGAAGTATGAAAATAAAGTTGCAACCCAAGTGAATTTAATTCGTAAACAGGCTTGGGATAATATGGGTTTGTCTTTGATAGGAATCATTGCTAAAGAAAGATAATATAATCATATAGTAATATCACAAGTAAGATATGTCATTTTATGAAAATGCTTTTCTTTGACGTACCTTAAGGTGGAAAATGCTGCGATTCTTTCTTTTTCCGTGTGTCATACTATCATCTAAAGAGATGTGATCGTGATTTGCAAATATGATATAGCATTTTGGTCGGGTACTCCATTTCTATATCAACAATTGTGTGCATGCCAGTGAATGAATTTTGTTAGTGCTTGTATTTCAAAATTCAGGAAAGAAAACATATCAAATAGTTACAAATAAGAGACTTTTTATTCATAAACTTTAACAAATGAAAAAGTTGAGAAAATGATTAACATAAAGTTATTATGCATCTTGAACTTGGAAGAAATAAGAACAAATTGCAGGACCAGTTTTGTATTAAAATAATTATGCAAACTATTATGTATTTATGCGTGTGGGTTTCTGTCAAAAGAAGAAGTTAGGAACAAATTTTAATCAACACAACCTTTAGGAAAAGACACACCACATAGATTTATTTATTTTCTTTTTAATTAATAAATTATTTAGAATGTGGTATTTAAGTTATTTAGAAGGGAATTGTAGTAATTTAACTTTTGTTTAAGGTCTTTCCACTTTTAATATAATATAGATATATCCTATGACCTCTTTTTTTGTTTTTTTTTGTTTTTTTGTTTTTTTGGTAACTAACCGGACTGTATTAATCAACAAGTGAAGATATTTACAGAACCATACCAGACTACATCCCAGTCTAGCATCTCAAATTAGAAGACTTTCTTTTATTTTTGTTGATGCATGATAATACCATTTATATTAACGACAACACATGACTAGCAAATTAAAACAGCTCTAAATATGAGGCTAAATCTCATTAGTTCTCATTGTTATTAAGGAAAAAAAGTAGATCAAATCCAAAAAAAAAAAAAGAGTTTCATCATCTAGCTTTCGAATTTGAGTGAAGGATTGTGTGGTCACCTCATGTCATTATCCATAGCTAGGAAATTTGGAAAGTGTAAAAAGAATGTTTTTCCATTCTTAATTTATTATTAGGGGATCGGAAGAAATCTAGTAAATAATATGTGCATGCACTTAAGATCTACGTATTGATCAGAAAAATATATTCATTTATACGATCATGTCATCAATAATGTAATTACATATAAATGCTTATAATAAATATTATCTTGGTTATTAATTAGGTGAGAACACTAAATAGTTAACTTATTATCACAAATTAAATTACTTTATATAGTGTAAGAATTCTTTACATAAGCAGATTTATTTACTTGTCTTTTAAGGTAGGTGAACCTATCATTTAGCAACATGTAATGGTAGGTACCAGTCACTTGATGCATAACTGATCCAATGTGCCCATTCAGATTTGATACAAATTGCATTGTCGTGTTGAGACACTATAAAATGGATACTCTTTCAGTCCATCTAAGGGTCAAGAAATTTCAATGCGTTTTGTTAGAAACAGATAAATTTTGGAGAATGAATGTTTCGATTTATTGTGTTAATACAAAGAACTTTATACACAAGAAAGTAAGGAGTAAAATGAAATAAAATACCTATAATTAATGTAAATCCTCTAGAATATTATACACTTAAGGTCTAAATATATTCTATCATATTTAGAATATCTCTACAATAATTACCATATATTAACATCCCCCTCACACTCAAGATGGTTAAGAAGAAACCAAATTGAGTTTGGCCATTAGAACTTGAAAACGGCTAGGAAGATGAGGCTTGGTGAAAATGTCAGTTGGTTGATCTGTCGACCCAATAGAAGCTAATCGAATGGCACCAAGATCAATGTGCTGACGAGTAAAATGACAATCAATATCAATATGCTTTGTATGTTCATGAAATACATCATTATGATCAATCTGAATGGCACTGCGATTATCACAATAAAGAATAGTGGCAGAAAGTTAAGAAACATTCATGTTGGCCAGTTACCAACGAAGCAATAATATCTCAGCAGTAGTGTCAGCAAGTGCTAGATATTTTGATTCAGTGCTTGATCGAGATGCTAGAGTTTGTTTCTTGTTTCTCCACGATATAAGAGAATCTCCTAAAAATGCAATAACAAGTAGTAGAACGTCTATCAATAGGATGATGCCCTCAATCAGCATCAACATATGCTTGTAATTCAAGAGAAGAATTAGCTAAAAAAATGAAGTCCATAGAAAAGAGTGTCTTTGACATAACTAAGAATGCGAAGAACAATAGTGTAATGAGTAGAATGAGATGAGGCCATGAATTGACTGACTATATGAACATCATAAGCAATATCCAGATGAGTAACAGTCAGATAGATAAGACTACCAACAAGCGTCCGATAAAGAGTGGCATTAGACAATAAAGTATCATCAGTAGGAGAAAACCACACATTAGGCTCAAGAGGTGTGCTCAAGGTTTATTATCGTTAATACCCACTTTTGATAATAAATTCGAAGCATACTTAACTTGGGATAGAGAAATCCCATCATCAGAGGTGAGAACTTCGAGGCCCAAGAAATAATTGGGAGGGCCCAAATCCTTCATCTTAAAATTGATACTTAAAAAATCTTTAATCTCTAAAATGCCAGTAGTATCGTCACAAGTGATAATCATATCATTCACATAGAGAACCAAAAGAACAATACCTTGAGTTGTCTTGCGTAAAAAAAAATGCAATATCATATGGGCTAGAAGAGAATCCCAGTTTTCTCAATATAGAACTAAACTCATACTAAGCACATGGAGCTTGTTTTAAGCCATACAATGCTCGACGAAGATGACATACCTTATTGGGAGGACAAATGTATCCCGACGGTGGTTTCATATAAACCTCTTCTTTCAAATCTCCATTAAGAAAAATATTTTTGACATCCATTTGAGAAAGTCTGCACCGTTTAGATGTTGCAATAGCAAGAATGGTCCGAACAGAGGTAACACGAGCTATCGAAACGAATGTCTCCTCATAATCAATTCCATACTCTCGAGTGAATCATCTAGAAATCAATCGAGCCTTGTATCTTTCAACATAGTCATCAGATCATATCTTAATATTGTAGATCCACTTGCAATTATGGAAGAAGGAACCGAGAAGAAGGTATCAACAACAGTTGATTTTATTACGGGACAACTCATGATGTTCATATCGATCTATTATGCGCCTCTGCATCTAGCATTAAAACAAGAGTCTTATCAGAAGGAGTGTTAACTAAGTCCCAAGTATGGGTCTTTTCAAAGGCATGCAATTCTTTTTCATAGCTTGTTGCCAATGAGGATCAGTAGATGTATCTTTGCATGTACAAGGCTCATGTAAATTAAGCATGGTATAATAAAATTGATAATAATGAAGATAAGCATGAGGATTTTTCTCTCTTTATAGACTGTTAGAAGAAGATAAGGTGTCATCAGGAAGAAGAGAAGATGAGGGTACCTCAGGATCAGTATTCATATCAAGTGTGGGATCATCAATTGGAGATTCATCATGAAAAGTGGATGTTGTGCTATCTTTATGAGTTGGACCATCAGATGGAGCTTCATCAAAGAAAAATGTCTGACTCACCAGCTGAACCTACATCAAGATCACTTTGAAAGAGCTCAATAGAAGGATTAGAAAAGAATGACACTTGGCTTGATGAAGTAGACTCAAACTTTGATAGTGAGAAGAACTTAATATATTCCCAGAAGACAACATGATGAGAAATACGAATACTATCTTCATGAACTGGACCATCAGATGGGGCTTCATCAAAGAAAATAGTTGAACCCTGAGGTGCAATGTCTGATTCACCAGCTTAACCTGCATCAAGATCACTTTGAAAGAGCTCAATTGAATGATTAGAAAAGACTGACACTTGGCTTAATGGAGTAGACTAAAACTTTGACAGTGAGGAGAACTTAATATATTCCCAGAAGACAACATGATGAGAAATACGAATACTATCTTCATGAACTGGACCATCAGATGGGGCTTTATCAAAGAAAATAGTTGAACCCTGAGGTGCAACATTTGACTCACTAGCTGAACCTGCATCAAGATCACTTTGAAAGAGCTCAATAGAAGGATTAGAAAAGAATGACACTTGACTTGACGGAGTAGACTCAAACTTTGACAGTGATGAGAACTTAATATATTCCGAGAAGACAACATGACGAGAAATATGAATACGATTTTACATAGGATCCCAACAACGATAACCTTTATGTTCTATCCCATATCTCAGAAAAAAAGAAACTTGAGCATGAGGTTTTAATTTTGTGTATTCATGTGGTCGAAGAAAAACAAGCACAACCAAATACTTTCAGTAATGTGTAGTCTGGAGCTACCTTATAAAGGAGTTCATAAGGAGATACGTTTCCAATAACAGATGATGGGAGTCTGTTGATAGTAAATACTGCAGTAAGAGATACTTCACCCCAAAAACGCTCAGGACAAGATGAAGAAATAATCATGGCTCGAACAGAATCAAGGATATGACAATGCTTGCATTCTGCTTGTCCATTGTGTTGGGAGGTACCGGGCAAGAGAATTCAGAAAGTGTACCATTTTCAAACAATAAATTCAAAAGCTTAGAATCACAATACTAAATGGCATTGTCATGACGAAAAACTTTGACAATTTTACCAAATTGAGTATTAACCATATTGGCAAAATTAATATAGATTTGAGATAAATCTGAATGATTTTTCATAAAATATATCCACGTAAACCTGGAAAAATCATCGGATAAAATGACAGTATTGTGATCCAATCATGTTCAGTACAGGAAAAGTCCCCCAAACATCATAATGAATTAGATCAAAAGGAGACTCTGAAATAGAAGTATTATTATTAAAGGCTAAAGCAGGTTGTTTGGCCTATTTACATGCAATACAATCCAAACTTTTCTCATTAACATGATCTAAGAACCCACTAGAAATTAAAGGGTGAAGTTTACTCAAAGAATAATGACAAAGACGTTGATGCCACAAAGACAAAGGAATACTAGACGAATCAGCATATAATCGAGACACAAGAGATGATTGAGGAACGTGTAGACTTGTGAGTTCAAATATACACCCAACTTTACGGCCTCTCTCAATGATTTGTCCCATCTGAAGGTCCCGCACTCGACAACCATGAGAAGAAAAATTAACATCAGATCCAGAATCACACAATTGTCCAACAGAGATAAGATTAAAATTCAATTTGGAAATAACAAAAGTGTCAAGCAGAGAGAGATCTCATGAAGAAATAGATCCTATATGACTAACATTCATATATGATCCATCAGCAGTATGAATATAAGATGGGACGTGAAGAGGAGTCAGAGAAGAGAAACTCTTGGAAGAGTATGTCATGTGATTACAACATGCTGAATCATGGTACCAAGATGAATTACCTGAAGGAGTAACTAGAGCTGCATGAGTATTACCAGTTGAAGAGAGGAGTTGGTTGAGGAGAAATTAAAGGTCAACTGATGTTTCGACTGATGTAGTTTCAGCATTGTTGGCTACTGCAAGTACTGGATTTGAAGGTTGATTCAAACGCGATGGATTTCTATTCTAAGGACGAGTAGGACAACTCTCAATCAAGTGATCTTCCTTTTTACAATACCGGAATATTGGAGGACAATTCCTAGATATATGGCATTTTTTCTTACATTTATTGCATTCAATAGTTGGGAAATCATGTAAAAGGTGTTCAGTTTAATGGCAATTGCGATAAAATTTGACACCAATCTTGTTAGTAACTGCAAAAACTGAATCATGCACTGGTAATGAGTTTCCTCATATTTAAGATGAGGAAGAACATCCTCAAGAGTAGGCAAAGTTTATTGATTAAGCAATGCAGTCTGGGTTGGTTCATAATCATCAGTAAGAGCCATCAAGAATTGAATCAATTTGTCATTATTGTGGTAAGCTAAAAATGTGGCAACATCATCAAAAAATTCCAAAGTAGGTTCCAACAAGGTGAATTGATTCAAGATGGATTCCATCTTAGAGAGGAATTCATAAACAGGTTCCCATTTTCTTGTTTCAGACGAGCTATCTCCTTCATCGGTTGAAAACGATGAGAAATATCAGAAATAGTATATCGTTGAGAGAGATGATCACATACCTCTTTTGTTGTGTCAAACTGTCCAATTTGGAGATAAATACTTGGAACAGAAGTGTTCCGAAGCCATGTAATGATCTGATGATTTCGGCTATCCCAATCCTCCAAACCATCAACAAACTTTTTATCGATTTCAGTCTCACCTTGCTTTGGACAAGTTAAATCACCAGTGACATATCCCCACAACTTTCTCCCTTTCAGAAAACCACGCATTACCTCAAAACAATGAAGATAGTTAGATCCATTGGGAACAAAAGAAATAGATTGAGTAATATCATTCTTGTCCATGATATTCACTGAATAAATTGACGTCAACAAAGAGAAAGAAAAATAGAAGAGACCCAACAAAGTGATGAAGAAGTAAGTGCTATCAACGAAATAACACGAGAAGAAAAGAAGAGTGAATATGGATTCAAACAATCCGATGATGCTCTAATACCATGTTAGAAACAGAGAAAGAGAAACAGAGAAATTCTGGAGAATGAATGTTTCTATTCATTGTGTTAATACAAAGGACTACAATCCTATTTATACACAAGAAAGTAAGGAGCAAAAGGAAATAAAATACCTATAATTAATGTAAATCTTCTAGAATATTCTACACTTAAGGTCTATATATATTCTATCATATTTAGAATATCTCTAATAACATTATTAACCAACCTAATTAAAAGTACCTAGTGATTTAAGTAACTATTCTATGAGGGGGGAAAGGCACAAAAATTAAAAGTTGATACGCCAAACACCCCCTATAATATTATACAATACTTTATTATTAAATATTATACATGGTAAGTGGTTTTATATTCAAAACCATTTCAAGTCACTTTTAAAATAATTTTCTAGCTATTGTTATTTTGTAAGATATACGTATGAATTTGAGTGAATTTATTGAAACAAAAAAAATGACTTTACTAGATAATTTCATTAAGTTGGATGACCATTTGAAAAATCAAATTCATATTCAATAGTTAGTATTTGGAATTTGATCAACTCAACTTTTCTTGTATCTGAGATTTCGTGTGATCATTTTCATGGATATTGGTTAGTGGAGGTGTTATAATCTTAGGATCTTAAAAGAAAATTGTGAAAATACAGTGCTTGTTGTTGGGAATATAAGTCTTAATATACTAGCATCTCCACTTAGGGATGCATATCAACAATCTGTTCTTGTTTTAATAGTAGGAAATTAACGAGATGTTGTGAGAGTATGACTTGTGCTACTATTGAGCATCTAATAGTAAGAATTGGACTATGCAACTTATATCTTATTCAGCTATTTTCCAGTTCCTACTAAATAAACCAACAAAAACTAGGATTAGATGAAAGGTTTTCTTGCAGAGGACCAAGGTACGATAATGAAAAATGATCAAGGAAGAAAGAGGGGAATAAGGGTAACATTGTCCATTTATAAACTATTTTACAAAAAAATAAATGTGCATGATTTTTATAGTATAGGGGTGTTAAGTATTTGATTTAGAAATACACGAGATCATGTATCTAAAACTGAGTGATATAATTATAGGGGCGTATAACATAATTCACACCTAAATAATATTTGCATAAATTATACAAAAAAAATATATATAGAATAAGAATATTGCATTAGTTATGCGTGGATTAAATTATTTAAAGATACAAATGCTCTTAAAATAGTACTTTGTATAGCAATAATTCCTTCATTACTAATTACCGCATATATAACAATTATTTCATTGTTAATCACCACATAATAATTCATGCATTATTAATCACCACATAACAATCTTCGTAGATTTATCCCTAACATTACTAATTTCTCTCCAAACCATACAATCCCTTGGTGTAATATTCTTATGGTGTCCAAATTTTGATATGCTCCAATTTTATATGTTTACATTCTGTTGAATAAACAAGTTAATTGTCATGACCCAAATCTCTACTGGTAAGTTACCGACACCCAAGAACGTGTTTCTTATATAATTAACTTAAGCATGAAATATAATAATTGAAAAGAACTTAAAGAAACAAAATTATGTACAACTACATACCCGATATAATCTCAATAAGTGGAGTCTGGGGAAGGTAGGATGTACGCATATCTTACTTCTGTCTTTGTAGGGGCGGAGAGGTTGATTCCGAAAGATCCTCGACTAAAAGAAAAGAAAAAGAGAAGAAGAGAAGAGAAGAGAAAAGAAAATAAAATAAAAGGAACAGAAAAGTAATTTCGAAGCAGATACAAAAAGTATAGCAGTTAAGTAACAAGATACAACGCAAATGGTCAACATGTGCTAATGTAGAGCGAAGAGTAAAAAACTATGCAAGTACTAAATAATGTTGCTAACAACAAAGGTAAAACACACGCATCAACAAATAGTAATACACGTCAGTATACAAAATATATACATGTATAATCTTATACTATAACTGTCAGTATCAACACATGTACATTGTTATACATGTGTTACACAAATTACATACACATATATACATGGTTATACATCATCAACAATAATAACTACGCCACATTTTCTTGAAACAAACGAGCTTATAAGATATCTAAATTATTTGCATTTTGGCACTGCAATCTAGTCTCACCCCAACTTTCTCCTCTTTTTTGTGATGACTAGGCCTAAAATGCATGTATTCCGTCTTACTTCTACTTATCTGAAAATCCTTACTTTCTAATGTGCTTCTCTATAGTTCAAGCCATGAGCGGATTTACCTTAGGTCAAGGGGTGTCATGTGACACAACTTGTTGGAATTTTTTATTAAATATGTATACATAATTGGAAGAGAAAATTAAATAGCGATTAAATAGAATGAAGTGACACTGCTTGATACAAATAGCTGTGTAGCTCGTCTGGTCAGGCACTTCGTTTTGTGGCCAGATGTCGTAGGTTTGAAACTCAGCAGCTTCATTTTGTTGATTTAATATTTTCTCACTCCCTCATATACACAAATAAAAGAGGATGCTTGTCCAGGTTCGAACCGGTGGACCTCTTAGAAATTAACAAAACTGAGAGTCAACCAGTCCAAAGTACCTGCTTCCTTGTGTGCTAATACAAAAAACAACGTTTAGTAGGAGTATATTTTCTAATGAAGTAATTTTGAATATATTTCAAAAAAGGAAAATTCTTCATAATAATATATGTGAGTGGTGCTTTATTTATATTATGCTCTTTTTTTAATATGATGTCATAGTATTTTATTTATTTATTTTATTTTAAAATGTGACACCGCTTAATAGAAATCATGTTGTATGCCACTGGTTCAAGCTTTTAGTTAACATCCTCACGAGTTTCACGAATTAACACAATATCATCAGCAAATAACATACATCATGGAACCTCTTCTTATATTTTTTTGGTTAGCTCGTTCATAACGAGGGAAACAAGTAGGGACTCTATGCAAGAAATCTGTTATTATGAGAAACTCCTCTGTATCACCTACCACTGCTTTCATGCTAGTGACGACTCCTTCATACGACATATCCTTTATGTCATTTATATATTTAGTATGATTTTTTTTCTCCATCACCCACCAAATGGCCTTGTGTGCTACTCTATCATATACTTTCTCTAGATCAATAAACACCACGTATAAGTTTTTCTTCGTTTCGCGATAGATTTTCATCAATATTCTTAGTAAGAATATAACCTCCAGTGTATATCAATCAGCCATAAATTCAAATTGAATCTATTTCACTCTTGTTGTGTTACTAAATCTATGCTCTATCACTCTTTCACAGAGTTTCATAGCACGACTCATGAGTTTAATGCCACGGGAGTTCACACAACTTTAAATATCTCATTTGTTCTTATAAATCAGAACTAGGGTACTTTTCCTCCACTCATTGGCCATCCTACCATTTCTAAGTATAGCATTGAATAGCTTGATGTTCCATTCCACTCTTGCATCTCTAAGGCACTTCCAAACCTCTATAGAAATATTATCCGGATGACAAAAAAATTTAATCCGCATATTTTCCATGGCATTCTTTACCTTTGATGTCCTAATTCTAAAAGTATAGCTAAAGTTTTTATCATTCACATCGTGTAGATCTAAAATAATATACATGGTTATACATGAGTATACAAAGTATATACATCTCTTTAGGGGTCATTTGGTTCCAAATCGGCAACATGATATAATTGTGGGATTATAACTTGGATAATCAATCCCACTTTCTAAACCTCCAATCAAACACAGGTATAAATTTAAGGGTAACTTACACAAATGACTATATTTGAATACATGCAACCCTAAATTCTTTGAATAAATGTGTCACACCCCAACTTTGGGAGGAGGGTGGTCGGCACTTCGGTGCCCTAAGGCCCGAGCGTACCGATCCTGATACCTATAATATGCTCACTAAGATATGGGCTGACAAGGCCTCTGAAGAATGATTATCTGATCAAAATACACAGCCACCTGCACGCAGAAAAGGCCCAACACACATACATATATACAATAAGGCTGGCAAGACCACATAAAGCTACTATATACACAACAACTGTCTACAAGCCTCTAAAGAGTATACCAACAACACTTAGTCGGGACAGAGTCCCGTCATACCCAACTATATACATATATACAACATCATACCTAATAACACACTAGACAGCTCCGGAAGAAGGGAGACTGACAACCCTCAGCTGAGTTAGGTTACCTATTGCGAGGTATCGTCTGTGTCTCTATATGTACCTGCGGGTATGAAACATAGTTTCTCCGAAAAGAGACATCAGTACGAAAGATGTATTGAATATGTAAGGCAGATAACATATAAATAAAGGATGAAATATGAATAAAGAATATAGAATCAACCTGAAATTCATAGATAGCCTCTGAGGGTATATATTGACATAATCATGAATATGCATGCATGTCTATAAAAATCAAGCAACTCATCGGAGCCATATATATATAATATAGTATCAAGCCACTCTGCGGGGTAAATTATGTCATATAATATTGTACCCGTTCTCGTAGATGACTCGGTTGTACCCTGCCCAAATATGAAACTCGGTAATATCAAAACCAACTACAGTGGTGTGCGCATATAAGCGTCGTACCTGACCGACAATAGCGCGGCTCAGTAAAAATATATATATATATATATATATATATATATATATATATAAGTGCAATACAAGACTGACCTCAAGAAAATCAATGGAAGCAAGACGGGGTGACACAAGGTCGGTAATCCCTCCATCAATCGTTATGGACTCATTTGTAACCAATTTTACTAACCATCGTGAATCCAAAACCAATGACTTAGCAATTACTATCATGAGGAGTGATACACAATCCCATCAAGAGGACAAATTTGATGATCTTAATATAGTGTAAGGAACGCTTTCGACCAAAGATGTATGGAGATCATAAGACCAAGTTCGAGAGTAATGAATACATGATATTAATGATCAAGAACCATTATTATTATACTTCCCAAGAGTAGGAGTTTACTTATGGAACATTCGAATCGATAATATTTAACTTCAGATCATGCCAATGATAGAAGAAAAGGTATAAGCCTTACATACCTTATTGACGATCAATACCACTCTGATGATCCCTCACTCGTTCTACAATCGTCAACCTAAACAATAAGGACAACCCATGTTAAGATCTTCTTAAGAGTTTCAAGACTTGGTCGTTGTGACATTCCGTCGAATACTTAGCGTGCATACTTTATTCTATCTTATTTTCATGGCAACCTAAGATATTCTCATCTCCCTTACAATAACAAAAATACCATAAAGACTACAACAAGCATACATCATTTATCTAGCCATAGTTATCTTAGAAACCTCATCAAAACTATCCAACAATCAACCCACAAGTATTATGATCAACCATGGAGTTTATATCAATTCCTTCATGGACCACTTTGTCATAAGATAATTCTAAGATAGGAGAGTGTAATATTACTAAAACGTAGTAGGAACATACCTTAAAATAACCAAGGAATCCCTACACCAAATCTCCTTTTAATTTTTCAAGAACTCCTAAATTTATCCAATGATCTGGAGAGGATTCTTGAGATAATCCAAGCTTTATTGAGGAAGAATTTATATGTTAATCTTGTGGAATAGCTCTTCAACGATGTATATACCTTGGGAGAGGGTTTTAGAGCATCTAGATTCAATTTGGAGTAAAAATGAAATGAAATAAAGAGGGTGTCGAGATTGAGCTTTATTTAGGGCAACCCACGGCCTCACATATGCAGCTACATATGCTACATATATGCCCATATGTGTCCTCATATGCCACCACATATGGTGGCAGTGAGGTGGTGAAAGGGTGGCTTTGATCCGCTGCCCCATCCGCGCCGCATAATGAGTTTCGTGGGGCAAAATATTTAGCGTATCATCCTATCTTCATCAAACTTTATCTAGATGTGATTTATTTTATTTCAATGACTTATAACCATTTATAGACCTTCTTAACATCCATTTATACCATATATGACCATCGGAACGGGGCTCGAGTCGTCAGGAATTAAATCGATCAATCGGGTTCTCAAACGTGCACGAAATAATGAGTATAACTCGAAATCTTTTGGATATGTTTCCAACTTTTGAACAAGGCCTTCTTCATCCCTTTTAGTTGTTGTTATTCTATTCTCATGTTACATCAGATTAACACTATGCACTCAACGTAAGGGTTGCAAGCACGAAGGGCGTAACAGTGCTTTAAACTCTCGTGACTCATTCGGTTACAACTCCACCCTTCTTTAATTCGTCTAATGGAATCCACTTACTTATCTTGAGTTTCTTAACTTAAGGTACACTCGATATATAAATTTTATGGGGTGTAACAACATGTGTATTCAAAAATAATTATATTCCAGTCTATTTAAATACACGAAGGAGCTATGTATTCCAGTGTGTTAATATATTGATGTGTTCTTTTATTTTGGCTATATTTGAATGTATTTGAGCTCCGGTCATCAATGTTGCCGGACGTCACAATATTGAATGTATTTTAATAAAATTTCATGTAATGATTGGTTCAGTCGTTATGAATCTTCCATCTGATTTTCTATTATATCCCTCGTCCGGGCGCTTGCCAGTAACTATTACACATGGATTTTGTGAGTCAATTAACTCGTATGGTTAAAAAAATATTAATTGTGGAGCGAGCAGTGTCCGCGCCAGCGAAGTCATGTCTGCACTAGAGGAAGAGATTTGTTTGTGCCTGCGCATTATTTATCGCCTCCGGGTTGATGCGAGGTGTCAAGTACTTGTGTCTCGGTGATCTCTTTTTATGTTAAAGCGCATCTACACCTGTGGGGTCGGGTCCGCACAAGCAGAAACACTGTCTGTCCAGAATGATTTAATGACCTAAAAATGTCCACTTTCCAAATATATTGCACCTCAAAGTTGGGGCTAGTCTAGAGAGAAATTGTTGAGGTCTGGACCAAAAATACTCTATGGGAGGTAATTTCTCCATCTGTTTTGATTGTCTTTCCATGTTTCTAGTCTTGGGGATAAAATATGAAATGGAGAAATGAGTTGAAACTCTATGGTAGTTGGAATAAATTGATTCATGAATAAAGGATGTGAAATGATTTGGTGAACCTTGAGTCTTTCTAAATAAGTATTTGTTTGGTAATATGATCATGTTGAAAAGCTTAATTTGGCTAAAAAAACCTTTTCCTATTTGGGAAGAAACCTAGGGTTGTAAATTGGGGTTTTTATTGAATCATGAAATTGAGGGTCTAATTAAGATTGTTTTTTTCAATTAACCTAGTACTATAACTAGTAAGTATGTTTTAAAGCCTTTTGAATAATAAAGTTTGGATTTTTGTCATTGTGGGACCGAGATGGGTTTTAGGTATTCTTTTGTCTGGTTAAGGACTAAGTCCTTATATATGATTGATTCGGTATTAATACGTAGAATATATGTGTTAGACTACGGTTACCACAAGGCATCCGAAGGAGTCAAAGCACGAGTAAAGGGTCGATCGTTTATGACTCCTGCTAGGCATTGAGGTAGGTTACGATTTACTTTCACTAGACTCCGATAGAAGTACGTAATTAGTTATAAATATTGAGAGGTATTAGGCGTGTTTGGGGGTCCCACTCAGTCAGTCATGATGAATGTTTGAGTGAGTACCTGTGTTGAACTGTGATGATAGGTGATTTGGGGAATCAGCCTTATGATGGTTCTGATTGCTGATTTATTGGGCTTATCGCCATATGTGGGTTTGTCGCCATACTTGGTATTGTATGTTGATTCATCACACATGCTTCCAATATGATATCTTGAGTTGTACTTGGATTGTTATGTTGTTGAATTCTTGGAAGTGTGTGATATTCATCTCTATACTTGGTTGCATATTACATCATGATTTCTTGCCTTAAATTATCATTTGCATTCATACACTCATGATTTTGTGATATTGATATGAGAGTGGTAAGGAAATATTGTGGATCTAAGAGACTAGAAAAGTGATAATATTTATGAGATTATGACAATAGTGAGGTGATAATGATGATGATGATGATATGCAAGGGGACGGGTTGCACGCCTGCAACAATGATTATTCATCTAAGGGCTAGTCTCTGATGGGAAATTTCAGAGGAGTATATTGACTTTACGGGTCCCTCATGGTGTGCGTCTCATAATAAAAACGTGAGCGCATGTATACTGGATAATAAAGGTACCTGACATATGCATTGCATTCATACCATACAAATACTCATTTATACATTAATTACTTGTTATGTGATAATGTGATAAGGATTGGTTATTGGTACTTGGATGATTTACTGATTAAATGGAATTGCGTGATTGGAGTGATTATATCGGACACAAATGACTACCATGATTGGCTTGTTTTTCTGTGGATTGAACTGTATTATTACACCTTTATGAGTCTGAATGCTCACTGTTTGACTTATTTGTGGTTGGTGGATTCTATTGGTATGTATTTTTTGATAATTGTTAGTGTTACTTGCTAAAGAGTTCAGTAGGGATTATTGGATTATTGTCGAGTAGTTTTTTCCCAGTATTCCTTATAGGTGTGGGGTTTTTACTTAATAAAATGGGTATAATGAAGTGATGATCTATGGTCTAAAGATGGGAATTTAAAGCACTATATGCATCAAGAGCGTCTAGTTGGGGGTTAAATACTAGAGTCAGTTAATAGAGTTAATGAATTAATGCATGTTTTCTTATGCCGTGTGTGATTATACTTAAGGCTAGAGACTGGAATTATTAGGGTGTTAGCCTAGTGTTTTATGTTCTTAAGGTGAATTGTGGAATACCTAAGGCATCGGTATAATGAATTGAATATCAACGTAGCATGTGTGTTAATTTGGAAACGTGAGGTCAAGTCTGTTACTTAGGATCTATGAACTTTCCTGTATATTAGATGTTCTGTGATTAATAACCTTCTATTTGATTATATGGTGTTCCATGAAGTTGTGTGAGTTGGGTATTATATGATTGGTCAGACTTATGTGGTTGTGAACCTTTACCTGATTTATTGGAGCTTCATTTGGACAAGTGACTTAGCAAATTTATGAGTCATATGTGAACAATGTAAATTATTGGACTTATTGAACTATTAGTGTGGGACTATGTGGAGTCAACTTGATATACACCTCAATTTGCATATCTTTCGTTGTTGTCGGCCTATGATGCTTACAGGGGTACGTTGTGTACTCATGCTACACTTGCTGTATCTTTTACATGGATGCAGGTACTCGATTTATCAAGTTGCAGTTTGGAGCACTAGAAGCTGAGGCGGAACACTCATTCTGGTGGTCTTAGCTTTCATCTTATTTAGGATGTCTTCTTCCATTCAGAGCAGTGTTATTGCATTTCTCATTCAGCTATTGTATCTTAGAGTCCTTGTATAAGTCAGACCGGGATTTGGGAAAAAAAGTTGTTGTAAGAGTTGATTATTGAACGTGTTTTAATGAAAACTGATATTATATATTGTATTTTGTTCTCTTCCACATTTTCTTAACCTTCTTGAAAAGTGTTTTCGTATTGGTTCGCCTACCAAGGAGATAGTGTAGGTGCCACTACGATGCCCGTAATTTGGGTCGAGACGTTTTAGATGCAAATTTTTAGATACATTGTATTTATCCAAAAAAATTGTATACAAACATATGTATATAGATCATTCAAACAACACATACAGTCAAATACATCTAGTTTACCCCCAAAATACAATCAGTCAAATACATAACTTATATTTACGCTAAAAATTAAAAATACACTCTAATACACTCATATCTGAGAAACAAGAAGGAGAAGAAGTCATGAATTCCGTCCAGATGAATACACTCAGATCTGAATTCCTCTGGCGACTTCGATCTCTATTCTCTTTCCTCATCGTCGTCGTCTACTTGTGTTTCCAACATGCAATCCTCATCGTCATCGTCTATTTGGAGATTTGTTTAGGGTTTTTAGGAATTTTCCTATGCGAGTAGGTGTGGAGGCGTGTTTGTGGTTCAATTTTATTGTATTTCTCATTCAACTGTTGTATCTTAGAGTTCTTGTATAAGTCAGACCAGGTTTTGGGAAAAGAAGGTTGTTGTAAGAGTTGATTATTAAAGGTGTTTTAATGAAAACTGATATTATATGTTGTATTTTATTCTCTTCCGCATTTTCTTAACCTTCTTGAAAAGTGTTTTCAGATTGGTTCGCCTACCAAGGGATAGTGTAGGTACCACTATGATGCCCGTGATTTGGGTCGTGACGTTTCAGATGCAAATTTTTAGATACATTGTATTTATCCAAAAAATGTATATATAAACATATGTATATAGATAATTCAAACAACACATACAGTTAAATACATCTAGTTTGCCCCAAAATACAATCAGCCAAATACATAACTTATATTTACACTAAAAAATGACAAATACACTTTAATGACAAATATTAAAATTAAGCCTAAACTCTATTTTTTTTATTTTTTTATAATTTTATGTTGAAGAAATTAATCGGTTCTTTATGATACCTTGTCAGTATATAATCTATATCATATGAGTATCATAAAGGACTGAGAATTTTTTTAAGGAATGAATTAGTCCTTTATGATACCATGTCAGTATATAATATATACTATATGAGTATCATAGATGACTGATGAGTTTTTCTTGAAGGAATGAATCAAATCTTTATGATACTCTGTCAGTATATGATATATATCAGGTTGGTATCATAGAGGACTAAACGTATTTTCTAAAGAATGAACTAGTCTGTATGATACCATGTCAGAATACAATATATACCACGTGAGTATCATATATGATATATCATATGGGTCAATCATCCATGATACCATGTCAGTATATGATATATATATACAACGTGAGTATCACAAAAGATTGAGCTATGTTTTTCTTTAAAGGAATGAACTAGTCCTATATGATACCCTGTCAACGTATGATATATACTTCGTGAGTATCATAGAGGACTTAAGATTATTTTCTTTTTAAAGAATGAACTCGTTCTTTATGATACCATGTGAGTATATGATATATACCGCATGAGCATCATATTATAATTAATATGCCATTGATGGCACCCTATCAGTATATGATATATACCAGGATGATATCATAGAGGACTGAGTGCTTTTTTCTTGAAGGAATGAATTGTTAGTCCTCTATGATATCCTGTCAGTATATGATATACCATGTATGCATTATAGAGGATTGAGTAGTATTTTTTTAAGGAATAAATGAACCTTCTATGATACCCTATAAGTATATGATATATACCATGTGGATATCATAGAAGATTGGGTTTTGTTTTCCTTGAATGAATGAATCAGTCCCCTATGATACTATGTCAGTATATGATACATATCAGGTTGATATCATTGAGGAGTGATTATTTTTCTTGAAAGAATGAACCGTCAGTCTTGTGTGATATCATGTGGTTATCATAGTATACTGCAATAATATACTTAAATTACTATTAAAAAAGAAACAAGTAATAAAAAAAATAAAAATTAAAAAAGAAAGAAATTAGAATTAAATATAAAATCAGAATTATGGTGAAAAAGAAAATAAAATATAGCATGAAAAAAATAAATGAACAAAAAGGAGAAAAAAGAAGAAAAAGAAAAGAATAAAAGAAAGAAAAGAAGTAGAGAAGTAAAAAGAAAAGAAGAAAAAAGAAATAATTAAATAGAAAATAAGAAATAAAGAATTAAAAAAAAAAAAAATGAAAGGAGTTAGAATTAAATATGGTGAAAAAGAAAATAACGAATATTATGATTTGAAAATTTTTGAAATAAAAAGAAGAAGAAAAAGAGATAAAATAGGAGAAAAGAAGCAGAGAAATAAAATAAAAAGGAAGAAAAAGAAGAGACAATTTACCTATAAAAATTATAATGAATATTAAAGATAAATAATTTTGAAGTATATTAAAAAAAAATATACAAAGATAAATAATTTAATTTTAAATCCATATATTATATTTTTTATTTGAAAGGAGCTTTAGAATAATTGATAAAGTTACTGCCACCCAAAGATTGAACTAGTGAAACATGTAAACGCGCATAGTGAAAGCTGAGTGACATAGTTGCCCTGGGCCTAAATATCTCTATTTAAAACCTCCCTTCTTTCTGTTTTTATATTTAAATTAAATATCAGCCCTTATCCTCTTCACTCCCCAAAAAATATCAAACTTCCATTAACGGTCCACTCTCTTCCACACCGGCGGTAATGAGCTTAATTGGAACTCATACATTTCCTTTTTGTCCATCTCTCCCAATTCGCCGTACAATCATCAGTCTAACCAATTACAACCATCACACTTCCCGGCGCTTCACACTTCATCGTATCTTCAAAACCCCCAACTTTCAGGTAATTCGCTGTTCAATGCGAGAACACAAAATTTTGGAACCAGAGGATGCAGCATTGTTGATTTCGACGTGCATTACTCGCACTTTGTCTCCAGCATTGACTTTAGAACAAGGATTGGAAAAGATTAAGGAGGCTGTCGAGGAGCTGAAGGCAAAGCCTCCTTGTTGTTCTAGTGGGATGTTTAGATTCCAGGTACTTCAAAAATAAAAAGCCTCCCTGTATTTCCTTTGTAGTTATTCATTTGATGATAGTGAACTTTGTCTAGCGATTTTAGAAAGCACCTTAATTTAGGTGATGTGCACCTATGAAGGAACTGTACTGTAGAGACATATATGAGGGATGCTAGCTATGGTGCTCTTAGGCTGATCATGCTGCTTAATAAATAGGGATTTTTTTATTTTGGCTCGTCTGCCGAAATCAATTACGGGCGCTGGCCAAAATATACAAAACATATACATTTGCCGGCTATCATTTTTAGAGCGGACCAAAAATGTAATTATCCCTAATAACTAGTCTTAGGTTAATAGTTATTTTACAACTTTACTTATTGGAAGGGGAGCCTTGGAGCAACGGTAAAGTTGTCTCCGCGTGACCTATAACTCACGGGTTCGAGCCGTGGAAGCAACCACTAATGCTTGCATTAGGTTAAGCTGTCTACATCACACCCCTTGGGATGCGGCCCTTCCCGGACCCTGCTAATGAGGGATGCTTTGTGCATCGGGCTGCCCTACAACTTTACTTATTAAACTGCCCCTTTGGGACATCCAATAAAAGAGGGGATATAGAGATGGTTAGCATAGCCGTAGCTCAAGGATGCCACATAAAAATCTAGAAGTGATTCAAAAAGGAAAAGAAGAAACTTCTTAAATTTCTGATCTATGTTATCATCTGAGTTTATATCAAACTAATAATGTCTATGGGTGCACTATATGCATGTTTGTTTGGTTAAATTTTAGCGTCTGGTTGATGATACGTTACTAGGGACATATACTGTCATAGGATTACATTATCAAACATGGGAACATGAGTGCATTTATGTTTCAATGTTTTTCTTTTCTACCAAAGTGGGTCTTTTTTCTTGATTAGTTAGAGGATGATTGCTTATATGTAGGTTGCTGTTCCTCCCAGTGCAAAATCTTTGAATTGGTTTTGCTGTCAACCCGAGTCATCAGGGGTATTTCCACAATTTTTCCTTTCCAAGGAGAGGGAAAACCCATCATGTAAGTCAGTTGTATTGGGTCATACTCGTGGGATCTTTGGAATAGGTGCAGCAATCAACTTGAAGGGCTTTTCTGCCACTAAAAAATATGGTGAATCTGGAAGGTAATTTCAGACCTTCATCGTTGCTTCAACTTCAGCACCGACATTACTGATTATTTTTATCTTCCTTTTCCATTTTTCAACGTTTATGCTATCACGTTACTGCCGATCATTTTATATGAATCCAGCTTGATGAAGTTAAGCGGAATTAGAATCTTTTATTGGTGGAAATGGAGCAACCTGAGGTTCCATCTTATTATGCTTTTACTCAAAGAGGTGGTGATATTATAAAATCAATCATGGAAAGAAAATGGATGCAAACAAGTCTTCCAGTCTGATTAGACTTAAGTGAAAGATTAACGGAGGAAAGTCTTATTTCTCTTGCTTTGCTTGTGCTTATGATTTATCTTGAGCCGAGGGTCTTTCGGAAACAACCGCTCTACCTACCAAGGTAGAGGTAAGGTTTGCGTGTACTCTACACTCAACAGACCCCACGTTGTGGGATTTCACTGGGTATGTTGTTGTTGTTGTTTGAGGAACTTGTATGAAATGGATGTAAGGAGAATAAGTGTTTCCCATTAACAATTTAGGAGACATGTCCCTGTTTGAGAAACTCAATTTTTCCCTGCTTATCATGCGAAAAGGTGGAAGAGATGAGAAAGTATGTTGGTCAGAGCTCAAGAATGTTCCTGCATAAGCATTGAAGATAATGATCCATTTCAGGACACTTGTATACTGTTTTCTGTAAAAATTGATTCAACTGTGGGCACCCGGACTAGTCCAAATGTCGGTTGATAAGAAAAAGTTATTTTTTATAAATATATTGAAGATATAAACCTCGAATTTTGTCAGTGAAAATGGGATGTTTCCAGTCGATTCTGCATTAGCGGCAATGCTTTATATTGTCCCTGCAGTAAAGCAGCAACTATCTCAACTAAAGGTGTACACTATTTCTTTGAAAACACTGGCAGTTTCATTGGAGGTAGTTTGACATATGAGGTTGTTAAATAGTGAAACAGATGATTTTTGAGTGCTTCTGTTGGATTAGATGATTCTGGAGTGCTGCTGATGGATACCATTTAGCCTGGAATAACTAGGTGATCGTAATCTAGAATGATGGATAAATGGGACCCTACATTTTGCTACTAGGAATTGAACACAATATAATCTTTGAGATAAATGCGGAAACATGTGTGATACCTAGATATGGGAGAATATTTATTATACTTTTGTGCATCATACATACAAGTGTTTCTGCTATCAAGATGGTTGTGGAGCATTGGTAATCTGAAAGTGAATTTGAGGCCAAAGGAATCCCTTAATCTGAGTATTATGGATTCTAGATTTAATCAATTTTTGCACCCTTGAATTGGATCCTTTTAGATTTCTATTTGGTAGGTAGTATTTCCAAGCTTGCCCTAAATGTTAGTAAAATTTTTGTTGATAGCATCATGACTGGACTTTGTATAATCCAATAGAGTGAGTTACTCCATGACCCCTGCATGAATAAAAAGCTTGTCTTTCCCACAGAGCAGAGTATCAATAGGATCCTTTGTAGTCGTTCTTTGTCTTGACAAAGTGCCTTTTTGGATGAAATGCCATAAGGGCAGCCCGATGAAATGCCATAAGAGACAGAGATATTGAGGGGAAAAAAAAGGAGAGAGCAATGCTTGGAGCTTTTGCCATGCTATTAAATCCAAATAGGATACAAAGGTGGTCTCTGGCATCCAGCTCTCCACATCAGGTGGTTATCACATTCTAAAGGGTGAAGCTCCCATTATGACCTTGTAGTTCCAGAATTATGAAAATTCTGATTTAGCATTTGTGTGTTGTTAGCTAATCTAGTTATAAGAGGTCAGTTCTTGACTCGTACACCCAATGAAGTGTGCCAGTTGCTGCTTGGGCCCTCTTTCTGTCTGTCAGCAGAAAATTGCATGTGATTCTGATATCCCTTAAGAAAGAGGATGAGTTACAAATATTCTGATTCCACACTTTACTATCAGATGAAGGAATTGTGTGAATTTTATTTCTTTAATAGACATCAACAGGTTAATATTACACTGGTACTTCTGCAGATGTTGTGCTGTTGAAGCAACACCAGTGGTGGCTTACGGCTTTTTTGACCTAAGTTTTGATACAGTATCATCTTCCATAAAGCAAGAAGCTGGGTCATTCTACTTCTTCGTTCCCCAGGTAAGTGAGATCTTTTTCCCAGCCATGGTTTAGGCTCAAATATTTCCTCTGCTCTATCTAATGTTCACTGTTCTTTATGTGTTGAACTAATATCACCTTAGATTGAACTAGCGGAGTTTGAAGGTGCTTCTATCTTATCTACAACGGTGGCATGGAATGACTCTTGTATATGTACCTTCAAGGAGGCTCTTCAAGCATATGAGTCGGCACTTTTGCAGGTAATATTCTATTTTCATGCATTGTCTGCGACTATATTAGACCTGAAGATTTCCTTCAGTTCAACTGTAGCATGAGAGTTTTCCTTTTTCCTGGGACGTCATGGTCATCTCTTTGCTACTGAACTATCCTTCGAAGTGTATCAGCCCTATTGAACCGGTTCAAAGAAAAGGGAGCAATTGTGAAATGCTAATGTGCATGACTTATTATATTTAGAGGCCATGCTTGAAGTAATTTCTCAGTGCACACACTAACTAGTGGAGAGTTAGGGAAGCAAATATGGCTGCTTATGCCACTTGCAACGAGTTATGTCTTTGTTCAACTTTCCAATTTAAGAACCTTACTTTCACGGGATTAAATGCTATTTCAATCTGGTATCACCTTGTGTATTTTGCATCATAACAAGTGATCTAGTTGTGTTCTACTACTGCTGAGAAGTTTGTTCTAGTAACGAATCAAAACTTCCATTTTCTTTCTGAGAAGCCAGATAATCTGAAACCCATGGCTCTCTGTAGCATCCAGATTAAAAACTGTACTTTTGGTTTAATATAAGGAAATAACATATCAAAAAATATAAGGAAATAACAAAGTGGAAAAGGAAATCAAATTTTCTATTCCTCATCTTATTGTCTTATGCTTTGTGTATATTTAGTTCAGCGAGCATAATAGTCAAAGTTTAAAGAGATATCTGATTTCTCCTATGTTTTATTAGTTAAAGCATATATTTCCTAACTGTGAAGAATGGATCTTGAGCCTAACTCAACCCTAAAAGCTAGCTCAAAGGGAAGAGGATTGCCCAAGCCATATAAGGAGACCAAGGACCACATATCCTACTGATGTGGGAGAACTCAATACCCCCGCCCGCCCAGGACTGGACATCTGGAGCGTGGACAATACAAGATGGGGGCCTAACATCGGAAATAATGAATTGGGACGGGTCTGACTCTGATACCATGTGAAGAATGGATCTTGGGCCTAACTCAACCCCAAAAGCTAGCTCAAAGGGAGGAGGATTGCCCAAGCCATATAAGGAGACCAAGGACCACATATCCTATCGATGTGAGAGAACTCAACACTAACTATAAATGAAAACTTTCACAAATACATCAGCACAGCAGTCACATCAAGATGAGGGGATCCTCCTTCACATCGTTACAGGGGTATCAATCAATAACTATTACTCAATCCTAAACTAGTTGGAGTCAGACACATGAATCCCTGATATCCATTCCGCTCTATTCCAGCCTATTTTAGTCCTATGCTGGTAAATAATTCATTTTAAAGTGAATTGAGGATTCTCTAAACCTAGAAGTATCCTAATCTAATTTAAGTGTCACAACAATTAAGCCTTAATACCTACTAGTTGGTATCATCTATATGAATGATTTACTTCCCTTGTGTTGGTCTTAGTTAAATCTACATTTATTTTGAGAAATTAGGTCTTCTGAGGTAACTTCCATAATTTTAATCCACCTTGCTCCTTTTGCACTTTAGCCATCATATTGTTGCATCTATGAGTTGGTGCATTTGGAGGTCTATGTAAACTAAAGCTAAACCACCTCATGCACATTCTTTTACTTTATCCTCTTTGTGTGCTACCTGCACCCTCTGTCTAAGGTGATCATTCTATTCTTGGCCAATTTTGTGTGTCTGTAATTTATCTTAAAATGTGTTGGGCCTCTAGTGTCCTACATTCATTCCCATATTGGTGAAATCACAACCCTAGAACTTGCCCTGCACTAGATGTCATACTAGGGATATATTCCCAAATGATAAATCTATGTGACTAAATTTGACCCCTGTTGCTCTTGTTATCAAGAGTTGCTAACAATAAACATGAAGTTGGATGTGTCTGCTTTTTCAAAAGCGCAAGAGTATCTTGAGTATTGTTGTTCTATATGTCATCATCCTATATACAACTGATATTTTCAACCTTTTCTCAATTTCTTCAGGCTGAACGTAATTTTAGTTCTGTAGAAGATGGGTGCTGCAGCAATCACATTGGTGCAACTCTTAAAGAGGTCCATATAAAGGAGGGACAAGCCCAAATGGTAATACTAAGTTTTATGATTACACTATGACAAAGGGGTATTGCCTAGGAAAGGAGAAAGTGAAAATGATGGAAGAACCAATAATTTGCCTTAATTAGAAAATGCAATAATTTAATTTTGGTCCTTTCCTTGGTAAGGGTTGGAAAAGGAAAACATGTTCTGTACTTAGAAAGATTACAAGAATGAGGGAATGTCTGAACCCACATAACTTCCTTTAACTAATACCCTCCAACTTCTCCTGTGCTAACAATGTGAACTCTTTCCTTCCATTTGCTTTCCTCTCGCTGCTCCCCTTTCTTCCAATTTCCAGCCGAAGCACACCATAAGGTTCATGCTCAAAACGCTTTCTTGTTTCTCCATCTTTACAAATTGTTGTCTACTCTCCTTGGCAATTATGTACACTGTATTACAACTTTCCAGACGTGCTTTCTAATAGTTATTGCTGTTAGAATACTTTTCTGCACTGATAAACTTTTAATTTGATATCCAGAGATTCTACAGATTGATGGTTATTCCATCACGTGACTGTAGATCATGAATATCAACACTTCCTCTCATGTTTTTGCTTTAAAACATCACTGAGGAATTCCTTTTATAGGTATATGCGAATCCTCACAAACTGTTTGAAAAGCACGTTGGGCCTGGTGCTGTGGAACTGGTATCCTCTTTATCCTGGTAATTGTTCTTCCTCAGATACTTTTCATGTCTCGTATTTGAAATGCAACAAGAATTGATCTGTCTTCCCATATTTGTTCCAAAAAGACAAAAGCAGAGAACAAAAAGCCACGTTCTTATCACTGACAAGCTATGCTTTGTTTATTTATTACTTTGTTTTCTCTAATTGAATTTGCTTCACGCAGAAAGATGCCTCATGCTATTCTAGCCAGTTCGTCGCGAGACTATCATCTGCTTTTGCAATTTCGAATAATATGGTATACTAATTTATGAATATTTTTCCTCCTTACTAGTAGTCGTAGTATTTCTCTTGTAATTTCTTGTTCTTCGATTTCTGTTATTATTTACCGTCTCTTGTTCTGCGCTTAGCATACTGTTTTGTTGTAGCTACTGCTCTTTTTTCCTATTTGACCTGCTTTGTTATTGCTTTATTCTGAGCCGAGGGTCTATCAAAAACAACCCCTCTACCTCCCATGGTAGGGGTAAGGTCTGCGTACGCTCTACCCTCAGACCCCACTTGTGGAATTTCACTGTGTATGTTGGTGTAATTTATGAATAGTGTGAGTTAGAGCCTTTTGTATGAATATGAAATTGCACGGCATGCTTCCTTTCTTTTATTTTATTTTCTTCTCTGTGCTAAATATGTTGCTGCGTGAGTTTCAGATCATGTGCATAGATTTGTTGTAACTTGGAAATGATTTGGAACGATGAATCTCTTTAATGAGCTTATGACCAAAACATGTTTGGAGAATACAAACTTCTTTACTTTATTTTACTTTACATTCTTCAAACCTTATCTGACCTTCTTTGTCATGTTTTCTCTTGAGCCGAGGGTCTTTTGGAAACAGCCTCCCTACCTCCCAAGGTAGGGGTAAGGTCTGCGTACAATCTACCCTCCCCAGACCCACCATGTAGGATTACACTGGGTATGTTGTTGTTGTTGTTCTCTTCAGATGTCCATAGTTTGAGGTAAATGAGAAAATGCTCGGCAGTAGAATCTAATGCTGGGTCTTTATCTGTTTGACTTTAACTAATCTTGCATTGACCAGATGAATTATGTGTTTGCAAAATATTTATACCAAATAGGCGTTGGTTTATCCTCATTTTGGTGAAACATCTTTGTATTATGTGCATGAAATCTGATAATACATAAACAAGCACTCAAACTTGGCCTCAGCTAGCAACTAAACACTCCAACTTAGAGAATGCACATCTAGACACCTTAACTCGTCTCCACTGTGTTAGTTGAACGCTCCAACTTAAAAAATGATCATCTAGACACCTCCAAAATTTATGTGCCACATCAGCATCGGATGTCCATAAGTCACAGTGGAGACAAGTTGAGGTGTCTATATGTGCACTCCCAAAGTTGGAGTGCCTACTTGCCAGCTGAGGCAAAGCTTGAGTGCCTGTTTATGTATTATGACATTCAAAATCCTTTCTGAATCTTGTAGTGAACCAAATAATTTGTTGTATAGAAAGATTCTTTTGTAACTTCCATCATTTATGTTTTGTGATTTTCAAGTTTGAAACTGAGATGATTTGCCATTTTCGTGATTTTCAAGTTTGAAATTGAGATGATTTGCGATTTTCATTGTGTCATTCTTCTATCCCTTTTAATTACTTCTGTATTTCCCCCTTTCATTTTTGAAGGGCACTCTCATCCATCATTGTGGTTGTCTTTGATTCATCGGAATGCTCAGGACTGATAAACTATTACAATTTAAACCTCAAAAGGCTCTATTTTCAGTTGTCCGTCATTATTAGTGAGCCCCTCCTTTATTTCTATGTTGTTAATTTGCTAGATAATATTCATGGACCTTTTCTGATATTTGGGCAAGTTTTCTGCCTTTTTCAGCCTTATGAGAGTTGTCACTAATTATTCTAAATGTTTGCTCTAGCAATATTGTTTGTGGACCTGACTGTAATGTTAGCGTTTTCCATTTCAAAATATGTTTGTGCGCACTGTGAACCATATGAAGCCCTTTTGATAGATGAAACTTCTGTGTATCCAAGTAATTGGTTAATTCATCACTAGTGAAACTATATACAACTTCTAGTGGCGGGGTCTTCCTTCTCCAGAAAATGTTGCTTTCATTGTAGTTGCTCTTTTTGATGTATGTTCAACTTAAAACCTTCGAGATACTACTTTGGATCATTACTGTTTTTCAGCATCAACACAATGATAACACACAATTTATTTGCCGCTTGAAAGATTGCGCAAACATCAATATCTTGTGGGCGTCGCTAATAATTGAGGAATGCACTCGACTTGGTCTGACGGTGAGACTATCTGCAACTTCATCAATTTTATTTAATTGGACTACCAGTATCTGATTCTTCCACATCTAGTATTTTTGTGTAGCTCCAGGATCACGGTCATCTCCTCTTGCTATTGCTGCTTCTACTCATCCTACTACAAATTGTATTGTATGCATCGATGAGCGCTCGCTTGCATTTCATGCTGTTGGTTATGCCAAAAGTTCTCATAAACCTGCTGTTGTCATCACGTCATCAGGCACAGCAGTTTCAAATCTTCATCCTGCCGTGAGTTCTAAGACCTAATGTTCATATTCATTTCAGCAGTGTTCAATATTTTCTGTTTCCTGTTATTTACATGTTAATTCACATTTTAATTTGTGAGAGCTATATTCCACATGTAACTTGTATAAAGTAGCCAGCTTGATTGACATGATAATACTTGCTACTGTTTGCTAGTATGCTACTAATTTAGCCAATATCTGCGGCTGCGCAGACATGCATGTATCAGTTTAAATGTATCATATATTGCAATTGGGTAAGATTCTAATATTAGCCTGAGAAAGTTCTGTGTCATAGTTAAGCATTTTACATTCTTCTTTAAGTCATCCACTTACGTTCAGGAAAAGGTTTAAATCTCTTTAGAGATTTCCCTTCTTGAAGAAAATAGTTTATTTAGTTACATCATGTTGTTTTTTTAAACTGTTCCATGGAAATACACAGGTCGTGGAAGCCAGTCAAGAATTTGTTCCGCTGCTGTTACTTACGGCAGATCGTCCTCCAGAGCTGCAAGATGTTGGAGCAAACCAAGCCATCAATCAGGTCAATCATTTTGGTCCATTTGTGAGGCACTTCCTCAGTCTTCCTGTGCCTACTGATGATATTTCTGCAAGAATGGTGCTTACCTCCATTGACTCTGCTGTTCATATTGCAACTTCTTCACCACGTGGTCCAGTTCATATCAACTGTCCTTTTCGAGAACCACTGGAAAATAGTGCAAGAACGTGGAGCCCTATTTGTTTAATAGGGTTAGACTCTTGGATGTCAACTAGTGTACCTTTTACCAGCTATATCCGAGTTCCACATTCTTATAGATGCAATTATGGTACCTTTCTGGCTGAAGCTCTGGAAGTGATAGAAAAGTCAAATAGAGGCCTTTTATTGCTTGGCGCTATACACCACGAGGATGACATATGGGCTGCTCTTCTTCTTGCTAAACACCTTTCATGGCCCGTTGTAGTTGACATTCTATCAGGTCTCCGACTGAGGAAATATTTTGTTCCATTTCCTGAATTTGAAGATAGAATTCTTTTTATCGATCATCTAGATCATATGCTGCTTTCAGACTCCGTCAAGGATTGGATGAAGGCAGATGTGATAATCCAGGTATGAGCTTGAGTAGGTTCTCTCTGATCTAGCTTCATGCATTATGTTTGGGATGAACCTGTTTCTATCATTGGTTCTCGACTCCTTAGGAGAAGATGCATCAGGTTCACTTTCTCCATTTCATGCCGGTGTCTAACAATGTAAATTACATATAGTAGGATAGGAAGAATACTGTCTGTTCCATCTTGTAAAATTTGGGCAAGTTGACGCGACATGTTTTGCGACTGAAAATAGGAATGACTCATAAGAGAATCTGTTTCCTGGTTCTTTCAAAACTGCTGATTATTGACCTTTCCATAGTGTGTATTCTTTTTAATGACGGATGTATTGCCTTAATTTCTTCTATTGTACTGAAAATGACATGGAACCTTCTGGTTTGAATAGTATGGCTGACCAAGCAATTCAATATTACAATCAAATGAGTGGAGAAAGATTACTTAGATTTAGATATATAAGAACAAAGGATATATAAAGTGGTACAACTGTTGTGGCATTAAACTAATGAATCATATGATGAAAGTTCTTGAAAGAGTGACGTAGCAGCATTAAAGTTATGAGTCATATGGTAAAAGTTCCCCAAAAGAGTGACATGCATACATGTTAGGTAATTAGTCTGGTTTATGCCTAGTAACTCTGCAACAAAGGCGTTATTTTTGCTCAGAAGATTGATGTGATTGAAATGTATAGGGAAAGAAAGACGGATTGCTCTATGATATTCATTTGCATAGAGAGAACATATGATAGGTGCCCAAAAAAGTCTTTTGGTGGTCATTTAGAAGAAAGAAGTTCATATCAAATATACAAATGCCATAAATGATATATACAAATGAATGGTCACTTGTTAGAGAACTGTTGGAGATAGATTGGAATTTCATATAACTGTGATTTACACCTGGGATTTCCCATTAGTGTGTAATTGCTTATCTTCTTTATGGATGAGTAACCAATAGCATACAGGATGAAGTTTCATGGTACTTGCCATTTGCGGACGACAGTATATTAATTAATGAGAAAACCAACTTGAGTCTGCCTATTTTGAAAACATAGAAAATTGACACCAAAATCTCGCCAGAAAGATGCAAGATCAACAAGAGAAAATTTATGTTAGAACTCCTTCCTCCAAAAAGTTAAAGGTAATTGCACAAAGAAAGAAAGTGCTTTTTGCAATACACATTGAAAGTAATCTATTCTCAATCACCAAAGACAAATATGATGTTGCTAGTCTCCAGGATATTATCAGCATAACTTTAATTGACAGAACAATGACTAGAAATTCAAGTTTTACAGAGGGGGCCGATAGCATAGAAAGTAGCAGTATCCGTCGCCGAAAAATTGTGGCACTGGAATGGTCGCGGAAGAGATAAACTCAGCTCAAACAGTTCTAAAAAAATGAAAAACACTTGAATAGTTGCTAGAAAGGTGCGATGCATGAATTTTCGCAGAAGAGACAGGCGACTCTTGTCACTAAAAGGGAAAAAAGGATAGCGAAAGCAACTTGGTTATCTACCAAGATCCCTCGTTGAAAAAGGATTTGCATGTAGTCTGAAAATAATCTTACTCACTGGTGATGGGGCATGTTGAAGTCGCCATATAAATGAATGCATGTCTCTTGTATTAAGAGCTTAAAGTTCTAGCTGAGAGTGGAGGCAAATAATTTAGCAGTATACAATACTAAAACATTTGACCCCTTCTGCTGACTTTCTTAAGTGAATGTACGAGCATTTGCTGGGATGTAGTTTATTTGCAAATAACTTTCCTCCATTGCTTGAAAACCTCTCCATTGTTCATGAGTGATTCTGTTTTCTTGTAGGAAACTTTATATTGTTTGTATCATGTCCCAGAGATGAAATTAGTATTGCTAAATTTGGACTTCAAGGAGTAGGATCAATATATTCGGTTAAACTAAATGTATATGAAATTATGCTTCATGGTACATGTATATAGTTAATTATGGCCAAACAAGGAGCTTAATTCAGTTGGTGCATATAACAGATTGGAAGTCGCATAACAAGCAAGCGTGTGGCTCAACTGTTAGAGTGCTGCTTTCCATGTTCATATATAATGGTTGACAATCATCCAAGTCGTCATGATCCTTCACATATTGTGACACATAGGATACAGTGTGCGATTCCTCAATTTGCAGATTATTTGATTACAGCTTGTACACCACACATTAGCAGCAAATGGGAATGTGTTTTACGAGCATTGAATAATGTGGTATGTATTTTAATAGACTTTGTGTCATCTTCCATACTGCAAATCATGAATTTTCATAATGTCTATTTTTTCCATGTGGGACATATTTCCTTGAACTTCTTACTCTGTCCCATCCTCCAAATATAAGTAAACGAAAGAAAAGGATAACTCCGACTCATCAACTCAAACTTAATTGCAGCTCTGCCATCTTTACCGTAATAGATAGTGTAGAACTATTCTTAAAGTACTAGGAGATGTGTAGATCGAAGCTGAACTTTTGATAATTGCAATGAAGTGAGAGGTATCAGGTTCAAATCCCACCAAAGGCAAAAAACAATATGTGATTTCATCTCATCTGCCTAAGCCTTGGTGGGCAGGTACTTGGTGGAATAGTCGAGGTGCGCGCAAACTGGCCCAGACACCATAGTATTTAAAAAACGATCCTCACTTATGATGTGGTTATTTTTGAAAGCTTCTTGAAGGAGAGAAGGTGCATGTTTGTTGCTTGCTAAGTCCGCTAGCAGTTATTTGAGTATCTGGTTCCTTTTATACAATGACTATTGTTCATGTTTAATATTCTTCATGTTCTCATAACTCTTCCTTGCCACAATGTTAGTTATTTTATTAAATTTCCCTCCTGTTATATAGGCTGCATGGGATATCTCATTTCTAATCAATTCTGAGTACTCCTTGACTGAGCCTTACGTTGCACAAATGATTCTGGAAGTTATTCACTGGGAGTCTGCTGTATTTTTGGGTAACAGCATGCCAATACGTGATGCAGACATGTATGCATGTAACTCTAACTGGGTAGAGCGTACCCAGGATGCAGCCTTATTCAGCTCAGAATTATCATGCCACTGGGTTCAGGTCGCTGCTAATAGAGGAGCTAGTGGTATTGATGGTCTGCTTAGCACGGCTGTTGGTTTTGCAGTTGGATGCAACAAAAGAGTGAGTGGATTAAATTTTGATCTAAACAACAATATTTGGTTAATTATCATTGGACTCATTGGAATCTAATTACAGAATCACGTTCCTCTCACCGAGAATGTTGTGTGTAATAAGAACTGCCATAGTGTTAGCCTTTTCTTTTTTTTCATTGTATGCGGTCACTGAGGTTGGTGACTTTTCTTTACTTTCTTGTAACTGCTTCTGCTGATTTCTTCCATAGATTTTTGTGGCGAGAGCAATCTTGGAACAATTTTTTTCCCTTACTGGCTGAGGTGTGATGTAAGATATGAATCGGCTGGCACCAACGAAAAGTAGTATAAATTATGAATATCACACTTTACTATGGCAAAGACACCTCGTATGTTTTTAAAGACTTCTCAAAAAAACATTTAGTTTCTGAAACTTGTACAAGTCTTAGCAATTAGATTATCGCATAGCTCAATTTGCTCCAGAGTCCAGTCCCTGTACAATGTTCAACCTTCAAAATTATTAGTGTAAAGTGATATCGTTTTCCTTTCTCCTTAGTTCACCTTTGTTCTTGAATGTTTTTCTTCTGTTGTTTCATGCATTATGCACAGATGATTGTTTGGAATTTAACATCGTGTTCCTTTTTAGGTACTTTGTGTAGTTGGAGATGTTTCTTTTCTGCATGACACAAATGGATTGTCCTTTTTGAGACAGCAGTGAGTATTTTTCGTTTTCTCCTCTCTTTCCGTTTTGTGTGACATCCTTTAATGCTGGTTTGTTAGAGCTGATCTAATTAGGGACATGTATATCATGGGAAAATTAAGTTATGATGTGGAATTACCAGTTTTGTTTTTTATATTTGCCTTTTTGTTTTCTGATAAAACATGTCATCAAGTAACATCCCCCCCCCCCCCCCCAGTTGCTACTGTCCTGTAATTTTCTCTTTCCTTAGTATTAATTGATGCTAAAGAACTTGCTGTTTTCATGTTTATTGGGTTTTTGCTCCTCTACCTTGTACTTGTGTTCCTAACGTTAAAATGCAATTCAAACTGACTGGTTCTTCAATATCTTAACTGGACTTCTCGTTTGGATAGAAGGGAAGTCTTTTATCTCAAGTTCCTGCAGCTTATGCATGCTCCTTAAATACTGTGTTCTTTCTTATCCATTGCTTGTTATGATAGGTAGTCGATAGGTTTGGTTCCTAGTATTGATCCTATACACAGATAAGCTATATATGATTTTGACTTCTAATATAACATATGATTCAGATGATATATATTATGTTAAAGATCTTCTGCTTCATGTACGGAAAATTACATGAAAAGTTCTACTCACCAAATGATATAAACATTTTTATGTTTGAAGGATGTCGCGGAAGCCCATGACTATAGTGGTTAATAACAACCGTGGTGGCGCCATATTCAGTCTTCTTCCTCTTGCGAATATGACTGCAAGAAGCATTTTGGACCAGTATTTCTATACATCTCATAATGTTTCAATTCACAACCTATGCATGGCACATGGGTAAGACATGTTAGATGTTTAATGGAAGTGGCGACATTTGTTTTTATACGTTTGCATTCTGAATAATTGCTGATAATACATGATTTTAATTCTGCATTAATGTCACAATTTCATTTCCAGTTTTCAGCTCTAAAGTTACATTTTGCTTTTGTTTTGTTGCTGCTACCAATATTGTCCTTCTTATCTTCTAATTCCTGATTAGATTATTATTTATCCTATGAAGTAACTGAAAAGCAAAATGGACCTTGAGCCTAACTCAACTCCAAAAGCTAGCTCATGTAGTAGGATTGCCCAAGACCATATAAAGAGACCAAATTACTACTCCCAAACTGGTGTGGGACTCAACATCCTCCCCTACATCCCTGGCTGGACATCTGGAGCGTGGACAATATAGTATGAGGGTCTAACATCAGGTAAACCAAGAATTGAGATGGGCTCGGTTCTGATACCATAATAAGAAAATGGACCTTAAGCACCCAACGGTGTGGCCTAGTGGTCAATGAAGTAGGAGGAGAACCATGAGGCCTCAGGTTCAAATCTCAGCGGAGACAAAAACGCTTGGTAATTTCTTCCCATCTATCTAAGCCTTGGTGGACAGAGTAACATGGTACCTATTGCTGGTAGTAGGTAGTAGGTATCCTGTGGAATTAGTCGAAGTGAGGCGCAAGCTGGCCCGGACACTACGGTTATCAAAAAAAGAGAAGAAGATGGACCTTGGGCCTAACTCAACTTCAAAAGCTAGATCATATGTTGAGGATTTCCCAAGACCATATAAACAGACTAAATTACACCTCCCACACTGATGTGGGACTTAACAATATCAAACTAGGTGCCAGAATATCGTGGACAACTTGTACAAACACCCTGGAGATGTCTTTCCCTATACAATAATCTATTTCCTCCGTCTTCTTTGCTTGCTACTCTACAGCGTATGCTGTCCCATCTTGGACTTGTGCCTTTCAGTGCTTCGTTCTTGGGCATGTCATGTGCATTACTCAAATTTCGTGAAGAACATTCTATGATTCACTCAAACTGCTCGCCTTATCTCCTACTTGGATTTTGGGACCTTCATTTTTAACTTCTAGAGCACCAATATATATCTATAACATCTCTGTTTCCTGTCAGTTGCTCAATTACATCTCTGATTCTTTTCTTTTCTCCCCATTATCAGTTTCTTTTAAAACATCTATAATAGTTCCCGCTTAAGTGTGACAAGGAACCTGTTGCTCCCGGTCAACTTAATTTCCCTAACCAATACGTGTCTTAGATGTTTCATTAAGGAAAGCAGCTTTACAGCTTCTTAGCATTGGAAACAATGCCGCATCAGGATATCTCCTCCTTTTATGATATTTTGTGCTGTATCTACTTGCAAAATCTTTGGACTCGAGATGTATATATGAATAACTCCTCATAAAGATTATATGACCTCCTGCTCTAGCAGCAACCTTATAACAACTTGCTAAGTTCTCGTATGTTGTTTTGTTAAAATGTCAATATAATATGTATATTACACCTTTAAAGATGGATGCATGAATTTTCAGGTCACGACCCAAGTATATTAAATCTTTAAAGATGAATATATCACGTCTTGTATCAGAGTTCATAATCTAGTAGAGACATAAGTAGCTTTTACCTATCGACAGGGGCTCGCTTAACCAAAATTTTATTTCTCCTGGGGCTCACTTAACCAAACTTTTGTTTCTCCTATTGTGAGATAGCTAGTGTTTGGATGAAGATGTTGATGAATGCTAGACAGCATTCTGATCTGCCCACTCAAACTCGAGGTGCCAAACCTGACTTAGTTTTCTTATTTGAAAAATATACATTAGATAGTCGATGGAAAGGTTGCTTGAAAAAATTGGAAAAGGTTATTATCACTGGAATATCGATGAGAAAGCTCTAGCGGCAGGCACCCTGAGGGAAACTGGCTTCCTGAGAATGGCTGGAAAGAGGTCTGGTACCACCAAAACGGTCATTGAAAAAGAGGCAATGTACTGCCAGAACAGTTGCCAGAAAAGAGGTGTTATGCTGCTTGAATGGTCATCGAGAAGATACGCGTAGCCATCAGAGTAATCGTAGAGAAGAGGCTCTGTTTTTCCAGAATGATTACTGGAAAGAAATAATGGTTGCTGAAAAAAGAAAAGTAAAGTTAAGAGAGGGTGAGCTAGAATGCTAGGGTGCCATGTTATTATCCCATACTGTAGTGGCTTGTTCCTCACACCATTGTGTTTTGTATCCTAGAGTTAAAAATGCATTCTCCTAAAATATATTTAAAAAAAATAGTTTTGATAAACTGAGACAAGTTTCTTCGAATAGTTTGATACAAATATTGGTTTTAAGTTGATATTGCCTTTGTACTGCCAATAGTTAGTAGCCAAACTTGGTTCCTTGTTAAATTTGTTATTACTTTGTTTGCAGTGTGAAGCATTTGAAAGTACAGAGCAAAATGGAACTACGAGATGCTCTGTTAGCATCTCAAATGAACAAGGAAGATTTTGTCATAGAGGTCGATAGCACCATTGATGCCAATGCTGCCTTTCATAGGTAGCCATGTTGAAATCCAAAGGCATATTAATTTGACTACTGAGAACATTCTCAACTTAGACATTTTCCTCTTTCAGTACGTTGAGGAAAGTTTCACAGCAAGGAGTGGATCATGCTTTCAACAGCCTTTCAAAACTTACTGTTTTGAATTCCATGAATGATGGGTTGATACCCAGCAAAATTGGTAAAATGCAGTACTCGAAATATAGGTTAGCATTTATATATTGCACTAGGCTGCCCTTTATTTATAAACGGAATAGACATTTCTGTCAGACGTCCTGAAAAATTGACATGACTTTTCATACTGTTCTCTGGTAGAATTCAGCTGTCCTCGCCTCCTACTTCATCTTCTGCCAGTCACATATCCACGTACCACCGAGAAGGCTTCATTATAAGTTTGTATCTTGAAGATGGTAATACTGGTTATGGAGAGGTAATTCACCATCATTTCTTGATACTCACCTACCACAGGGAGGATGCACATGTTTGGTAGATAATCCAAGTGCTGTTTGACGCATGGTTCTAGCATTTCTCTTTTCTTTTTGAAATTTTTATATGTAGTGTCTAGCTATGTTACATGGATCCTTTGTTCGCTTTCGCGTATCAATACTGAGTGGTTATGACATAGGTATGAGTACTTTGTGCGGATTCTCCAAAATGCACTAAAAATTAACCGATAAAATAAAATAAAATGAATTAAAAGCAAGTACCTGTACTACATCCTTATCAGAAGCATGACGTAGCTGAATCCATGTGATTGTGATGCCCTTGACGGGGAGTGTAGGTTGATTAGGATGGGTCAAGAAGAATGACTGGCAAGCTTTCGGAAAAGGAGTGCACATGGCATCTTAGCCAAACCCACATTAGAAAGTGAGGTCTTCTATAAGACGGATCACAAGCTCACATGGTATGCTCACTTTTGGGCTCGATGATTGCGTAGCCCAAGGGACAAATCTGTGATGTCTGTTGGGCCAAAATGGACAATATGTGCCAGGGGCTTGGGTTGGACAAATAAAGTATCAAGGTTGGATTCCCGCTGTATGATGGCGGGTCAAACCTGTTTGAGGACTCTGAGTCCCTAAAAGTGGTGTATATGACGCCCTTGACGGAGGGCGGGGCAAGAAGAAGAAGGGGCAGACGTCTAGGCTTTTCAAAGTAAGGTGCTCATGACACCTTAGTCAAATCCCACATCTAAAAGGGAAAAAAGTGACTATATATGACATAGGACAAGTTTTCATGGTACCGCGCTTTTGGGCTCGATGATGACGTAGTCCAAGGGACAAATCTCTGATGTTTGTTTGGCCAAAGACAATATGTGCCATGAACTTGGGTTGTGTTACCTGCTTAGAGTGCATAGTTATAGCTAAATGTAAACTTCATGATATATATAACATTGAGGTTGAAACATTCAATTGTTGTTGGTGATTATAAGGTCCTTATTTTCATCTCTCTCCCTTCGTAATTGTTAAGTGAATGTTTTCTGGTCTTGGGATTGTCAATCATCTTTACTGTTTCTTGGTATATGAATTTCTCATTGCATACGATGATTGATTGTGTCAATCTAATGTACTGGTCATGGAAAAGGTTGATCTTAAATATTAAGTTCTCACCAGAGATATTGGATGGCATTGTAATTCTCATCTTTGGTCTGGTCTCTTAATATCATTAGTCTTATTATCTAATAATCCCACATGCAAAATAATAGAAACAAGAGAAGCTTTTACCATGGACCAGAGGGTACATTCAATCCAAAGTCAATAACAATGTCTTGATCATGTCATAAATTAGCTGCTCTAAAACTGTGATAACCAGTTAACTTGCAACAGTAAACACGAAGAGATATGTTTGACTGAAGGCGAGTGCTAATAGTTTTCCTTTTTCATAGTATGATACTTCAATTTGATATGGATGGTGCAGTTGTAGTTGAGGCTCAGTTGAACATTCCTTTCCGTACATAGATGCAAGTAATACATGATGTTGTTAGAACAGGCATAAGTCACGAGTCACTAATCGGAAACCTCGTCTGCCTCATAATTAGGGTCAGGAGAAAATGTGAAATATTGTAAAATTAACAGAATCACATATAGTAAATTGATGAGATTTTCCTTGTATATTGCTCCAGAAACATTAATTGAAGATTCTTATCTAAAGTAGGAAACTTAGTCTGTTTCTCAGTTGAAACTTAGTAAAGCATGTCATCTTGCTGTTAGTTGTAATTTTTCACTTGAGAGAAATGAAAAGCATATAATATTTTCAACTTGTAAACCAGAATTTCTTGATAAACCAAGCATCCAAGAATAAGCATTAAAGTTATTGACAATGTATTGCTATGTCCCTCCCTCTCCCTCTTGGTCTCCTTGCCTTCCTCTTTCCAATTTAAAGACAGAACTCTGTAAAGCTGAAAAATTCTTGGTTGCCATCTATTATGTTTAAACAGGTTGCACCTCTTGAGATCCACAAAGAAAACCTACTTGATGTTGAAGAGCAGCTTCAATTCCTTGTTCATGTTGTAGAAGGAGTTAATATTGACCACTTCCTTCCTTTGCTAAAGGGTTCATTTTCTCGTTGGTTCTGGCACACCCTAGGTATCCAGGTAGGTTGATGGATCTTTATTTTAAGGATACTAATAGGTATGTTTAGAAACGCGACAACTGGTAAGAGCAGTCCGGTGCACTAAGCTCCCGTTATGCGCGGGGTCCGGGGAAGGGCCGGACCATAAGGGTCTATGTACGCAGCCTTACCCTGCATTTCTGCAAGAAACTGTTTCCACTGCTCGAACCTGTGACCTCCTGGTCACATGGCAGTAACTTTACCAGTTATGCCAAGGCTCCCCTTCAAATGCTACAACTGATAAGGTGGTTATAAAAAATTACTCACCGTATCTCTCCAAATTTACTTCTTCTGATTTATGTTTTCACTTCATTTCTAGCCTAATTCGATCTTCCCGAGTGTGAGATTCGGCCTGGAGATGGCAATCCTCAATGCTATTGCAGCTAGAGAAGGTTCAAGCCTGTTGAATGTACTCTGCGGACAAACAGAAGAATCAACTGGGAGGTCTTTAGATGTCAAAGTCTGTGCACTGCTTGATTCTAATGGAGGTCCCAATGAAATGGCTTTTGTTGCAGCAACACTTGTCAAAGAAGGATTTACTGCTATAAAGCTAAAGGTGGGAATATCATCTACAAACTGCGGAACTTGGTAGTAATTTTAACTTTCAGGGGGGAGCTTTTAGGCTTTTAATAACTAAAAAAAGTTTAACTACTTCTTTTCCACACAGGTAGCACGTCAAGCAGATCCTACTCTGGACATTGCAATTATAAAGGAGGTTAGGAAGAAAGTTGGTTGGAAGATTGAACTGCGTGCTGATGCAAATCGAAGTTGGAACTATGATGAAGCTGTTAAATTTGGCCATTCCGTAAAAGATAGTGGTCTGCAATATATTGAGGTAATGCACCAAAACATTTGTTAGATGTTTGTAAGCTAGTCATAATTTCTCCAGCTGCTGAGGAACAACCTATTTATATTAAGTAGGGCCAGAACCACTAAGAACAATTTCAAGATGGAGGGAGTAGTTCAAATGCATTTTGCCCATCTGTACTTCTTCAGAAGCCATTGATCTTTCCTTTTCCCTCTTTCCTTCCTTTGATGTTGTAGACTCAACTAATATTCGTACTGAAACTCAACATATAGTGATCTTTACATTAACATATGCAGTTTACTTGCATATCAGAACACTTAATCTTGTGAAATTTATGTTTCTACACCATGCAAATAGAGCAATACGGTGATAACTTACGAGTTACTATGTTACAGTACTGAAGCGGTATAATAAGAGTTTTTGGTCTTGAATAAAATAAAAATTAACATAGTTTCATAAAGCAATAATGAGATACGACTTGTAAAGAAGTTCCATTAAAGAAATAACATCCCGAGGCATTAAATTACAGTAACTAAGAGGCGGCACTACAATTTTTTAAGTTGTAAAAGTTCAATCTAGTGGATACCTAATTTCAGGGATTCGTAGTTTAGGAAAAAGGAAGATGGCTTGTGTCCTGACTCTTGCCCGTCGGTTTAATGTTTAGACAATTTGGCGTCATAGTTTGCCTAAATGTTAGGCATTCAGTTCCTATAATATTATATACTTATATTAAATTTTGGTTATTTCAGGAGCCTGTTAATGATGAAGATGATATAATCAAGTTCTGCGAGGAGACTGGCTTACCAGTAGCTCTGGATGAAACTATCAACAGTATAAGAAAAAATCACCTTAAAGTGCTTGCAAAGTATACTCACCCAATGATAGTTGCTTTTGTAAGTCCACAGGGTATTATGGTCTATCATTACTTAGAATGTGGCATGTTTTTAATTGTTGCACGTAGGTAATGTATTTAGGATTTGTCCCTATTAGATACTTATATATTAAAAAAAAGGAAATCTTCCCTATTAGTTTTGTATATATATGAGTCAATTTTATAATTATCTGCATCAAATCTTCGATCTTATTGGTCCAGTTAATCCTCCAGTCTGCTGTAACCCATTTACTTGCACAGGGAAGAGAGCTGGGAGCACATCCCCCTATCCATCTTGTCAAAAAATAAAAATGAAAATCACAACTACTCTTGTACCACTATCTATGTTTGAAAGGAGATCATCATTTGGCGTGGCAACTGAAAATATAACAAATTGAACTTCATTATTGGTGCATCTGCTGAAGTTTCAAAAGAAAAGTCCAGTTATTATAAAAATTGGGATCTTGATCAAAGTAGGCTTGCAGTTACAGTAACTAGGGTAATTGGATTTGATTTTGTTACTACAAATAAAAACAGTTTTCAAATCATGTCAGGTTATCAAACCTAGCGTCGTAGGGGGTTTTGAAAATGCAGCATTGCTTGCGCGATGGGCTCACCAGCAGGGAAAGATAGCTGTTGTCAGTGCCACATTTGAAAGTTCCTTGGGTTTGTCAGCTCTGATTCTGTTCTCACGGTATGTTGACCTGCTGAAGTTAGATACAGGTAGAATGCTTAACAAGGAAGAGAACTCTTGCATAGCCCACGGTCTTGGAACTTTTCAATGGCTTAGGGAAGATGTTAGCAGAAAGCCCTTAATGATTGGCTATAATCCTCACAATGGTGTTGTAGTGGCATCTGTTACTGATGCTGGACAGAACCTGCAGCATTTTCAATTCAACCAAGATGCAGTTGTTCGTGATTGTACTTCCAGAGAAGTTCATACATATGAATTTGTAGCTGATCTTGAGGGCACCTCCATCTGTCTTAACGTGCAAGAAATTGGAAAGAACGATGATGTAAGTAGTTAAATTTATGTATTCTGGTAATGCTAATAGCTAGTTGAAGAAGTTTCTTGCGATCTATTAATGCTGAATCTGGCTGGACAAAAAGAAAATAAGAAAAAAAGATTGACAATGGGTACCAGCTGTTATTTTCCCTGCTTGGTTGCTTTTATTACAGTATTTCTTGTAGCTATTACGGTTGTAAATTACTTTGTCATTTAACATGGTGAAGAATTTTTCTATTACTCGGTAACTTTGAAGTACCAAATAATATAATTTTATGCACAATCTGAGCTATGCAGAGTAGTGTAGTAGTGTTTCTTCATGGCTTCCTTGGAACTGGAGGAGATTGGATCCCTATTATGAAGGCTATCTCAGGCTCAGCTAGATGCATTGCAGTGGACCTACCTGGACATGGAAGATCAAAGTTGCTCGACCAGGTATATGGTTTAGAGGAACCAGGCTTGTCAATTATGGCCTTTGCAAATATATTGCAGCATTTGTTTGACAGTCTACAGTGTCGAAAAGTTGTTCTTGTTGGATATTCTATGGGAGCAAGGATTTCACTATACATGGCTCTTAGATACAATGACAAGGTACAGTATATAAATATTTTCTACAGTGTTGCAGAATATTTCTCAGTTAATATAACTGTGCAATGTACTTGACGGAAGGTTGCTGGGGCTGTTATAATATCTGGAAGTCCTGGATTGATAGATGAAGAAGCAAGAAAAGTCCGTAGGGCCAAGGATGATTTTGCAGCCTGCTCTCTTGTTTCTTCTGGCTTAGAGCCTTTTTTAGATGCTTGGTATTCTGGAGATCTCTGGAATAGGTATTAATGAGATTTTCTTTATATGGGCTGGCATATACTCTTGCTTTGTGCTACATGAGATATTTGTGCAATACCAATTGCTAACATGTTAATTATGTTTACTTCCTGCAGTTTAAGAACTCATCCACATTTCAATAAAATACTTGCGAGCCGATTGCAGCATTGTGATCTGAAAAATCTTGGGAGAGTATTATCAGACCTGAGTGTCGGGAGACAGCCGTAAGTTAATGAGAAATCTTTTGCTGTTTTCAATTTGTGGTGTAAATTCTCTTAGTTTCCTTTTCTAATTTTCAGTGCGAATTCAGACATAAATTCTATAAGTTTTTAAAAAGAAACAAAAAAGGGAAAGAAAAAGAAATAACGAAAAAGAAAATAAGAAAAGAGAATGGAAGATTAGATATCTTCTATTTGTGGGGAAGAAGTTAAAAGGGAAAACAGAAAGTTCAAAATGGAAAAGCTAATAGATTGAATAGAAAGGAAAAAATGATAAGAGTCAAGCTTGCATTGCGGAGCTTTGCTGGTGTTGGATCCACATTCAAACCAATGCACCCTTTTGCAATATTCGAGATTGGGTGCTGAGACAATCTTTTTGTTATCTTATTAGTGATTGCATATACAAATATATACTGTCAAGAGCGAAAACAATGGGTGCTCAAGCACTCACTAGTGTCTAAATAGGTCAGTCCTAGCTTTCAACCATGATATGACTTCAGAATTCTCATATTTGGTTTCTTCTTTACAAGAACTAAGGGGATGAAGTGCTGAAAATAGTGCTGAAGCATCCGGTAGAAATAGCATGCTTATATTGTTCTTCTAGAAATTGTCGTAAGAGTAGGAAGTACCTAGAATCCTAGATAAGGCAGTCGCTTTAAATTGATATTTTTCTTCTTTTTTTCATGTAAGTTCTAATCAATTTGATTGAAATGTTCACATTTCTCCAAGTTGGCATCAGAACTTTAGAGACATGCTTGGCATCGTTTAGATTTTGAATTTTCAAAGGCAATATGATCTTTTGCTATCCTAAGCAGTCTCTGGTAAGATGGCATGTTATGTTGTAATCCTTTAGCTAGTCAATATGTGTATCTCTGTAACCTGAGAGCATCTTCAACTGATACCCTCTTATTCCAAAACATGTTGATGCATCTTCATGCTATTTTTTCCCTTTTCCAAGTTCTACTTTCTAATTGTCGTCTTCATGTATAACAGGCCATTATGGGAAGATCTGAAGAGATGCAGAGTACCTCTTCAGTTCATTGTTGGAGAGAAAGATGTTAAGTTTAAGAACATAGCTCAAAAGATGTGTGACACAATGTGCCAGAGCACGGAGACTATGAACATTCCAGAAATAGTTGAAATTCCATATTCTGGTCATGCTGCACATATAGAGAATCCTCTCCCTGTGATCAGTGCAATAAGTCAGTTTATCAGAGAAGTTGAGTTCAAATCATAGTAAAGTTTCATGGTTACTAAGGTTTCAGTTGAAGTTTAGTTCTTTCTATTCTTGTTTTCATACAATATACTGTCAATATTCAACTATAACTAGCATCATTTTCCCCTTCGCGGAGGGATACAAAATATGAATTTCACTTCCAATATAGAATTGGAACCTATTGCAGCAAGGAAAGAGGGTCATGGCTATTGAATCTTAAGATCTGAATGGAAATCAATATTCACAATGGATGTGATTTTGAATCATATAGAGGCTACCCATATTCATACTGTATGTCAACTTAGGTATGACAATTGATGCAACGTGATAAAATAGCCATATCCCCTGCGAGTGAAAGTCAATGATCAAATTCAAAATACAAGTTCCTTAAAACTAGGTTAGGTCTTAAAAAATGTGGCTTTTGCTATTGTTTTGCTTGTTCTTTATAGATCTCTGTGTATGTATGTGAGTGTGTGTGTGAGAGAGAGTATCACAATTTTTTGACAATTATATATATATATATATATAACACGGAATGCACGTGCTGCGCACGGGATGTACGTATGATGCACAAACAATCTTGTTTTGTTAAGGTTTGGCTTTAGGCTACAAATCCATTGAACTCGTAACTTTAATGATGACTATAATGGATTATTTCTAAAAATAGCTATCTCAAAATATTGTCATTTAAATGTTCAAGAAAATTATTTTTTCCTGTTTTACCTTTAGGGATAATTGTTTTTGAAGACTACAAACACTTCAATTATGACACTTCTGTAAATATTCAATGAAAATATTGTATCTCAAGATAAATAAGATAAAATAGTCAAGAATTTCTAATTAATATTTTCTTAAGGGGCTTGTAAAAGAGAAATATAATAAATAATTTGAGACAGGTAGTTTATTATTAGAACTGAAAGAAATGTCAAAATCTATTACATTCCGATGTGCAATACAAATTTAAAGACATTAAAACTGCATTTCTTTTCTTCTCTTTTTTTGTTTCGTAGTTATTTGTGTCTCTTTAGTTGTGTGTGTTTGTTGTCTTCCTGCAACAGGGTACTTTAAGGCATTTGCACAAGTGATTAACACAAACTCCAGTGCCAGCATGAAAAAATGAGCAATAAGGTTGGCAATCTGTTTGAACATTACATGATGGTGGTCCTGAGACTGAACTTCTTGCTTCTACTATTCCACCTATCAAATGAAATTCTGCAAATTATTACACAAAAATATCAAATAATTAATCACTATACTTTTTAAATACACCAGGCCGAAAGAAAAAAAAATTATTTTTATGTTTCAACCTTTCAGAACAAATAATGTAACAAAAAGGGGTCAAATTTAAGCACATACAGAACATACAAGAAAATTTTATTTCGATATGACTAAGGAATTCATCAAATTGGTCAGTATTTCAGCTCTATGTCTCAAATTATGTGAAGAAGTTCGGAGTATGAGGATGAAGATACTTAATTTTGTCTATAAATTCGGGGTAGATTCTTCAAAATTTCATTTACATATTTGAAAACTACAAGTAAATATTGCAGCATAACTAATGATTCAAAATATTTTAACTAAAGTTTGAGAAAATTATAGTAGAAGAGGAAAAACTATTTGACTAGCCAATAGTAACACCTTCACATAAAATGAATATGGAGTATTAGTTATCTTATAATAGCACATCTGTAGATGGACATGACTTCTTTTAAGGCCAAAACAATTATGGAAAGATATTTCTAACCATAGCATATCATAAAAGAAATACATTAGACGAGGAATGCAAGAAGGATTATGATGTTTCATGCATATGATTTCTTGTTTGTGAGGACAAACCAGTTGCAACAAGCCAGAAAGTGACTAAAAAGAGCAACTTCCTTGAAGCATTTTCCATGTTGTGTGCTGTGATGATTTGTTGTATAAATTTATATTTTATTATGAATTATGGAGGCACTGATAGCCATTATATATAGCACAGAAAAAGCAGGATCATAAACAAGGAAATATTTTATATTAGGTAATAATTACTAGGTATGTTTATAATTTTTCTTATAAAATCTTCCTTTCTAATTGTTTTTCTTTTTCAGATCACTTTGACTATCTCAAATTGTAAATCAATTATGTCAAATATTTTAAATTAATTGTCTTAATTGTCTATAATGAATCTATCCATATTGTCTGTTTTTCTCTTTCTTAACCGTTAAACTATAATGTACTAGATATGCATGCTTAATAATAGTAATAGAAATTTATAGAGAAAACAAAAACAATAATTGAAATCTATAGAAAACTAATTCGCACTAAAAATTTGAATATCTATTTAATATGATTTATTGATTGTGCAAAAGTTCTCTAATCTAAACAAGGGTAAATTTGAAAATAATAATAATTAATACTGTGATTATTTAAAAAAAATTACTTTATTTTGTATTAAAAACACCATATAATATGGACCGAAAGGAGTATAGAGATCTTCTATCATTAACATTTCCCCATATTAGCATATGTACGTCATTAAATTAAAAGAAGAAAAGTCTATCGCTTCACCTGAAAATTCAAAGCATCCACTTCTATTCGGTATTTTTTCTTCATTCTTTAAGTCCAGGACAAATTAAAATAATATCCTACAGCGGGTTGATTTTGCGAATATAGAAGAGAGTTAAGCAGAATCAATTTGGTTTTAAGATAATGTACACGATTTGAAATAAATTACTAATTATACTCTTCATTAAAGTTACAACTTACAAATCACTGGCAAATCATTTATTATATTTCTGGATAGATTAAATAAAAAGTAATTACACAAACAATGGTAATATGTCTCTGTTTCAGATACATCCACTGTATTTTGAAGTCAAACACTTATAATTTCGATATTATCGAAATTCTACGTCAGGGGCGATTCTATGAAATTGATGGCCTAAAGTCAAACCTAAGTCAAAACCTCTCAATCTCTTCTTCGGCTGACACTTCGTTGTTTTGCTGCATTCACCTCACTGAAAGAAGCCTGAATGCGGTCCTTCTCCTGCCGAAGAGACCCCAAGGGCCGACACCACCGTTGCTTTGGCCGTTCTATATAAAACAAACAAATCAGGCAGATCCAAAGCCATGTCACTATAAATGGCTGCCAGTATCGGGGAATACATTGTTTCTTTCAACAGTCGGAGCAAAAAGGCCCTCAGAGCATGTAACTCCTCTTTGGTGGATGGGATTCCCCTGGCGATAGTTTCCTCGACTCGCTCTCAATGGAGACCAGCAGGCGAAGCTGGCGGAGGTGCAGTGTCAACTAAGCCAAAGTAGCGTAAAAGAACGTCTTTCGGGATGACTTCGGTTGGAACCTCTGAGCCGACAACCGGGTAGTGATCTGCCGAGGGATTACTGCCAACAGTCCCCTGTACAGAAAGGACAGGTTCAGTATAAAGGCCAAAGCCCGAAGGCAGTGAATGATCAAGCACAAGAGAAAAGGTACACCTCTACAGCCGCCCCAGCACAAGGAGCATCGGTTGCCATCACAGGAGAAACTGTGACCTTAAGGGCAACCGATGATGGGCCCTGGGAATGCATGGGAACATGAGCCCGGGAAGACGATCCGCCACAATGAAGGGAAGCATCAGACGCTCTATGAAGTGACATGCGCGACAGCCGCCCCAGCACAAGGAGCATCGGTTGCCATCACGACTACTTTTGGATACATCAACTCAACAGTCACACTCGAGTTAATGTAGGGGGCAATTGTTAACACTAAAAAATAATTTAAGTGTTTAGCCGAATTCACTGACAGCCGAATTTACTCCTAGCCCTCGACTACAAAGAGCTTCATCGGATATTAAAGCATGCCGAAGCTATTGGTTAGAGGTACGACTGGGACCCACTTAGATGCAGGCGCCTCAATGACCAAGTCAAAAGGGTTTCCAAACCCCCAAAAATTGTAACGGCCAACAACAGCTAAATGGAAGGGCCATTATCCGAGCAAGAGGAGTAGAGGGTGAGAAAATCGGCACCACCTCCCCCATAGTCAGTCGTATAACTTAGTGGGTTACTTGACGGTCGACATGGGGGGGGGCACATTTTGTACAATTTTTCTTCTTTTTGTACTATAAATACACATTCTTTGTACATAAACACACACAATCAATCAAACCAAATCTTTTATCTATCATTACTTTATCCTTTACTTTTTCTTTATTTTACTCGACTGTATTCATGTTTTCTTACCTCTTAGTCTAATCACACCGTCTTAACGCTTTCTGGAGTAGTTGGAGAACCCATTGCTGAAAATTAGAGTTCCGTTTCCGGCCCAAATCGCTTGAGTTAAGGAATTAATTTGTCTCCCGATTTCATCAGCCGATAAAATGGCAGGAGAAAGAATTCGGGGCGAGAACAACTTGCTTTGTAATAAAAGTGGGCATTTCATCAGCTAATATACTTTTTATATAATAAAGCTAGCTAATATATTTTTTATATAATAAAGCTGGGCAATAAGAAAGTGATATGGCACCTTTCTATAATTAGCTTAAGCTGCTTCAGGTTGATCTTTAATTTTTACCAAACAGATTTATTATTTGATCTTTTATCGCTCTTGACCTTTCATTCTTGATTATATTTGTTGATAGGGTTTATGAATTGTAATTACCCTTATAATCGATTCTTCTATACTAAATGAAATCTTCTTGTGATTTATATCTACTTACTTTCTTACCGTAGATCGCGTGGAAATGTAATGGGACCAAGAATACGACATATATAAAGAGAGAGGAATTATCAATTAAGCAAGATTGAAGAGGTAAGGCATTTATGTTCTCCACATCATATTTCCGCAAATTTTATGATCATCTATCTATATAATTGTCAACATTAGAGAGATGATATTGCACTCTCTAACATCAAAATTTCTATTTCTATTTTTACTTTAACTTTTTTCTTTTGCCACTTTTGAGAAGATTTTTCTAAAAAATTTAAAACTCAAAGTCATCTCAGCAATTCTCTACCTAATTGCACATGTTCAGACTATTAAAATCCTAAAGATTATTATTTAAAAGGCGAATCTTACTTTGTAATATCCAAAATCCCCTCCCAATCATCATCAAAGTAAACAAGGAAATAAGCATGGATTTATAACTTCATTCTTGTGGAATTCTCCTTTTGATACCTAAACGAATATATTCCCGGTTTTCATTGATTATTATATACAATTTATATAGTGTTACATAATTATTTACTCATTTACAAATTAGGTAACTAATCTTCCTAATTATAATTGGACTATACTTCCTAATTACAATTGGACTACAATTTTACCTAACATAGGAGATGTACAAGGAATATTCTAGAAATATTCTATCATACCCTCGCAGTCGAAGCGTGAGGTTCTCGTACGCTGAGACTGGCTCGGAAATCATCAAAGAGTATGCGCGGAAGCCCTTTAGTAAATATGTCAGCAATCTGATATCGGGAAGGAACATGAAGAACACGAACTTGTCCACGAGCACCTTTCTCACGTACAAAGTGAATATCCATTTCAATGTGTTTAGTGCGTTGATGTTGAACAGGATTGCCGGAAAAATATATCGCACTTACATTATCACAATAGACCAAAGTAGCCTTATGGATGGGGCAGTGAAGTTCAGGAGAAGGTTGTGTATCCAACAAGACTCAAAGACAAAATTTGCTACATCTCGGTACTCGGCTTCGTCACTGGATCGAGACAGAGTAAGTTGTCTTTTAGAAGACCAAGAAAGCAAGTTATCTCCGAGGAACACACAGTAACCCGATGTGGATCAAGGAGTGTCAGGACACCCCAGTCAGCATCAGAATAAGAAGTGAGGTCGGAGAGTGAGGACTTATACATGTGTAAGCCGAAATGAAGAGTACCTTGTACATATCACAAAATTTGTTTGAGGGCATTCATATGTCCATCCGTCGGGATGTGCATGTGTAAGCATATTTGCTGCACGTCATATGATATATTTGATCTCGTGAAAGTGAGATACTGCAATGCTCCTACTAAACTGCGATAGTGATCGGGTCGGCGTACAGTGAACCCGAAGAGGCACTGAGTTTGGAATTAGTATCCACCGGTGTGTGGACCGGTTTGCAAAATGTCATGTCTGCTCGGTTAAGGATCTCTTCGGCATACTTTTGATAAAGAAATAAGCCATATGCATGTCTCGTCACAGCAATGCCCCAAAAATAGCTTAAATGGCTCAAATCCTTCATAACAAACTCAGAGGCAATGAGTGACATAATGGATCGACGAAGTGCATCAGAAGATGTAGTTAGGATGATGTCATCAACATATAACAAAATGTATGACATGTCATTACCCTTGCTATAGATGAAAAGTGAGTGATCAGATTTGCTATGTGAAAAACAGATAAAGGATACAAAGTCAGCAAACCGTTGATTCCACACACGAGGAGCATGTTTCAGTCCATAAAGTGATTTATTCAAATAAGACACATAATCTGGATTCATGAATCCCAAAGGTTGATGCATATACACAGTCTCATGAAGGTCTCCATGCAAGAAGGCATTTTTGACATCCAACTGATGAATGAGTCATGATTGGATAAAGCAATACTGGAAACGGTCTGAATAGTTTCGGTTTCACCACCGGGCGGAAGGTTTCATCACAATCCACGCCCACCTGTTGAGACATGCCATCACCTACAAGACGAGTCTTGTGCGTCTCAAAAGAACCGTTAAATTTCTTTTTATGTCTAAAAATCCACATAGAACGAATAACATTAGCATCAGGAGGACGGGGCACTAGCTCCCGCGTCTTGTTTTTAATAAGAGCATTATATTCGTCAATCATGGCAGATTTCCAATTAGGATCGGACTATAATTTTACCTAATATAGGAGATGTACAAGGAATATTCTAGAAATATTCTATCAATACCTTCACGTTTTTTTATATATATGCAAATAACAACAACAACATACCCAATGTAATCCCACAAAGTAGAGTTTGGAGATGGTAGGATGTACGCAGACTTTATCTCTACCTTTGTGGTGCGGAGAGCATGTTTCATATCATTGGCTCTATATATACAAATAAATAGTGAAAAAATAGTACGGGAGACGGGGAAATATAGTGGGTGGACTGCGAGAATTCTATTTTAAATTGTTTTTGATCGAAAATATTTGGGAAGTTTCTTATTTCTCTGGGTGTGTTTGTGCATCGAATCCATAAAAAGAATCTAGAAGTGTAACTTTGAGATAGGGCTTCCATAATTCATTTTACATTCTTAAAATTATGTTACTATTGGCAACTATGAAGAATGAACCGCAAGTATAAAATATAGGGAAAATGGTCAAATTTACCCTTTATTTTGAGAAAAAAATTATATTTATCTCTAGTAAGTTATACTATTAGCCCGTATTCTTACCGTTAATAAAAATATTGACATTTATAAACTTTTTCTCAAAGTAAAATGCCACGTAATTAAATAACCACGTAGAATCCTAGTCTTCCAATTAATTTTGCATTAAGAAAAATTGACCCAACTGATCCATTACCCACTAACACTAACCCATCCCAAAACATCTTCCTCTTCTACACAAATTTAATTCACTTTCTCTGTCATCCTTAACCGACCAAAATCAAACACTTGAAGGTCAGTTGGATGGTAAGCGTCATTCACTATCAAATACTTACTGAAGATGTTCCATTTGTTATTGATCGTAGTTGTGCATCATTCGTAAATCACTCATTTATGCTCTGCGATGCAATTCTTTTGGATATAACATTCTCTGTCATTTATCTTCTATGCCCTAAGAGAAAATTAATATAAATGCCTCTTTATTTTTTCTGTTTATATAAAAGGTTAAAAATAACACTTTTCTATTTTTGCAGGGTGTGACATTTACCTTTTCTATTTTTGCAGCGTGCATATTCTAAAATAGGAGAAATTACAGAAACATAAAATTGTAACTTTTTAAGGAAAAGAGATAAATTGTTGGTATTTCTATGGTACTTTATAGAGCAGTACGGGAAGTAATAACTATTACAAATGTTCAAAAGGATAAATAAATGGTCAATCTTCAAAACTGCCGCATGTGTGTTGTGTCTTGAATCTTGATCACCTTGCAAAGCCAATGTTGAGAACTGCCGCAAGTTTGTTGTGTCTTGAATCTTGATAACCTGAGATCAAGAAACAACTAAATCTGGATGGTTACAACGTTGTGTGTTGAGTCGAGGATAGCCCTCTATCCTTAAGACAAGATTGCCCCGTATATATGTTTTTACGTTAGCGGGCAATAGTCTCCCAAGATAAAACAACACTTTAATCTCAACACTACAAAGCCAATAGGTTGAGCATGTCGAAGAAAACAAATATGACTCGACTTGTCAAGATATGGAAAAGGAAGGAAGAGTTTCATCTACTCTTCTCTTTTGTCTCTGTATATAGTGTGTCTCTGTAGTGTATATCTTGTGTATATAAGGGTGTTTGGTCAGCATTTTTTAAATCACAGTTTGCTCATTGTTTTGAGCGATTTTTGTTTTGATCGATTTTTGTGTGTCTTTTCCGTCTGTTTTCTGGCCCCTGAATTGAGCCAAATGAAGCTCAATATATAGCAAGGAGAAGGGGCTGTCTAACTGCCAAAACATGGCTGTTAATGGCCATTAGGAGGGCATTAAAACAGCCAAGTAATGGCTGTTAATGGCCATTGAAAGGCTGCCCAACTGCCCAAGTAATGGGCTGTTAATGGAGGAGTTAATCAGCCAAGTAATGACTGATTAATGCCTCAAAAAAATAGTCCCAACGGTAGGCTTTCTGCCTTCCGTCACCTTCCCAGAAACTTTGGGGACCAAACTGTAAATATTGAAACTTTAGGGACCAAACTGTACATATGAAAGAATTTTGGTCCAAACTGTACATATGAAACTTTATGGATCAAACTGTACATCTGGCAGAGTTTTCTGGTCCAAAAAGATAATATCAGAAAGCCCCACAGCCCACAGCCCGTGACCCGTGACCCGTGACCCGAGCCCGAGACCGGATGGGACGGGCGGGCGGCGGCGGCGGCGCGTGTGGGCTTAGCCTTGAACCCAAGCACATCTAGGTCTTCCCTCCTTTAAACACATGGGATACCCCTTGGGGATCCAAACCCTTTACCACATTAGAGACTTATATAGAGAACAATTCTTCATATTCCCACCGATGTGGTAGATTTGTCTCACACCACATTTCCATGTCTCAAACACCTTACTTCGTGGACCAATATCTCTTTCATTTCTCAACGAAATTAGACGATTCTTGGCCCTACGGTCATCTACTTACTTCGTAGATCATGCATGTGCGAAGAGACAAGGTCTCCAATGTCGCGCCCGATTTTCGACCTGGCTCGAGTCAAAGCGGAGCACAGACGTATGGGGTGATTCCTGGGTAAAGAATTGAGGAGTCGCCACCTAATTATTTTTACGGTGAATTAGGACACCTAAATATTAAACTAAGTGCTGCTATGTAAACTCCAATTTTAAGGTCTGCGAAACTAGTGAGATTCTAGGTAAGGGTTCTTTATTATCCTAAAGGGAAGGGGTTAGGCATCCTTTAAGATCCGTTAACTTGCGGTTATCCGGTCAAACTCAGGTTAATTATTGCTAGAAAAATGCATGTTTGATATATGAAGTTAAAGATGTTTGCAAATAATTAGTAAATGATGCATTTTTTAAAAGAAAGATACATGTAGAGAAAAATATGCATTTGTATGGTATTTAAAGAGAAATACATGTAGAGTTGGAAAAAATATGCATTTGTCAATTGAGAGTAGAAACAAAATTATTTATAACGCCAAAGAAGCGAATCTTTCGGAAATCATCGAGTTGCAAAAATAATAATAAAAAGGATAAAACTTATTCGGTATGATTAATAAAGCAAATAAAAGATGACAAAAGTTGTTTTGAAAATCTTGAATACGGCGTGATTTGAGCCTAAAATAAATAAACTAGCGAAGGATTTCTAAGTTTGAAACTAACCTATGAATTAATCCTAAGTTTGCCTATTCTAAGCATTTCAATAGTTACATAAGTGCGATAAATAATATTACAATACAAAGCGGGATAAAAGCTGAATTAAAGAAAGAAATAAAATAAATAAACTCCGAGGAATAATTCGCCGTTATTTACTTTAATCCCTGCAAGCTGTCAAGAACAAACGGTTAGAAATAGTTAAATACAAATAACTTCATATCCGTATTCAAAACAGTGAATGTTTTGATCATGGAGGGCTCAGACTTAAATTTTGAAAAGAACATTCCAATCACGTCGTGGCTGCAAACATATGACTAATGTGGTTATTTTGATTGCCTCGCCTACTAAACGTGTTGGTCTCTCGGGTGAAATAGAAAAGATCACTATAATCACGTCGTGGCTGCGAATATATAACTTGTTGGTTATTTTAGTCACCTCGCCTACTAAACATGTTGATCTTGGAAAAAGGTTTAAGCCTCATCATTGCCCAGAAGTTATATTTCCGTCTTTGCAACTGTGGAGGCCTCAAAATCGACGGATATTTTTCATCGGCCAGTGTAGTATCGTGTTCAAATCAGTAAAATTAAAATGAAACAGTAAACATTAGGCAGCAAGCAGGAAAACAGAGGCAGAGAAAAAAAAGTTTCCGAAAATGACGCGGTGTTTAGTTTAAAACCGTAAAAAACAGTAAAAAATATCTGTTGCCTGGATACTTAAAACAGTGCTGAAAAATAGAGAAATGAAATGAAAGAAAAGCACGGCCTCGAATTCAATTTCGCTTACCTAAATGCGGTATTAATAAAACAAGAAAGCATTAAGAATAAGAAGATATCTCATTGCGGATGTTTAAACCAAATAACGTAAAAATAGAGAAACGAAAGAAATAAATAAAGGCAGATGAAATAGTGAGTTAATTCTGAAAAACAGACCCGGAAAAGTGAACAGTGAGTTAATTCTGAAAAAACAGACCCGGAATGAAATCAGAAATTCAGATTTTTTAGATAACCAGCAACAGATATGAAAAAATGTCATAATCTGGAAATATGCCAAAACCGGGTCGACCCGAATCAGATTTTTTTTTCATTTTTTCAGATAACCAATATACAAGACATGAAATGCAAGAAGTTTGGGGAATCCAAACCGTCGACTGACCGGTCAATGATTCGACCGAATCATGTGTTCAACCCGGAATCAACTGATTTCATCAATTTCAGTTAACCAAAAATAACAACAGCAACAATGCAAGAAATTTGGAAATTCAAACCGGGTCGACCCGACCCGGGTCAGTAACCCGACCCGAATCGGAGATTCAACCCGACATCAAATAATTCCATCAATTCCAGATAACCATCATACAGAAAATATGAAATGCAAGAATTCTGAAAATGTTACCCAAACCGGGTCGACCCGACCCGAATCGAAAACTCAACCCGAAATCAAATATTCACCAAATTCAGATCACCAACATACAGAAAATATGAAATGCAAGAATTCTGAAAATGTTACACAAATCGTCGACTGACCAGTCGATGACCGACCCGAATCGGAAACTCAACCCGAAATCAAATATTCACCAAATGCAGATAACCAACATACATGAATATGAAATGCAAGAATTCTGAAAATAATACCCAAACCCGGGTCAGTGACCCGGGTCGGGTCGACCCGATCCGAATCATGTGTCGAAATCAGAGAATCAAAAGTGGGGAACAAACCTTTTCGGACTTGATTCTTGAATAAGAAGGAAGGCAAATGTTTGAAATCAAGAACACAACAAATATTTATATATTGAATCGTTTTCCAAAAATCCTCCGAAAATTCCTTTCAAAATCCTCTCAAAAATCTGTTCAATCTCTCCCAAAAATGAAGAACAACATGGGGTATTTATAGGTGGATTCCCCCTTAAAAACGAGTTTGAAATTCAAAATAAATGAGCCAAAATCGCGGATTTGAGGGGCATGGGTTGCGGATTTTCGGGTGTCGACGTAACAGAGGGGAGTTGGTGGTGTCAGGGGTCGGTGGTGGCAGGGGCGAGGTGACCGGCGAGTGGGGTCGGGGGCGTGGGGTGTGCGGCGATCGGGTTCGGGGGTAGGTTTTAGGTTTTTTTGGTTTTGGGTTTTAAGGGTTGGGGAATTAAAAGGGGGAATGGGTTGTGGGTCGGGTCGGTCGGGTCGGGTTTGGGCCGACGGGTTTGGGATGTTGGGTTGTGGTTGGGCCAATTTATTTGGTTGGGGTTTTGGGCGATGGGTGATGGGGTGGCGGTTGGGCTTGGTAAAGGAAAGAAGGGGAATGAGTTTGAATAAAAGGGAATTGGGCTTCGGTTTTGGGATTTTTGTTTTGTGGGTTGTTGGATGATGGGAGTTTTAAAATGGGGAGTTTGGGCTCGGGTGTTGGGCTAATTGAAATAAAGGGAATGGCCTTGGGAGTTTTTGGTTGTGGGTTGTGGGAATTGGGGGGAAATAAAGGGAAAGGGAATAGGGGGATTTTGGTTTGGGCTTGTGAATTTTGTTTGGGTAGAATTTATATTGGGTTGGGAAAATAAAATGGGTTATAGATTTAAAAATATATAAGAGGGGTTTAATATTAAAAAATATTTTTGTTTTTTGTAAAAGATGTGAATTATTTAAAATAACATAACGACGTGATAAAATATGATATTTGCGAAATGTTTAATGCTTAAATAAAAAATGTAAAATGCGATGCAATTTTGCGAGAATAAATAACATAGAATTTTTTGGATGAAACTTATGATTATGATAAAGAATGCAAATGACAGTAAAAACGCGGATAATAATAATAAGATATATGCACACATATGCCTATATTTTAAAATTATTTTAAAAGTGTCAAAATATTAAAAATTACGAATAAAATCATAAAAGATGGGACAAAATTGGGTGTCAACAGATGCCCCTCTTTGGACGGAGACGATGAAAGAGTTTTCGGCCAAAGAAGTTGACCGAGTAGCCAATTTTGTCCTGATCATCGGGACTGCATGGGAAGAAATAGAATCCCGAGGGGTATAGAAGTTGCAAAAAGATAGTGCATATTCAAGAAACAATGCCCCAGTATCGACTTAGGATGACACTGGTCGCAGATGCGAGAAACTAATGGGAAAAGCGGATCGACGTTCGAAGTAGGTCGTTGACCAATTTGCCTCGGTTCGCCGTAAGAGATAGCTCCACGTTGTGATGAAGTTCCTGCAAATTAAAAACTCCTGCAAACCTCATTATAAGGTGGGCGCCTGAAATGACGTCGTTGGATCGACGTGTTGTGTTGAAGACGTCGTTGTAATGTTGTTGACGTCGCTGTTGTATAGACTTTGTTGATGTCGTCGTTGTATAGACGTTGATGATGTCGTCGTTGTATAGACTTTGCTGATGTCGTTGTTATATAGACGTTGATGATGTCGTCGTTGTATAGACTTTGCTGATGTCGTTGTTGTTGTAAAAAATAGTTGTCGTGGACGTTGTTGTAATGCTGTTGAAGATAGTTGATGTCGCGATGAACGTCAATGGCGTTGTTGTAATCTTTGTAAAGATAGGCTGCTGCGTTGAAGACGTCTTTGTAATCTTTGTTGGCGTCGTTGAGATGCGGTAAAGATAGTTGTCGCGTTGTCGTAAAGATAGTTCTTTGCGTTTGAAGGCGTCATTGTAATCTTTGTTGACGTCGTTGAGATCTTTGTAGAAGATAGTTCTTTGCATTGCCGTAAAAGATAGTTGATGCGTTGTCGTAAAGGCAATTTCTACCTGAAGACGTCATTGTAATGCTGTTGACGCCGTTGAGATGCGGTAAAAGATAGTTGCTGCATTGCCGTAAAAGATAGCTGTTGTTTTGAAGACGTCATTATAATGCTGTTGACGTCGTTGAGATGCTGTAAAAGATATTTGTTGCATTGCCGTAAAAGATAGTTGATGCGTTGTCGTAAAAGATAGTTGCTGCGTTTGAAGACGTCATTGTAATGCTGTTGACGTCGTTGAGATGCTGTAGAAGATAGTTGCTGCATTGCCGTAAAAGATAGTTGATGCGTTGTCGTAAAAGATAGCTGATGCGCTGAAGACGTCATTGTAATGCTGTTGACGCCGTTGAGATGCGATAAAAGATAGTTGCTGCATTGCCGTAAAAGATAGCTGTTGTTTTGAAGACGTCATTATAATGTTGTTGACGTCGTTGAGATGCTGTAAAAGATATTTGTTGCATTGCCGTAAAAGATAGTTTATGCGTTGTCGTAAAAGATAGATGTTGCGCTGAAGACGCCATTGTAATGCTGTTGACACCGTTGAGATGCGGTAAAAGATAGTTGCTACATTGCCGTAAAAGATAGCTGTTGTTTTGAAGACATCATTGTAAAGCTGTAAAAATGATTGTCGTGCTGCCATAACGTCGATGACGATTTTGAAATGTTGTCCTGTTGTAAGAGATGTAAGTGACGTCCTTGCCGTCAGTTTGCTGTAATAGGGTTCCACGTTGTGCTGAATCTTCTGCCGATCCAAACTCATGTGAATTGAAATGTCGTCCTGGCACGGGCGAAAATGTGATGCGACGTCTTTGCCGTCGAGTTTGCCTTGTTGTCGTTCTTTGTGATTCGAAATAACATCTTTGTGCAGACATAATAGTCGGGACCCTGTAGGTCAAGATGATGTCTTCGTATAAATGCAGAACAAGAACGTAATCCTTGTAGTAAGTTGTGGTGCCGAAATTCTTTGGGGAATTGATCATAACTGATGTGGCTTCCCTGCTTTTTCAACCTGAAGAACCTGTACTCAAAGAAAATTTGTGAGTTTGGGGAGGGGCGGTTGATTCGCGTTGACTAGGTGGCTTTGGCTCTTGATAGCTGCATGTCCTGCTGATTCGGACCTGTAGCCCCTGTCTGGTTCCCAGTCTTGGCTAACCGTTAATGAAAACATTTGTTGAAAATAATTTGTTTATAAGAAAGTATGCTTATCATTAAAAAGTTCTTGTCGAACTCTAATGAAAATATTTGTTGAAAATGATTTGCTTATAAGAAAGTATGCATATTAGTAAAAATCTTGTCAAACTCTAATGAAAATATTTGGTGAAAATAAATTGCGTATAAGAAAGTATGCATATTAGTAATAAAAAAAATCTTGTCAAACTCTAATGAAAGTATTTGTTGAAAATAAATTGCTTATAAGAAAGTATGCATATATGAAAATGCCTGTCGAGCAGCGACATGCGGTGAAACAAAGCAAACGTCTTATCCAAAATCCTCTTAGGCTGAAGACTTAGTTTGCCGATGTTTTTCCATGTTTATCGGCGTCCTCCGGCAGTGATCCCTTAAAAATGCCCCAGTTTCCGATATGTGAGAATGACGATCTTTTGAACGGACAAACGAGTCTTGTGTAGATTGTTTGCCTGTCCTATCAGGATGATCAGATGGGTGCATTTTGTCCTATGTGAGATAAAGGAGAAAATATTTTTAATGGTGGGACCGAAGCCGATTTAGGCCGCCTACGTATCCCCATGAGGGAATCAGATCATGACGTAGTTCATTACAAGCGAAGGAGATTTGTAAGGGTTTTTCTAAAGATGGGACCGAAGCCGATGTGGCCGCCTACGTATCCCGCCGAGGGAATCAGGTCATAACGTAGTTCATGTAAGCAAATGAGATTGTAAGGGTTTTTCTAAAAGATGGGACCGAAGCCGAAGTGGCCGCCTACGTATCCCGCCGAGGGAATCAGGTCATAACGTAGTTCAGGTAAGCAAGTAAAAAGGAACTTGGGGAAATTTGTGATCTAAGAAACGGAACCCTACGTGGGTTCTATGCGTATCCCGACGAGGGAGCGCAATTTTTACAACATAGAAAAAGTATTACATAGAGAATAACTAATCTTAGATATGGTATCTCTTCACTGCATCTGCATTGATGGTTTTTGGCCATTCTATTCTGATAAGGTTGCCCCGGACAACTGTGTCCATCTGCTTTTCATCAATCAGTCTCTTAGTAAATGATTCTGTATCCAATTGGCTGCGAAAGAAATAGCATTGCCCAGTAGAAGTCCTGATCGTAGTGTGGTAGCCCAAGAGTACAAATGGCAAACGTTCGTGCCAATGCTTGTAACTATCAACCATCTTGATGTTTCATCCAAATCTGGCTTTGACTTATTCCAAAAATGCCTCAATTCTTCCGCTTGTGAGTCTTCCTTATATTCTTCGAAGTCTTGCTTGTTTGGGACCTTGTTTGCTTGTTTCATTATATGTCACATCTGCGACAAATTAGTTTGCATGATGAAAAAAGAAAAGAGAATTATTGAATAAAACATATTTTATAATAGCAAAAGCAGTGCAGATTTGTCATTTTAAGCTTTCAAAAGGTAGAGGCAAAACACATTAAATGCATATATGTGATTCAGGCCTCAATCTGAATCGCATTGTTTCATTAAAAATTAATGCAGTTAACTAGTTTCTGGGAGAAACAAGGTCAGGGCACATGTCCAATTTTCCCAAAACATCTCCTTGCTCTGCATCCCAACTGGTTGAGTCTCTAGCGTAATCACCGAGAATCATATTGCTTTTTGCTTCTTTTCAAAGAATGAAAAATCTTTGAATCCCTTCACGAGGTTGGCTGCATTGTCCTCCTTTGATTCCTGAGTGGCGCATGCTTTGACGAATGGTGACTCAGAGGCGTAATGTGCTTTGGTAAAGAAACATCTTCCTTCCTTCGGAGATTGGTTGATAAGACTTTTCCAAGAAAAGATGATGCCATGACCCGCGACTTTGGAGGAAGTGCTTCTACTCCGAACGGTGCCTTCACTTGGACTGTAATCATAGGGGTAATAAAGGTCGATGATTCAACCTTTTCCTTTCTCTGGACTGGCACAATAGTCCCTTCCAAATTGTGGTCTTCATCAACAGTAATCATATTTACGTTGGCATCGTCATGATCTGGCAAAGAGTTATTATTTACATTAGAGGAAGGTCCTTTCAGTTGGATAACTCCTTCTTTGATCAATGCCTCAATTTTGTTTCTGAGGGCATAACAACTCTCAGTGTCGTGCCCAGGAATCCCCGAGTGGTACGCACAATGCTTAGTCTCATCGTGCCATTTTGGAACAGGATTGGGGACATTTCCTGGGATGGGCTGGAGTATTCCTGCGGTTTTCAGTCTTTCATATAATTGGGCTCGAGGTTCGGCTAAAGGTGTATAGGTTTTGGCTGGCTTTCTTTCGTATTTCTTGCTTGAGTGCAGGTGCATTTGGTGTATGGACTTGTGGATGAGGCAAGTATGCGGGTGATATTGTGGGGATTTGGGTAGGTGGCGCCGGGCGTGCCATATATTGGATGGGTATGGTAGACAGGGTAGGGACCAGGTGGGTATTGATAGTAAGGTTGAGGGCTTTGGGTGTATGGGTAATAATAGGAAGGCTGAGGACTTTGGTTGTTTTGATTGTAGTAGGGAGGCTGGGGTGATGGCATTTGGTAGGTTGACATTTGATTTGGCCTATGTTTCTGAACTGTCACCACAGAGGACACTCCATCTCTCTTCCTCTTTACTGCTCCCTCAAATGAGTCCGATTGGATTGTCTCACTTGTTGCTTGCAATGCTACAAAGTTTGTAATTCTTCCTGTTCTGATTCCCTCTTCTATGAAATCTCCCATCCTTATAACTTCAGAGAAACTTCGTCCTATGAAGCTTATCATTCTCTCATAGTATGTTGCATCTTTCAAAGATTGTACAAAGAGAGTGGCCATCTCACTTTCTTCTATCGGGGGTTAAACTTTCACTGCTTCTGCCCTCCACTTCATGGCGTATTCTCTGAAGGTCTCTGTGGGCTTCTTTTCCAACTTCATCAGATAAAATCTGTCCAAGACTGTGTCAGTGTTGAATTTAAATCTGTCCACGAAATCTTGTGCCATCGTGCCCCAATTACGCCATTTTTGCGGGTTTTGGCTCGTGTACCAGTCGAGTGCTTCTCCTGTTAAACTCCTTACGAACAATTTCATTATGATGGCCTGGTCTTTACCTACCCCAATCAGTTTGTCACAGTATGATCTTAAATGAGCGTGAGGATTTCCTTTCCCATCAAACAAACCAAATTTTGGCACCTTATATCCTACAGGCAATTCAATGTCGGGATGCATGCACAAATCTTCGTACTCGAGTCCTTCGTGTCCCTTGCTGGTTTGTATATTCTTGAATGCCTCTTTTAGGCTGTAAATCTCTCTCGCCACACTTTCATCGGTTCTGATCCTCACCCGCCTGTCCATTTCTTCACACTGGCCAATTTCCTGAAGAGTCATGTTTGGTGTTGCGGTAGTAAAAGGTTGGGTTTCCATTACATATATTGGCGGCACATACTGCTTGCTGTGATCAGCGATGTGTGCCATCAATATGTGTTGGTCTGCCGGGTGATTTTGCGTGGAAGGGGTGTTTTGGATGAGTGTGGTAATTTGGGTATGTGGAGTTGTGAATGAGGCCGGATCATTTTGTAGCGGGCTTTGTTGTGGACTTGCTTGCGGGTTAGTGTGTTGTGGATTGGTTTTGCATAGTGGCGAATTATCGGGGAGGTTTTGGGGAAATGACGGTTCAGGAGATGAGAAAATTTGTGGTGCAGTTGCATTCGTCCCTTGTTCAGGGAGTGGGGTATTGGCGCTAATGGACAGGTTGGTGAGATTTTGGAGCCGCTCTATCTCAGTCTGCATGGCTGCCATCTGTTGTAATAACTGGGCGATGTATTTTTCTTGGACAGTAGTATCTCTATTTTCTGAAGCCTCTGGTTCATCTCTGGAAAGAGTGATAAGTTCCAGGCCAGTCTGTTCGGATGCATCTGAATCAGTCATTTGGCTGAAGGATTGTGCCTTTGACCTCGTGAAGTAGGGATGATCCGCCAGTTTTAGTCAACGCAAATCAACCTTTGGGAAAATAATCTAGACAAAATAAACCTTCTAAAAAAAATGAAGAAAACCAAGTTAGTATAAGGCGAGTAATTATTGCTTTAAATAATATGCACATAGTGAAAAAGCATAAGAAAACAACAAAATGATTGTAAGGCAATTAAATGCGCATCCTAATATGCATGGGGCCTCCCTTATGCCGGAGGTGGGCCTAAACGCCAGATATGCGGAATTACGACAGATTTGATCCAAGCTGCTAAACTGCAATGCTTTGTCGAAAATGAGACAAAATGAATGTACATTTTCCAATTTCAGCATGTCATGATTAGTCTTGGATTAGTCTATCCTTATCACGCTACACATAATATGATGATTGGTCGTTGGGTTGTGAGACCCGTAGACATCTTTGGCGGATTTCTTAATTGTGGAGTCGATACCAAGGATCGACCCACCTAAGGTGTATGCATGCATGACTTAAAATAAAGGGTGGTATAACTCTATCTTAAATTTTCTAAGATTTGGCTAACTAGACACAAGGTTCCCGAGCGGACTACTCGAGTGAGAAGGCTACGCGGCCACCGGATGGTCCGGTCACTACGCGCATACGCCAACTCTCCTAAAATTTGGTAGATTGAAAGAAATTTGCGGGTGCGCAAAACATACCTCGCGTGTAGTGTGTGATAGTGTCAATTTTCCAGAGTGGAAGAAATATGAGCGAAATGCCAATTTAAGATAAGCAGTAAAAATATGGAAATTAAAGCAGTTATGCATGCAAAAAATTTCACAAAGGAAACAAATCAAAGCCTTACATCAAACAAAGAGTGAAAGTAAAGCACAATTATAATTAACCTGAATTTCGCTATGGTTAAGAACCTGATTTGTCCCCAGCGGAGTCGCCATGCTGTCGCCCCCGATTTTCGACCTGGCTCGAGTCAAAGCGGAGCACAGACGTATGGGGTGATTCCTGGGTAAAGAATTGAGGAGTCGCCACCTAATTATTTTTACGGTGAATTAGGACACCTAAATATTAAACTAAGTGCTGCTATGTAAACTCCAATTTTAAGGTCTGCGAAACTAGTGAGATTCTAGGTAAGGGTTCTTTATTATCCTAAAGGGAAGGGGTTAGGCATCCTTTAAGATCCGCTAACTTGCGGTTATCCGGTCAAACTCAGGTTAATTATTGCTAGAAAAATGCATGTTTGATATATGAAGTTAAAGATGTTTGCAAATAATTAGTAAATGATGCATTTTTTAAAAGAAAGATACATGTAGAGAAAAAATATGCATTTGTATGGTATTTAAAGAGAAATACATGTAGAGTTGGAAAAAATATGCATTTGTCAATTGAGAGTAGAAACAAAATTATTTATAACGCCAAAGAAGCGAATCTTTCGGAAATCATCGAGTTGCAAAAATAATAATAAAAAGGATAAAACTTATTCGGTATGATTAATAAAGCAAATAAAAGATGACAAAAGTTGTTTTGAAAATCTTGAATACGCGTGACGAGCCTAAAATAAATAAACTAGCGAATGATTTCTAAGTTTGAAACTAACCTATGAATTAATCCTAAGTTTGCCTATTCTAAGCATTTCAATAGTTACATAAGTGCGATAAATAATATTACAATACAAAGCGGGATAAAAGCTGAATTAAAGAAAGAAATAAAATAAATAAACTCCGAGGAATAATTCGCCGTTATTTACTTTAATCCCTGCAAGCTGTCAAGAACAAACGGTTAGAAATAGTTAAATACAAATAACTTCATATCCGTATTCAAAACAGTGAATGTTTTTATCATGGAGGGCTCAGACTTAAATTTTGAAAAGAACATTCCAATCACGTCGTGGCTGCAAACATATGACTAATGTGGTTATTTTGATTGCCTCGGCTACTAAACGTGTTGGTCTCTCGGGTGAAATAGAAAAGATCACTATAATCACGTCGTGGCTGCGAATATATAACTTGTTGGTTATTTTAGTCACCTCGCCTACTAAACATGTTGATCTTGGAAAAAGGTTTAAGCCTCATCATTGCCCATAAGTTATATTTCCGTCTTTGCAACTGTGGAGGCCTCAAAATCGACGGATATTTTTCATCGGCCAGTGTAGTATCGTGTTCAAATCAGTAAAATTAAAATGAAACAGTAAACATTAGGCAGCAAGCAGGAAAACAGAGGCAGAGAAAAAAAAGTTTCCGAAAATGACGCGGTGTTTAGTTTAAAACCGTAAAAAACAGTAAAAAATATCCGTTGCCTGGATACTTAAAACAGTGCTGAAAAATAGAGAAATGAAACGAAAGAAAAGCACGGCCTCGAATTCAATTTCGTCGGCCTAAATGCGGTATTAATAAAACAGTAAAGCATTAAGAACAGTAAGATATCCGTTACCCGGATGTTTAAACCAGCGAACAGAAAAACAGAGAAACGAAAGAAATAAATAAAGGCAGATGAAATAGTGAGTTAATTCTGAAAAATAGACCCGGAAAAGTGAACAGTGAGTTAATTCTGGAAAAAAACAGACCCGGAATGAAATCAGAAATTCAGATTTTTTAGATAACCAGCAACAGATATGAAAAAATGCCATAATCTGGAAATATACCAAGACCGGGTCGACCCGACCGTCGATGACCGACCGAATCAGATATTTTTTCATTTTTCAGATAACCAATATACAAGATATGAAATGCAAGAAGTTTGGGGAATCCAAACCGGGTCGACCCGACCCGGGTCAGCGACCCGACCCGAATCATGTGTTCAACCCGGAATCAACTGATTTCATCAATTTCAGTTAACCAAAAATAACAACAAAGAATAATGCAAGAAATTTGGAAATTCAAGCGGGTCGACCTGACCGTCAAGAATCTGACCGAATCGGAGATTCAACCCGACATCAAATAATTCCATCAATTCCAGATAACCAACATACAGAAAATATGAAATGCAAGAATTCTGAAAATGTTACCCAAACCGGGTCGACCCGACCCGAATCGGAAACTCAACCCGAAATCAAATATTCACCAAATTCAGATAACCAACATACAGAAAATATGAAATGCAAGAATTCTGAAAATGTTACACAAACCGGGTCGACCCGACCCGAATCGGAAACTCAATCCGAAATCAAATATTCACCAAATGCAGATAACCAACATACATGAATATGAAATGCAAGAATTCTGAAAATAATACCCAAACCCGGGTCAGTGACCCGGGTCGGGTCGACCCGACCCGAATCATGTGTCGAAATCAGAGAATCAAAAGTGGGGAACAAACCTTTTCGGACTTGATTCTTGAATAACAAGGAAGGCAAATGTTTGAAATCAAGAACACAACAAATATTTATATATTGAATCGTTTTCCAAAAATCCTCCGAAAATTCCTTTCAAAATCCTCTCAAAAATCTGTTCAATCTCTCCCAAAAATGAAGAACAACATGGGGTATTTATAGGTGGATTCCCCTTAAAAGCGAGTTTGAAATTCAAAATAAAGGAGCCAAAATCGCGGATTTGAGGGCATGGGTTCGCGGATTTTGGTGTCGGCGCAGAGGGAGTTGGTGGTGTCGGTCGGTGGTGGCAGGAGCGAGGTGGCCGGCGAGTGGGGTCGGGCGTGGGGTGTCTGGCGATCGGGTTCGGGTAGGTTTTTAGGTTTTTTTGGTTTTGGGTTTTAAGGGTTGGGAATTAAAAGGGGAATGGGTTGTGGGTCGGGTCGGTCGGGTCGGGTTTGGGCCGACGGGTTTGGGATGTTGGGTTGGCGGTTGGGCCAATTTATTTGGTTGGGGTTTTGGTAGATGGGTGATGGGGTGGCGGTTGGGCTTGGTAAAGGAAAGAAGGGGAATGAGTTTGAATAAAAGGGGAATTGGGCCGGTTTTGGGATTTTTGTTTTGTGGGTTGTTGGATGATGGGAGTTTTAAAATGGGGAGTTTGGGCTTGGGTGTTGGGCTAATTGAAATAAAGGGAATGGCCTTGGGAGTTTTTGGTTGTGGGTTGTGGGAATTGGGGGGAAATAAAGGGAAAGGGAATAAGGGGGAATTTGGTTTGGGCTTGTGAATTTTGTTTGGGTAGAATTTGTATTGGGTTGGGAAAATAAAATGGGTTATGGATTTAAAAATATATAAGAGGGGTTTAATATTAAAAAATATTTTTGTTTTTTGTAAAAGATGTGAATTATTTAAAATAACATAACGACGTGATAAAATATGATATTTGCGAAATGTTTAATGCTTAAATAAAAAATGTAAAATGCGATGCAATTTTGCGAGAATAAATAACATAGAATTTTTTTGATGAAACTATGATTATGATAAAGAATGCAAATGACAGTAAAAACGCGGATAATAATAATAATAAGATATATGCACACATATGCCTATATTTTAAAATTATTTTAAAAGTGTCAAAATATTAAAAATTATGAATAAAATCATAAAAGATGGGACAAAATTGGGTGTCAACATCCAACATGCGAAACACTAGTGTTTAATTCATCAAAGATGGGTGGACGCATCTCCCCGTCAAAGGCTAATTTCCAACAATCCCCTCTATGAAAGAGAGATTGTGGTGCACACACAAGGTGCCTACATTTCAGCAATCTTTCAGCGAAAAGATATTGCATCAGGATAGGTAGCTTTCGCTTTGAACCTTCCCTAGTTGAAACCATCGGACTTACTTATTGCGCGGTGAACGTGATGTCTTGAACCGTCAGTGTTTAGTGTAAGCCAAGACAATGATATCAACACAATAACTCTTCTTATTCATTTTTCTTCTTACGTTTCTGTCTGTTGTGGTCATGGACACACTTGGATTCTTAAGTGCGTTCATTTGAGGCGGCCATCCTCGCACTTAAATAGGTGATCTCCTACAAGGTATCCTGCTATACCCCACTTCTCAAGTGTTAGGAATCATTAAAAGTTTCCCCAACCTTAACCTCAACCGTTAGAGGATCTTTTCAAGGTTTGGAAGCTTAACCTTTACCCACCATGCAGGTAACACTTTAATGTCTATCACGGGAACAACTTTGGATTCATGTTTCTCTACAGAAATCATCATCTGAGGTGCTCTTGCTTCCACCGAAGCGCTCAACTGAACCTTTTGCCGCTTAGTTTTCCCTTTGAACCAAATTCTTGGGATCTCCAATCAGTATGGTTGGGTTTCTACCGCAAAGGTTCGTATTGTTTGGGTTTTAAGCCAATTCCCCTAGACAGGCAAAACACTTGATCTCCGGGTAGTCCCTTAGTTAGTACATAAGGATGTGACACCCGTGATGATCAACTGCCATACGGTCTTATGTCTCCGACAGATCCTGAAGGATATGTCCAGACGCCGTCATCTGTGTCCTTCCTGAAGCCGACCGGCTAGCCACAGTGTATAACTGCTGAAGACACGGGTTTCTCCCAATAAGGGACGTCCTCTAAGGAGCCGTGAAGTTACTCAACTTCTTTCATGCTTTGTATAAAGCGATAAACTCTGATTCCATCATGAATCGGCCGATGCAAGTTTGCTTAGAGGATTTTCCAAGACCCACCATACACATTTACTTGTGGCTTTGGTGTTCTTGATCGATGTCCGATTTGCATCACTGTGTTCTCCCGGAACATTTGGACATCGAATCCGTATGTCTGTAGATAAGCGAATAATTCAGATATCGTTATATTCGATTTAACGCCTTCTACCGATCATGTATTAAAATCATCAGTGAACCTTAGTTCAACTGATCTGTTCGTAGGACGATATCAGGTCGGTTGTAGTGTGTACAATACATTGAACTACACATGACATGTGCATATCGCTCCTTGTCTATGGATGCACCATAATTCCAATCAGTTCTATGATTCATATCCATTGGTGGCTTCAACGAGACTGTCAACTATCGACCAGTCCGTTAGATGTCTTAGAAATCCAATTCCTAAGATGTCATCTGTGATACCCATATCTTTCATATCGAGACTTTGTTTCAATATGACTTTTACTGTCAGACTGTTGATTCTCCAATTGTTGGCTTTCTAATTTCAGAGTCAATGTTTCTGTGGTCAGATTCATTATTTCTGTTTTATCTGAAACTTTCAGGAACAAAATGTAAACATTTCAGGGACCAAAATGAAAGTTCAGGAAGAAGCCCAACAGTCCGGCAAACCAAGTCTGATTCTCTTCTTCCAACTCTTCGGTTGGGAAGACTGTTTCAACATCCATGCCACGCAAGACTGCAATGGCCCTGGATGTGAAGCTACTCACAGGGGAGCACATCTTACAACTCAAAGGTTCTTTTTCCGGAGGAAGATCAACCATTACGCAAGTATGGTTCTATATGATAGAGTTTATTTCTCTCTTTGTAGCTTCTTTCCAAAGCAGCGCTTTTGGAGATGACAATTATTTGTTAATTGTCCATGGTTCATTCTTAACCATACAAGCTAGAAGGACTAGAACAAGTCTTTGTCCCCTTCTTTGCTCCGTCTCGGTTCAACATCTAGAATCCCTGAGTTCTGCAGATCTGGAATATTAAGTTCCGGATAGCCAACAACTTTCGAGTCATGTAGATACGGAACGTCTAGTTCCGGACAGTCAGGCCCTCGCGGGTTCTTGTTAACCTTGAGCAATTACTCCTTTTTCCTTTTTCAAGGAAAGTTATCTCCAAAGAATTCAACATTCTTTGACGCCAAGAGGCGATCAACACTACTGTTATTTGCAGATCCTGACAGATATGCAATCTACAGTCTTAGGTACAACTTGACCTGTTTCAGTATTCCAACTTTTACCAAGCCACCCCACATAATTTGGGCGTACGAGCTTTGCGCTTGGCTAACACCGTTGGACTGAGGTGAGAAATGAACAGTCGTTTAATGAACGATGCTTCACATTCTCCCCCTCTATTGCTACGAATTTCGCAATCCATAGGCTTAGTTGATTTTCAACTTCTGATTTGTAGCGCTTATCCGCTTCAAAAACTTCATCTTTGCTTTTTAACAAACAAAGGATTCCATACGTTGTACCATCATCAATGAAGATCACAACGTACTTGTCTCCCCCCTCTATTTTGTATAAACTTCAAATCACCCAAGTAGGTGTGACTAAGTTCTAGAGTAGCGGTGCTTCTTTCGCTATTCCCTTTGACGAAATTTGGAAAGGTGATTTTGCCTCTTCGTCTACCTCACATTCATTTTGAGGGTTTATGTCGACAGAAGGCAACAATCTCAACATCGTTAGCTTTTGAATGACTTGCTATTTAACGTGTCTTAATCTATGATGGCATAGATGCACGGATTACAAATATATCATTCATTTAGCTACAGACATCCTGTACCATTCTTAGTTATTACGGACCTGTTGGAGTAGTCTCAAACCAGCTTGACCAACAGCATCCCTTAAACCAAGTTAGGAACATGTATCACCTCTTTTTAGAGTGATCTCATTCCCTGAAGTCCTATTGAGGACAACCTCTCCAACCCCTTTTACTTTAGAGGTGGCGTTGCTTCACATGAACAACCTCTTGCCCGTGGTTAGGGCGCAACCGGATCATATGTGATCTGGATACTCTGGCCCACTCCAGTTGCTTTGGCAGACTGAGTGTCCAATTTCTTTTCTGCCTTTCTTTAGGCCTTCAGACCATTTAAGACCTGGAAACTCTGGCCCACCCTAATAGGTGTCCATTACTTTTCCTATGAAATGAATTCTGGCCCCACTCCAGTCGCCTAGAGGCTTTATATGACTGAGTGTCCAATATCATCATATCAAAGGAATTTTGGCCCACTCCAGTCGCCCGGAGGCTTTATATGACTGAGTGTCCAATATCATCCTATGAAGGATCTTCTGCCAAATAGTATGACAGGCTCAACATCTTTAACTTTTAGACTTCTTCCGTTATGATTGGTTCCTAGATAATTCTTAGCGCTTACTTAAGAGTGGTAACAGTTTTCGCACAGTCAGTGGATCTTACTCCCTCGTATGTGCGAACCTACTTTACTCACTTTTAATAATTACACTTAAAAGAACGGATCTTTTTAAGTTGCTTTACAATCCAATCTTTAAACGGAAAAGAAGATGAGATTAAACTTCTGATTTTTAAAGCGTAAGGAATATAAATAATTTTCATATTCCTCCTTACTTTAATCAATTTTTAATCATACCTCATTTAATCTTTATTCTTGACAAGTAAGAAAAACTACTTATCCCAATTTCGGATTCTGGCTCACTCCAGTCACTTCATTAAACTGAGTGTCCAGTTCCTTCTTACCATTATTCAGATCTTTTTTTTCTGGGACAGATACAGGCCTTCTGCTGCAAGATAGAAGTACATCTTCAGTCTTCTCCTCTTGTCTCAGTTGACATCCTCAGGCTCTCGAGAGCGCTTGTTCCCACCAGTCTTGGTAGCGGTGACACCATGAACATGTTCATCATCATCACTCTCTTCTACCAGAAAACCATTGCCATATCCAGATTTGGTCACACAACTTTTGACCGACATCTTTCGAACACTAATAGTATTACAATACAATCTTGTCTTAAGTTGTTGGTATTTCTATGGTACTTTATAGGGCAGTACGGGAAGTAATAACTATTACAAATGTTCGAAAGGATAAATAAATGGTCAATCTTCAAAACTGTCGCATGTGTGGTGTGTCTTGAATCTTGATCACCTTGCAAAGCCAATGTTGAGAACTGCCGCAAGTTTATTGTGTCTTGAATCTTGATAACCTGAGATCAAGAAATAACTAAATCTGGATGGTTACAACGTTGTGTGTTGAGTCGAGGATAGCCCTCTATCCTTAAGACAAGATTGCCCCGTATATATGTTTTTACGTTAACGGGCAATAGTCTCCCAAGATAAAACAACACTTTAATCTCAACACTACAAAGCCAATTGGTTGAGCCTGTCGAAGAAAACAAATATGACTCGACTTGCTGAAGATATGGAAAAGGAAGGAAGAGTTTCTGTCTACTCTTCTCTTTTGTCTCTGTGTATATAGTGTGTCTCTGTAGTGTATATCTTGTGTATATAAGGGTGTTTGGTCACTGTTTTTCGTCACATTTTGCTTACTGTTTTGAGCAATTTTCGTGACTGTTTTTCAGTCAGTTTTTGTGTGTCTTTTCCGTCTGTTTTCTGGCCCCTGAATTGAGCCAAATGAAGCTCAATATATAGCAAGGAGAAGGGGCTGTCTAACTGCCAAAACATGGTTGTTAATAGCCATTAGGAGGGCATTAAAACAGCCAAGTAATGGTTGTTAATGACCATTGAAAGGCTGCCCAACTGCCCAAGTAATGGGCTGTTAATGGAGGAGTTAATCAGCCAAGTAATGACTGATTAATGCCTCAAAAAAATAGTCCCAACGGTAGGCTTTCTGCCTTCCGTCACCTTCCCAGAAACTTTGGGGACCAAACTGTACATATGAAAGAATTTTGGTCCAAACTGTACATATGAAACTTCAGGGATCAAACTGTACATCTGGCAGAGTTTTCTGGTCCAAAAAGATAATATCAGAACGCCCAACACCCCGAGACCGGACCGGACGGGCGGCGGCGGCGCGCGTGTGGGCTTAGCCTTGAACCCAAGCACATCTAGGTCTTCCCTCCTTTAAACACATGGGATACCCCTTGGGGATCCAAACCCTTTACCACATTAGAGACTTATATAGAGAGCAATTCTTCTTATTCCCACCGATGTGGTAGATTTGTCCCACACCACATTTCCATGTCTCAAACACCTTACTTCGTGGACCAATATCTCTTTCATTTCTCAACGAAATTAGACGATTCTTGGCCCTACGGTCATCTACTCACTTCGTAGATCATGCATGTGCGAAGAGACAAGGTCTCCAACATGCGGAACACTAGTGTTTAATTCATCAAAGATGGGTGGACGCATCTCCCCGCCAAAGGCTAATTTCCAACATAAATTACATATACAGTTATATGAAAGAGTGTTATGTATGTAAATATATGTATATACATACACCTATAGGGATAAAACCAAAGAATAGTGAGAAATAATAAAGTAACCAAATATTTAAAAGATAAAGATAAGAGTTACAAAGATTACCTAGAAAATAGAAATTAAAGAATACAGTGATTTTGTAAATTTGTGGGCAACAAAATACAGTTTCAATAGTAAATAGTGTCAAATAAGGTGAAATTTTTCTTAAAATAACATTTGAATATATATTTGCATGAAATGTTCTAAAACCGTGCGAAAAGAGGGAAAATTCATTTGTATATTTATACAAGGTAAGGTTTTAAGTCTCCATCCACACATTTAATATTTTTACTTATTATTGGTTTTAAAAATGCATGTAAAGGACCTGCACTTAACTCCGCAAATATATTTTGGTACAGAAGGGAGATATTACGCCTCGCCATATAGGATAAGTAAATTTTTCTTTATTGATCATCAGAATCACAAAATTATTCACCGTTGATAATTACTAATCCCTCCATTTCAAAAGAAATTAATTTTTCGGGTGTGACACACCCCTTAAAAAAACTAATAAATAACATTAATTAAAAGGTAATTTGTTAATACTATCTTTTTACATCCCCAAACTTTTCTTAAAACTAGATTATAGTCGGTGTTGGAGTTGAAAAAAAACAATTAGAGAGAAGGGTAATTTTGAAAAACAATTTATTAACACATCTTTGGATTTTGTAAAATTCATTTATTTGAAAGTGCTAGAATTCATTTATTTTAAAATGAGAGAGTATCGAAAATGATTTGCAATTTTAAACTTTCCCCATGGGATGTTCTTCTGATAAATTACTAAATACCTTTAATATTTTTTTACAATATTTTTTTAAACTTTTCTTAACCCTCTCCAGAAGCTCTCCCATTTTTTACTCTCTTGATGACCCGAATACACCACCTTCGAGTTGGAGGTGAAGAGTACTTACAATCTAAGCAACCCCTCTTCTCAAAAACTATAAATTTAAATCCTTTTAAAAGAAAAGGAGGAACAACATATACCAATTGGGTTTCACTATTGTTTGTGTATTCTTTGTACGAGTAAATATATTCCCTACCCATAATTAGAATATTTCCATATATTGTGTAAATATAATTATGGTAAGACTAGGATTCCTCTTTTGTATAGGCTTAGGATTCCTATTGTATAAGGGATGAATATTGTACTCTATATATACCTTGATATTAATGAAAGACTCCTTAAGGGAGATTAATATCATCTTACATGGTATCAAGAGCCAAATAAACAAAACCCTAAAAATATTTCTCTTCCACAGCGTTTGCCCTCTCCTCCTTGCTGCCCTCCCGGATTTTCTTCTTGTTTTTCGGGTTTGGTTCTTCCTTTCTTCTCTTCTCTAAATGGCTATCCCTGATTCTTCCACACTTTCTGACGCCTCTACCTCCACAAATTCCACCACAAAGTCATCACCATTGTTTCATCCCGCCCTTACAGTTTTCAACATCAAGAACCATATTCCCATTATTCTTGATCAAGAAAACAACCAGTATTCTCCCTGGGTTGAACTTTTTCGCAATCATGCATGTCTCTATAACGTGCTTGACCATATTGATGACACTATTCTGCGCCCTACGGAGGTTGATGATTCTATCTGGCATCGTCTCGACGCCGGCGTCAAACAATGGATATATGGTAGTATCTCTCAGGATTTGCTCCTAACCATCATGAAATCTGACTCCACAGCCCTTGACTTGTGGAATCGTTTGGAGGAAATTTTTCAGGACAACAAGAACATTCGTGCCGTGTATTTGAAAGAACAGTTCAACAAAATACGTCTTGAAAACTTCTCTAATGTCTCTGAGTACTGCAAGCAGCTTAAACTTCTAACGGATCAACTCTCCAACATCGGCACGCCTGTCACTGACGATAAAATGGTGCTACAAATAATTTCTGGCCTTACTAAGGGCGAATATGATACTTTGGCCACCATTATTCAACAGGCATATCCGCTATCGAGTTTTAACAAAGCTCGCTCACAATTGTTGCTCGAAGAAACCCGCCGTGCTAAGCAGGATGAGCACGCCCAGCAGGTGTTAGGTGTCAACACACAACCCCAAAATCAGACGCCACCGGACAACTCCCAACAGCGACAGGGCCGCGGCGGCAAGGGTGGAAAAGGCCGCGGCGGTAGAGGAGGCTGTGGTCGTGGCAAGGGTCTCGGTCAACAGAACCAACAACAGCAACAACAACAGAGATCGCAAAACAACTGGGCTGCAGCTCCTCAGCAGTTCGTCTACAGCGCCGCGGCGCCCTAGTACAGAGTCGCGGTACCCCAGTTCAGAGTCGCGGCGCCAAGTCCATTCCAGTACCAGCAGCCATACAATCCGTATTCTTACCCCGGTTTGTTAGGCCCCGCTCCAGCCCCACAGCAGGCCCACGTCATGCAAGGTCAGGTCCCGCAGCCCTCCTCCGGCATGACACCCACTGAGTTGGGTCAGGCGTTCAGCACCTTATCTATGCAACAACCTGACAATACTTGGTACATGGACTCAGGCGCCACATCTCACGTCACCCAATCTGCAGGTACTATTCCTAAACTGTTTTGTTTAAAGCATCCTCAATATGTTACAGTTGGTAGTGGATAACGCATTCCAGTTAAGGGTTATGGTACCTCATACACACAACCTCCTCATCCACCCTTCTCCCTCAAAAACACCATATATGCCCCCACACATGATTAAGAACCTCATATCTGTCCGCCAATTTACTCGTAATAATTCTGTCTCTGTGGATTTTGACCCTTTTGGATTTACTGTAAAGGATCTTCATACGGGGACACCTCTTACGAGATGCAATAGCACGGGGGATCTCTATCCATTCACTTCCACCTCCGCTGCCAGATCTTGCTCTCCCGTCACTCTAGCGGCTGTTTCTTCTTCAACCTGGCATAATAGGCTTGGTCATCCAGGAGTCCCAGTTTTTAATTTTCTTAGAGGCAACAATTTCATTGCCTGTAATGGGAAACTTGCCCAAAATTGTGTTTCTTGCTCTTTAGGCAAACATATTCGTCTTTCATTTAAATCATCTATTAGTGTTACATTTGCTCCTTTTGATATCATACATGCCGATTTATGGACATCTCCTATCCCTAGTTCTATCGGTCATAAATAATATCTTGTGTTGCTTGATGATTTTTCACACTACGTTTGGTTATACCCTCTTAAATTTAAATCGGAAGTGTTTGTCAAATTTCTTGAGTTTCGCAATTTCATTCAAACACAATTTGAAAAAGGCATAAAATCATTTCAGTGCGATAATGGCCGTGAATTCAATAACTCTATGTTTCACCGCTTTTGTACCAATAATGGCATGGTCTTTCGCTTCTCCTACCCTCACAGCTCACCACAAAACGGTAAAGCTGAAAGAATCTTCCACACCATTAACAATATGATTCGCACCCTATTAATTTATGCCTCCCTCCCTCCACCCTTCTGGGTCTATGCTGCTAAAATGTCAGAATACACTCTAAATATTCTCCCTACTAGCACTCTTCACAATATGGCCTGAAGCAGGCCCTCCGTGCATAGTATGATCGATTTGCCAGGTATATCTTGCAGATTGGGCTTGTATGCAGCAAGAGTGATACATCACTTTTCATTTTTCATCGAGGTAGTAACACTGCTTACTTATTACTTTACGTGGATGATATTGTTCTTACTGCCTCCTCCGACGGATTGAAAAATGAGATTATTGCCTTTCTCAAGTCCGAATTTGCAATGACTGATTTGGGGAAGCTGAGTTACTTTTTGGGGATATCAGTGACCAGGTCTGCCAATCATATATTCTTGTGTCAGCGTAAGTATGCAGAAGAGATTGTGTACAGGGCTAAGATGGCGAACTGCAAAGAGGTGCCTACTCTAGTTGATTCCAAATCTAAGCTCAGTGCTATGAATGGTGCTCCAGTCTCTGATCCTACTCTGTATAGGAGCCTTGCAGGTGCACTTCAGTATCTCACATTCACCAGGCCAGACATAGCTTATGTTGTTCAGTAGGTGTGCTTATTCATGCATGCCCCCAGGGAGTCTCATTTCACTGCTCTTAAGCGTATCATTCGATACATTAAGGGCACTCTTGATTATGGTTTGCACCTATACCCCTCTGCACCAGACAAGTTGCTTTCATATACGGATGCAAATTGGGCAGGGTGTCCGGACACGCGACGCTCCACCTCCGGCTTTTGTGTTTTCTTAGGGGATAATCTGATTTCTTGGTTTGCCAAGCGACAGGCTACCCTATCTCGCTCAAAGGTTTAGGCCGAGTCTGAGGCGTTGCAAATGTAGTAGCCGAGATTTGTTGGCTCGTAAATTTCCGTTAGAACTTGATGTCCTTGCGTCAGGCATCTATTGTGTATTGTGGTAACATCTCTGCCATCTATCTTTCTCATAATCCTGTTCAACATCAGCGAACCAAGCATATTGAGATAAACCTACACTTCGTTCGTGAGAAAGTTGCGTTAGGCCATGTCAGAGTGTTATATGTTCCATCATCCTATCAGTATGCAGACATATTTACCAAAGGACTTCCCAGACAGTTATTTCTTGACTTCAGAGCCAGTCTCAGCGTCCGGCCTCCTCCCGCTCCGACTGAGGGGGTGTGTAAACGTGTAAATATATTCCCTACCCATAATTAGAATATTTCCATATATTGTGTAAATATAATTATGGTAAGACTAGGATTCCTCTTTTGTATAGGCTTAGGATTCCTATTGTATAAGGGATGAATATTGTACTCTATATATACCTTGATATTAATGAAAGACTCCTCAAGGGAGATTAATATCATCTTACAATTTGAAATTGCTAGAATTCATTTATTTTAAAATGAGAGAGTATCGAAAATGATTTGCAATTTTAAACTTTCCCCGTGGGATGTTCTTCTGATAAATTACTAAATACCTTTAATATTTTTTTACAATATTTTTTTAAACTTTTCTTAACCCTCTCCAGAAGCTCTCCCATTTTTTACTCTCTTGATGACCCGAATACACAACCTTCGAGTTGGAGGTGAGAGTACTTACAATCTAAGCAACCCCTCTTCTCAAAAACTATAAATTTAAATCCTTTTAAAGAAAAGGAGGAACAACATATACCAATTGGGTTTCACTATTGTTTGTGTATTCTTCGTACGAGTATTGATCTTTTTATGTGTGTGCGCATGAGAGAGAGAGTTATCATAATCTATATTTTTTATTAGAAACGTAAGAAGTGCCAAAATCTATTACATTCCAATATGCAATACAAATTTAAACCACTAGAGTTGTATTGCTCTTCTTCTTTTCATTTCTGCATAGTTATTTATGACTCTTCATTTGTGCGTCTTTGGTCTTTTCCCTTTAATGCATTTGCACACATTAATATCACAATACCCTCCGTCAGCATGAAAAAAATGAGCAATATGGTTGGCAATCTTCATCATAAACACATGATGGTGGTCCTGCTGCACTTCTTGCTTCTGCAATTTAACCCATCAAATGAAATCCTGCAAATTATTACACAACATATCAAGTTAATTAATCACTATACTTTTTTAAATACACAAAACCGAAAGAATTTCTTTTTTCTGTTTCAACCTTCAAGAACAAATAATGTACCAAAAAAAGGGGTAAAATTTAAGCACTTATACACATAAGAAAATTTGTTTTCGATACGATTATGTAATCCATCAAATTGGTCAGTCATTTAGCTTTATGTCCCAAATTATGTGAAGGAGTTCAAAGTGTGAGGATCAAAACACTTAATTTTAATTATGAATTCAACTATAAATTTTTTTAAAATTACATATTTGAAAGCTACAGAATACTAAAGTCAGCATAACTAATGATTCAAAATATTTTAATTTTAAAAAAAAAATTATATAACGGGAAAAAAGCTAGGGGTTCGGCGGGAAGAGGAGTATACCATGAGAGAAGCAAGAAACAATAACACTTTTACATAAAATAAGATGGAGGGATTGGAGTATTAAGCACATCTCGAGACAGACATGATTTCTTCTAAAGGCTAAAATAGACTATCAAAGAGACATTCTAAATTATAGCATATCATAAAAGAAACACATTAGACGAAGAATGCAAGAAGAATTATGAGGTTTCATGCATATGATTTCTTGTTTGAGAGGACAAACCAGATGCAACAAGCCAGAAAGCGACTAAGAAGAGCAATTTCATTGAAGCCTTTTCCATGTTGTGTGCTCGGATGATTTGTTGTATACATTTATACTTTGTTATGAATTATAGAGGCTCTTATAGCCATTATATATAGCACGAGGAACGCAGGATCATACACAAGGAAATATTCTATATTAGGAAATAACATTAGGTATGTCTAAGCCTGTTTGGAATAAGGGTGGCCAGTGGGCCGGGATGGCCCGACCCCACCCCGGTCCCGCCCCGACTCCGGTAAAAAAAAAAAACGTTGGCGGGCCTCGAACTCGGGACAGGACAATGTCTCGTCCCGCGAGACCCGAGCCCGCTCCAGGCCCGCCCGACCCAATCCCGCCCCGACCCCGTCCCGAGCCCGAGCCCAACCCCACCCTTTGTCCCCCCTTTGCAAATATGACCGTTGCACCAATGACCATTTTAGATTTTGGCCGTTAGCCAACGGCCATTTTAGGCCTTCCCCCCTCCCCCAATCCCCCCTACCCCTTAATATTTATTTTTAACCCATAAATTATTATATTTACACTTTAACCCAATTTTCCAACTATAAATAACTCATTTTCTCTTCATCTTTCTCACAAATCTTCCTACAATCTCTCTAATCTCTCAATATATCTCTCTACAAGTCTACATTGTTTACTAAATATTCAATTTTATTTATTCATTTGGGAATTGGGAGTGAAGTTGGCAACTAGCTTGAGGATCTTCCATCGAGCAAAGTTTCAATTTTCAACCTCTCGATTACACGTCGACGTTACGTCGGCGTTTGGTACATTCGTTCCTTCATTAAATTATTATTGTCTGTTTATTTTATTTAGCGCACTTACTTTTATTGTCTTTAATTATTTATTATCATAATTAAAATGAAAGGATTAAAAGGTATGTTTAAGGGTAAGGGTAAGGGTATGGATGCTTTTTCTAGTAGGGGCAACCAGGGCAAGGGTACTTCTTCTAGTCATCTTGTTCCTACACAGGATGATTTTGTTGATACTCAACATTTTTCTACAATACCATTAGATTTAGACCAGGAGCTATTTTTTGGAACTCAAGAAGACTTTAATTTAGACGATGATCTAGATGATACACCCACTAATATTGATGACAACACACCCACTAGTGCACCTTCAACTGAAATACCTCCTATTCCCCCTAGTATGAGACGAGGTCCAGCAAAACGACCATTAAAATCAAATGCATGGACATTTTTTGATAGGGACGTAGAGAATCAAGTAGCTATATGTAAAATTTGTAAAAATGTTTTAAAATTTAAAACTGGAAAAGATCACGGTGGGACGGGGGGTTTAATTAGACACGTAGTAAGTGCTCATCTAGCTAGGTATGCCCAATACCAGGCTTCAAAACCGGGTGCGCAAACGCCCGCTCCATCGGGACAAGGTTCACATACTGATATTGTCGGACCAAATGTGGTCAAATTAACCCTATGACGGGGAATTGTAGCCTCTAAATACAATAAACATAGAGATAGGGAAGCAAAATCAAAATGAGTTGTTGTGCGGGGTTTGCCTTTTTCATTTCGTTCATCTCCGGTTTTATTCATTACATTAGCGATATATATAATCCTGCTTTTAACGGTTTTTCTAGATCAACTGTTAAGAGAGATGTATTTAAATTCGCGCATGAATATCAACAATATTTACGTTTTTCATTATATCATTTTAATGGCAAAGTATCTATCACGTCTGATATAGGTCGTAGTACTAACGACCATGATTATTTAACTGTAACTTGTCATTGGATAGATTATAAATGGTCTATGCAAAAACGTATTTTAGCGTATAGATATATAGATGATAGGCACACTGGTACTTTTATTGCAGATAATATTTATCAAGTGTGTCATTATTACGGAATAACCGATAAAATTATGACAATTACATTAGATAACGCTTCTTCTAACAATTATGCAACAATTTTAAAAAATAGTTTAACTCCATCTTTTTCAGATCATTTTCATATAAAATGCGCGTGCCATATATATAACTTAATTGTAAAGGATGGTCTATCACTTTTTGAAGACATTCTTAGTAAAATATAATTTGCTATAAACTTTATTTTTAAAAGTAATAAAGTACAACGTAGAAAAGAATATAAAAAAACTTGTTACGATTGTGGACTACCTTATAGAAAAACTCCACAAGAAGTATCCACTAGGTGGAGTTCGTACCTCTACTAATAACCAAATTAGCGAGTTGGATATTTTTATTTTGCAGGGTTCTGTACCGTATCAAGAAGTTATCAATGAAGATGGACATGAAGACTTGCTGAAATACTGGAGGGGGAATGAGAAGACCTTTCCGACACTTTCATTGATGGCCCGAGATGTTTTGAACATTCAAGCTTCATCAACTGAGTCTGAAAGCGCTTTTTCTGCCGGCAGATATCAAATAGGAGACCACAGACACTCATTAGCTGGAGACAACTTGGAAATTGCAGTATTATTCAGAGATTGGATACGAGCGGAGCGGAGAAGGTGCGGTCAACCGGAGATCAACGAAGAAGAAGATGAAAACTACAACGAAATCTTAACCGAAGGTAGTGGAAGCGACGTGGATCAATTTGACCAACAAATACCAATTCCAACCGAAGAACCACATGAAATCATCAAGCAATTAGAACAGGTTTTTTTGAGAATGTAATTTTTTTAATTGCAATTTTATTATGTAATTTGCAACTTTTGGACAACACCACAAAGTTGCAATTTAGATTTTAGACAATTGTATTTGTAATTTTGTATTACAAAAAAATCATATGTCTATTAAATAATATAAGAGGCACAAAAATAGCCTTGTGATGTTTTTATTACACTATCTTGTTTTGTTTATTGAGTTTTTTTTATACATATGTTATTTTAAAAAAAAAAAAAGGAAAACCCGTCGGACCCCGCCCCGAGCCCGATCCGGACCCGACCCGCCTCGCTCGAAATACCAGCGGATCGGGATCGACGGATCGAGCAAGGCCCGGCAAACCCGACCCCGACCCCTTCTCCCGTCCCGCCCGACCCGACCGCTGCACCGGTCCGCGGACCGAGCCCTACCTTGGCGCCCTAATTTGGAAAGTTAGCCTGTAATTGAATTTGGATGTAATCACACAGTTTTGATATGTTTATTTGATCCAATAATTACTTGATCACCATGTAATTGGGGGTGTAATTACACTCTACAATTCTCAAGGGGGTTGAGAATTGCTGGTAATTACAAGGTTATTTTTTAATCTATTTTTATTTATTTTATTTATATTCTTTTTAATTTATTCTTTATTTTAATTTTTAATTTTTTTTGTGATATTTCTCTTTTTGACGCGCTTCTACATAATTTCTCATATTTTTCTTCTTTCTTATTTATTTTTTTCATTTCACTAGCTATGTTATTATTCTAATTTTGTAAGAAAACAAAATTATACCTCCTAATCTTGAATAAAAATAGTCATCCATAAAGCTGACTTATAATATAATGAGTGATATCATTAAAGTTGAATTTTATTCTTGAATGATGTTATATGCAAACTTAGCTTATAGTGAGTGATGTTAGAGTTGATAGATTATTTTTTTACATTTAAATAATATTATAAAATAATGGTTGCAAATATTTTTTTCGTCAAACATGTTGCCCGTTTAACTTAAAAATTCTTATGCTTTTTGTTGTTCTTTTTCCCGCTCACTTTTTTTTTCCACTATCTATTCCGCTTTTAATAAAAAAATTGTTCACTTTTTCGTTTAGTTTTTAACTTTTTTTAATGTATTTTCGTTTACCATTTTTTATTATTGTGTTCAAATAATTACACTTATATTTTATGATTAGTAGTAAACTTTAGGTTAATGGGAGGTCAACACCCATAACCTTAAACATAAAACAATTTTATGAGTTCTAATCTAGTGTGAAATATAAAAAGGCAAATAAGGAGGAAAGATATCTGTTAAGAGAAACCGAAAGCAAGAGAGAGGGATTTACAAAATGAAATAAATGTCAATAATGAAAAGGGAGATATTAATCTTTTTCGTTTTTGCAGATTTTGAGCAAAGAAAAAAAGGAAAATTCAAAATTATGAGGAAAAAAGATAAATAGTAATGATTGTCATTGAGACATGCCACATCACATTATATATAAATGGTATGCTTGTAATTAAATTATAATTACATTATGATAAACAAAAAGGTCATACTGTGTAATTACTAGGTTGTGTAATTACTACCCTAGTAATTATATTAATTTCATTTACTCGGTGGCTTTCCAAACAGACACTAAATCTTCCTTTCTACTCCATCTGTCTCAAATTATTTATCATTTTTTTGATTTTATACGTCGCTTAAGAAATATTAATTATGAGTGATATTTGACTAACTTTATCCTTATTTATGTCAATTTATGATCACTATCCATTAAATATTTACTCTATTAGTGTGTCATCTCCATTAATGATAAAATTCTATCATGGGTAAAATAGAGAAAAATTAATTAATTTTGCCTTGAATTTCTAAAATGATAAATAATTTGAGATAACTATTTTTAATAATAAGGATAAATAATTTGAGATGAAGGGAGTAATTGTGTTTCTATTTTTCGTCACTTTGACTATCTCAAATTGCAAATCAATTATGTCAAATATTTTAATTGTCTTATTTGCCTCTAGTGAATCTAGTCATACAATATAACCTAGATAAATGAATAACCTCTCCAAATGAATAATTTTCTCCGGTCTCAACTTGGACAAAGGGGCTAAATGAATAATCTCGCTAAACGCATTAACGAATAAAAAATTTTGAGTCCTTAAAGGCCCCATGTAAACATAAATGATATTCACTAAATTCCATAAAAAAAAATATGTATATATAATAAACGAAAATATTTCATCCAATCAACAATGTTCATATGAGAAGTCATTTCTTCTCAAAAAAATGCATCTAAAGTTATTTGTTTTTTCCTTCCACCAAAATGCATCCCATCCTTAATTTTTTATAGTGCATGCACAACTTCTGGAATATTTTCCTCGTGTTATAGCAAGTAATTTTGTATGGTGACTACTGTTTGAAAGGCCTCTTTTGATGACACATTTGGTATGACGATATTATCATCTGGTTCAGGATCATTCTCATCATTAGTACGGACTCAATAATTTCTTCGTCTGTAGGCAATTCCATAACTGCATCATTCTCGTTAGGATAGTTCAAAAGATGTTCGATGTCCATCACATTTCTATAGCGTAAATTAGAAATGACATCAGTTAATCCTTGGATATCTTCTTCTAATTGATCAACTTCTACTTCAGGAACATCAATTTCTTCAGACCGAATCTTGCAATGTCGGAAACAATTTGCAATTGTTTTTGCCGTCACATCAATGTTAGTACACTGTAATCTTGCAGTGCCGGAAACATATATATAGTTTGTAGTGTAGGTTAAGTATATTTTCTTAGATTCTAAGTATTCTATATATACAATCTTATTAGTACATGAATGTTAGTACACTGTATTTAGTCCGCACGTATAGTGCATGTATTCTTAATCTAGAGTCTAAAGTACATGAATGTTAGTACACCATTACCCTCTAGGTACATTTACATTAAGTGTAAAAATACTAATCATAAGAAAAAAATAAAAATATATAAAATACTATCTAAATGAATAAATATTCATTTATTGATAAATAAATAAATAACCTCGCTAAACAAATATTTTTTTTCTGGTCCTGAAGATATTCATTTATCGAGGTTATACAGTATTATGATTATAGTCTATTTTTCTTTTTTCTTTTTTATTTTTTAAACCTTTAAACTTCAATGTGCTAGACATGCGTGCATTAATGATATTGCAAATTCAAATTATACTTTTTTAGATTAATGAAACCGAATTAAAAGAATTGTTACAGAAAACTCAAAATAAGATATGTAACTGTAACATGAGAGGTGTCTGAAATTATCTCTAATAGGTTTGAATAATATAAAAATATTTTACTCATTAATATTTTCCATATACCATCATATCTATGTCATTAAGTTAGGAATTTTAATACTTCAATTGGTTTACTACCTGAATTTTCATTTGTTGGTGATGGTTCGATTCTCACCTTATAATCCTCTCCCCCATTTAAAAAAAGTGTTTCATTAAATTAAAGGAAAACGTCTTGCATTTTTCGTTTTATTTTTTTGTTCACCTGAAAATTAAAAGAACTGTTATTAGGCAATTTTTTTCATTCGGGAGAAATTAAAATAATACCCTATAGTGGGCATTTCCAATTTTATGATTCTATCTACTTGTTCTAGTCAAAATGGGCTTGGTCAAAGAGGCCAACCCAACCAAGCCCTTTATTTCAGAAAGGCTGGGCTAAGATTTCTTCAGCCCATTTAGGAGTGAAGCTCATCAATAGTCCAGCTTCTCTTGGCCTGCAACCTCAAGGGTTGGGCCGAGGCCAGCCAGTGAGGCCAGAAAAATAATAATTAATTAATTAGTTTTAGAAAAATAAAAAGTAAATTAAACAAAAAGATAAAACTTAATGAAAAAAAATATACTAACTACTAAGCAGTTAATTAGAAACTAAATTTTACTTTTTTAGTCTTAAAATTCATATTATATTGAATTTATTTTAGACGTGACTTGGATTAGGTAACATACATAGTGATTTTAATTCTTTTCTTTCGAATTGATTTTGTTTCTGTAATCTGGGTTCGTGCAAGAATGGTATGGTAGATAATTCTATTTTATATTGTAAAAAAATTCATATTCAGATTGTATAAAAAAAAAGTCACTTACAGAATGCTATTTGGGAAGAAAAAAAAAGATAAAGGGCTGGCCCGTCCTAGCCCACAACCTACTTAAGGCTGGATTGGATTGCCATTTTAAAGGCCCTTCAGTAAAGAAGGCCAGCCCATTTATACTAGTGATTAAATAGAGTGATAAACGAATAATAAGAATACTAAATCAAATCAATAAAACCTCAAAATCTGGTAATACAAATGATAAACATTTAAGAGTAGAATTAGTACAACAGTGTCTGAAATGGGAGTACATATTCTTATAAGAAAGGAGAAATAGTATAAATGAGATCTGAGCTACCAAAGACTATCTGGCAACTCACCACAGAATCCACAAGAAATCTCTCAAAGCTCAATCACGAATGACACTTGTATTCGGAATTTGTAGCAGGAAAAAAGTGGTGAATATGAAAAATCTTCGTACATATCACTGACCGCTCCAACAAAATAGTGGCGAGTGTTAAGTAAAAAACAACTACTTTTAATTAACCTGTACAATATAATAAGAAAGTAGTAGATATAAAAGCGGCATAACAACAACAACAACAAATCCATTGAAATAACACAATGTGGGAGTTTGGGGAGGGTAGAGTGTACGCAGACCTTACCTCTACCTTGCTAAGTAAAGTGCTTGTTTCTGAGAGACACTCGGCTCAAGACAGAGCATAATCACAAGCAAAACAAAAGCAAAGCAAGCAAGAGAAATGATCCGGAAAAATTTAAAGCAGTATGAAAATGCTAATATCAAAAGCGGCATAACACGATACAAAATAACTCAACAATTTAAACTTGCACAAATATAGCATGAAACATATGCAACAACTCAATATCAAGATAATGATCACTAGAGATGGCAGTGGATCCTGGACCCGATCCAGATCTGGTGGATCCAGATCCATTTTATAGGATATGAATTTTCAAAATTTGGACTCAACGGATCCGGATCGGACCCGGATCCGTTTTTGATGGATCGGATCTGGATACTGGATCTGGATCTTGTATTTGATATCCGTATCCGGTCCAGATTCGACCCATAAATCCATTTTTTATTAAATATATTCATAACCTATCCTAGAATGAATTTGGGTCTTCCTTTGGTTTCTTCATGCATTACTAACTACTACTAGTGTAACTAATAAGGATGTATTAGAATACATGTTGATTTTCGTCCTATATAAAGAAGATTTGCGGACCATGTTTTGTTGTAGCTTCTTTTCTTTTGGTATACGGCTTGTATACGGGGTTTTGTCCAAATTGTTAATAAATTATTTACATTATCAAAGAAAATATAAAGAAGATCTGCAATTATCTACACTACATGAACTTGTGACATCAAATTGTGGTATACATGGACTGGAATGCTGAAGTATTTTGCTGATTAACAGTAGGAAAGCTTCACATTGAAATTATCTAGACATCACTTGTTAATTTTTAAGGGTAAAGAGGTATTTATTCAGTATAGGAATAATGGTGACTTCAAAATAGTTGTGTTCCGCAACAAGATGGTTAGGGAAAGAGAGCAATTTAAGACGGTTAGGAAGTTCTACTCGATGTTATCATTTCTTTCTTAGGATTGTCACTAGACGTGGCTTACACAGCCAACTAGGAGTTTGCAATTCATAGTTGCACTCATTGCAAGTGCAACTTATGAGGTAGATGAATCATCTAGAAGAAATATGTTCTCTCCTTGGTTAACTTTGATATATCATGCATGATAGTTGCTCCCACCTAAACTCTTCATGTCATGTTGAAATCAAGACTTGTCCAACCCGATATTGCACAATTGTAATATGCCAAGTAAAATGGAATAGGATGAGTAATAATGAAAAAAAAACACAACTTGATGTTTTGAATGTCTTGTACCTGATAAGCTTGTTTCTTTGAATGTCTTATTGCTAACCTAATGGAATCGGATGGAATGTCCATCAATAAACATACATGGACATGCAGTGGACGGGTGGTTAAGGTCTTGAACGTGAAAATCACATTTATGAATTACTTTGCCTAGTATAGACCAGGGAAAGCCAGGTACTTGGTTGGTCGTTGATAAATATAATAAAGAGTGATAACCTAAAAATGTAATTTTTTTTACATGTGGATCCATATCCGATCCGTGGATCCGGATTTGAATCTGATTTTTATGGACCCGATGGATCTGAATTCGGATCTAGCTATGAAAAACGGATCTGGATCTGAATCTAGTAGGATCCGATCCAGATCCGATCCGTTGCCATCCCTAATGATCACAAGGTATATACGAAAGATATACAATAATGATTCCAATTTTATCGAACTCGGCACCTTAAAAAGTGCTCAAATCTCAATACTAACACTCTCAATATCATTATCATTATCTGGTTCCCAAGTGATCATAAATATAACCACAATCAACATGCACGTTACAAGAGAGGTACCAAGGTGATGACTCATAAAAGATGGATTCTGATCTCGTTCAAATTACACCTTAAAATGATATAACGCGGTCATTATCAAATATAGTAACTCAACTAGGTTGGGGTTGAATCTCATAAGGAAAACAATGTGAAATCAATGTTAATCGCGTGTAATATGGCTTTACTAATTACTTTACTTCTATGGTAACCAAGTTTATTTGTTTGTTTTAACTAATCATGTTATCAAGTCAATTAATGATTAACGTATCAAGTAAGTTGGAATGTTAGGATTGTGACTTAATGCATGAAAGTGGTGTTGGGTTTTGCTATGTAAATAGTGTGGTATGAGCAATGGGGACTAATATCTAGGTGAGAATTTCTCAATTGACCCACCTAATTTCACATTAGGCTTTCTCAAGCTCTAAAATATGACATTTATGAACTCATTATTACTCTTAGTTGATTCATTTCTAATTAAAGTTGAGACTCATTAAATGGGGTTTAAAGCCCAAAGTCCTAATCAACATACCCCTTTCCTATACTCTAGTCTCTTTTTTCAACTTTGACTAGAGACAATACGCATTAAAGTGATATTTGCAACCAACTCTTAAACATTAAGAGTGAGGGGTAGTTAAATTCCACATTAATACACCTATTTCATATTTATGAACTACCCCAACTACCACTTTCATTATTTAATCACAACCCCAACGTAGGTTCTAGCCACAATTAATTGTTCATTCAAACCCATAATTAATTGGAGAACTAACATTTGATTCGTCACCGGAGCACCCACACTGGATAGTTGATCGGCAAGCATTTTTAATTCTTGACAATATGTGGAGACGTTTGAAAAATCATCCATCTTGACATTGGTGAATTGATTTTCAAGATAAACCGCACGAGAAATCTTGTTATCTTGAAAAATATTTTGCAAACATTCCCATGCTTGTTGAGCCATCGAATCTGATTCCAATATGGTGTGCAAAAGGTCATTTGATATAGTGTCGTAAATCCATTGAAATACTATAGCATCCAAGCGAGACCAAAGAGTCATGTCAATATAGGTGGATTTTTCCATGATATCTGATTGAGGCTTTGGAGGAAGAATATGGTCAATGACATGGTATGCGCGACAATGAATTTTGAATAACTCCGCCCAAGATGAATATTGCCCTTTTTCCATCTCAAGAATTATCTGAATGAAGTTCTTGATGTTGTTTAAGGCAAGAGAAAGATGAAATTTGTGTTGGTCGGCCATTGTTTCCCTAGAGAAGAAGAAAGAAAAGAAAAAAAAGGAAAGGAAAAGAAGGTAGGGTTTGCGGTGGAACTTAGGGTTCCTGTTGGGCGGCGGCCAAGTGTAGGGTTTGAGGGTAGGGTTAATTTTTTGCTCTTAATACCATGAAGGAAATATTTTCCGTCATTATTTCATTCCATGAATGTAATATTATATACATGTTTACAAGACTTAATTTAGGCTACAATTATGATAGAATATGCTAAGAATATTCACAACCTAAATATAAAATATTTACTTTGATTATGAAAATAAAGTATTATGCTAATTTACTTAATATTTTTTCATCGAATCAAAACAAGAAAGCGATTTCTTTATATGTACATATAGTCCTTGGCAATACATCTAACATGTTTGGCCATGAGAATTTTTCATTTTTTAAAAAATCTTTTTCACTTTATTCAAAAATCAGTGTTTGATCATTAAAATTCTAAATATAATTTGATTTGTATTTGGAATTTGAAAAACGTCTAAAATATCATTCACTTTTTTCACTTTCAAACTATAATCAAACAAACTCCATGTTCAGCTTCAACTTTAAAATTTTAAACAAAATAAAAAATATTTTATTTTTATGGCAAAACGCTGACTAAAATTCTTGTAAAACTAGCCCAATCAGTACAAATCATTTGACAGAGAAGATTTTAATATAATCTTGAAGACTTTAACATAGAGTATTAATAGGCTTTGGCCATAGAAACAAAAAAAATCACATTTTTAAAATTTTTGAAGTTTGGTTGTGTTTGATCATAGTTTTTACAAATAATACTCTTTCAACAAGGTTTTAGTTGTGAAAAGGGTGAAAAATAAGGTTTTGGTTATTTTTTAAATTTTAAATACAACTTTAAGTTATATTTAAAATTTTAATGACCAAACACTGATTTTTAAAAAGCATGAAAAGACATTTCAAAAAAAAAGTGAATAATCCTTATGGCAAAAAGTACTTAGTAAGAAATTCCAGATAACTAAAGGCTTTGATACCTGTGATTTCAATTCCCAAGGACAACTAATAAATAGGACTAATCTGGTAAACTTTTTTCAGAATAGTACATTATTCAATTGTCGTGCCGTGGCCAGTTATGCACACCTCAATAATTTTATCAAGGGGATACTTTTTTATCAAATAATACTTGCTATTTTCCATTAGGACAAGTATTTTGTGTGATAATAAATGCAAAGTTGCATTTTGGAAATGGCAACCAAGAAAAAAAGATGAGCAGCACTATGAATACGTATCAGATTTGGCCAAAACCCACTATTGATTGATGTTGCTTATGCCATTATCAAATCTGCAATAATTAGGATAAACAAAAGATTAGTGAGAGTGTCACCATATCTTGTCTTGCTATGTATAGAAATTTACCTACAAGTTACCTTATCTTCTACTACAAAGTTTCACTACCACAAGAAATTACTTGGGGATGAGAAAAAAGCACTCTTCAGTTTTGCATAGTTGTGACTTGTGAGAGAAACAAAAGGAGAAAGTGCTTTTATTACTTGCCTCCTGAAAAGAACGAGGATAAAGATATCAGTCAGCACATAAAATTGGATATCCACTTTGGACAGCCTTAAGAAAGAGGGATATATTTGAACCATTTGAGTAACGATAAGATTTTTTTTGTGAGAAAAGTATAACAGAAGGTACAACGAACTGATCCTTTTACATGTTGGATATTGTAAAGCAGTACGGAAAGTAAATAAATATTACAAGTGTTCGAAAGGATAAACAAATAGTCAATCTTCAGAACTGCCGCAAAGTTGTTGAATCTTGAATCTTGATAACCTGAAATCAAGAAACACTAAATATGGATTATTATAACTGTATGTTGAGTCGAGTGATTGCCCCGTATATATGCTTTTACGTTAACGAGCAATAGTCTCCCAAGATAAAACAACACTTTAATCTCAACGCTACAAAGCAAATAGGTTGAGTCTGACGAAGAAAACAAACACGAAACGTCTTGCTGAAGAAATGAAAAAGGAAGAGTTTTTGTTTTCGTCCAACGTTTTTGGACTGACTTTCTCTTCTGTTTTGTCTTTGTGTATATAGTGTGTCTCTGTTTCTATTGTGTATATTTTGTGTATGTGTGTGTCTGTTTTGTGTGTATTTCGTCACTAACAATTGAGCCAAAAAGGAATCAATATATAGCACAAGGGAGGCTGCTCAACTGCTCAAGATATGGTTGTTTAATAGCCATTAGTGAGGGGGTTGTTTATGGAGGAGTTAACAACCAAGTAATGGCTGGTTAATGCTCCAAAAATCAGTCCACACGGTAGGTATAAACTTTCTGTCTTCCGTTGTTGCCAAATTCACCTTTTCAGAAACTCTAGGGACCAAACTGTAAATATTAAAAAATTTGGGGGTCCAAATAGATAATATCATAAAGTCCCAAGTCCCAAGACCCGAGACCGGACGAGATGGGCGGCGGCGCGCGTGTGGGCTTAGCCTTAAACTCAAGCACATCTAGGTCCTCCCTCCTTTAAACACATGGGTTACCCCTTGGGGTCCCAAACCCTTAGTCAATTAAGAGACTTATAAAGAGAGTAATTCTTCCTTTTCCAATCGGTGTGGTAGATTTGTCTCACACCATATTTCTATGCCTCAAACACCTTACTTTGTGGACCAATATCTTTTTCATTTCTCAACGAAATATGACAATTCTTGGCCCTACGGTCATCTACTCACTTAGTAGATTATGCATGTGTGAAGAGACAAATCCTCCAACATACGAAACACTAGTGTTTAATTTCATTAAATATGGGTGAACGCACCTCTCCACCAAAGGTAAATTTCCAATATTACATAGTAGAGCAGCAAATTTAGCCCTTTCTTCGCCAAAATACTATACTATTAAATCAGAATTTTATTTTACTTAAAAAGTATTTTTTAGAATCCAAAAATTTCTAACTCATCAAAAGATAGTGTTACTCTTTCTTTCTGGGATGTGGTCTAAATGTTTTGAATTTAATTTATATATCTGATAATGTAAAGAATGTCTTGCCATCAGTGTAATTTAATCTGTAATAATATGATTAGTTACTCATCCATTTCAATTTCAGCATCTAACCTTTTTGTTAATGCATTTAAAGAAGAATGACGTATATTTGGTTACTCTTTAATTCGAACATTGTATAATACTTGTTTAAAATTATAAAATTCAAAAAGTATTTTGATATATCATACATATTTTTAATTTAAGATGACAAGACTCAAGAAAATTTTATTTTTCTAACCTAGTCAAACTAACACACTTAGGGGTCGTTTGGTAGGAGAGATATGATTGAGATTATTAGTCCGATGTGATTGAAATTATCTCATGTTTGATTGGTGGAATAACTCCTTTGGTATCTCACCCAATCTCATCTATATTGGATAAAAGTTGTGATAAGTTATCATATCGTATCCCACCTAATCCCATTTATATCACTACTAAAAAAACTCTATTTTGCCCACTAATTTTTCACTGAAAAATATTCAGTGGCTATTTCTCACTGAATTTCGGTGGGAAAAACTTAAATAGTAGTGTTTTCACATGGAAAAATTATAAAGTTTCCTAGCTTTTCAATGAGAATATATTTCTCACCATGTGTTTTTCAAGTGAGCTGGTTCGATGAAAATGATGTGGAAAAATCATATTTTATAGCACAAATTTCCCACTGAATTCGATGGGAAAACTCTTTATTTCTAATTATGTATGCGCTAATTTATCCCTCCTACCAAACAACCCGTTAAATTAAAATAGAGTGTTTAGCAAATACCCAAGTATTTTACTTATCATAAAAATTTACATGTAAATACCTTATACCTCGCCTGATGGTATATTAATTTTTTACAGTGCATCTAATTTAAACTCAATTATTTTTTCATAATTTTCTGTTTATTTTTTGTTTATATATTTTAAGAGAAAAGCCCTCTATATAGGCCTGCATACATTATAGATAAGCTACGGAAGTTATCAAAATAAGATTGAAAGACCTAAACTTGGTAAATGTAGGTCGCCTAGTAGAAGCAACCCAAGTGGTCATAAAAATATGATAAAACAAGCTAATAAAAGTAGTTGTCAATTGACCAAACAAACCAAATAGAGGTTATGTAACTAAGCTCCTCTCAAAGGTATAAAGAATAGGCAAGAGCAATCAATAGATAAAAGTAATGTCTGGCAAAAGTTGGCAATGTCAGTTGCTGGCTTATTATTAACTTTAAAATAAATCTTTGAAAATACTCTAGCTTTTATTATTAATTTTCCAAATGTTTTAGTTGAACTAATCAAGACTGCAATTTTCAATTTCCAGCATGATTTTCTAAAAATATCATTCTTTGATATAACCATTTGATATTCAAATCCTGTTGATCTACTAATCAAAATTGATGCGGCATAAGGCCATAAAGGGGAAGTTCTTTATTCTTAGACTAGATGGCAGCATGGGCATATGCTCGACATTGCTGGTTTTAGAGCAAAACAAATTAAAAAATATAGCACCCAGACAAAAGTTAGGTGTATTACAAACCAACCTGTTATTATTTGATACAAATAAAAGGTTCCCCTAATAAGAAGAGTAGCCAATTCCATAAATTTAAACACAACTCACATCAACTATTTAAAGAGATTTTACAATTATCTGTTAATTAGCTAATGTGAACTGAATGTTACAAGATTGATATGCATTATTTAATTTTCTTGCATCTTTCAACTGCTTCCACCTTCCATGTTGCTCAAATTCTTCATAGCTGCCATCTCTGCATTACACATAGTAAAGATGATAAGTTTTCAGAGAAAAAGAGACTACAAACAAGTAAGAGATTCAGTTTTGCTAGGAAGAAACAACCAAAAGTTCATAAGTCATGGACCAAGAAATTTTGGTAACCAAAACCCATGAGAAGTTCATTAAAATAATAGTAAGTCATTATGTAGGAGAGTTGATGAGTTAGAATTGACAATGTTGACATGGCATTAGCCACAAACAACATAGAGGAAGAATGAAGGCAATATCTTATCGAGGTAATCATATTTCTTTCGGTAAATATGCTCTTCAGGCAATTGAACCTGCTTAGATTTCCTTCATTCCATCCACTTAGTTCAAATACAGTGTAGGTTCCAAATTGCTTCCTCACTTAGAAAATATTTCCATCTTCCAAAAGTGAATGAATCTTCCCCCATTGGACTCAACTGGGAGGTTGTTATAGGAGTTGTCCCTGGATGATCACTTAAAATATTGCTCATCTTCCCGTATGTACGACATCATTGGTTGTAAATCATGTTGCACATTAGACTATACATGTTTTAATAATTATGAAAACTTTAATTAATATTAAAGTAAACTTACCAAGGTTGGTTCCCACTAAAACCATTGGTATATTATGAACATAGTGTCTTAACTCAGGGATCGACTGTTGATGATCAAATTGTTGTACCTTGAGGAGTTCAAGGAACAAAGTGTTCACAATCAGTTGCAGATTCTGAGTTATCATTTTTGCACTGTTTCCCAAGAAAAAATAATAATGCAGGTAGTTTATATTTCTGCTTATGTCCTGGGAAATAAATGCTGTATAAACATGAGAAGTTTATAAGTTTACCAGAATTATCTTGCTAGCAAGTAAAAAAGCAAGAGTAAATTTTGTGAAAACTTCAAATAGATTAATATCATCAAGAATTTAAATTCACAGGGAACTATCAAGCACAAATTTTGATGATGAAATATTTATTCTAACAAATTTTACAGAACCAAATTCGAAGGGAAGTCTTGCTCAAGCAACAAGAACCAGCTTTTTAATCAATGGGAAAATATATTTTTACCTTGATGCTGCACTCCTGGAAAGGTATTGCAATATCTGCTGTCAATTAATATTTATTAACCAAGTCAATCATCATAATCTGAAAAAAAAATCAACTTTTATTGGATGAGGAAGTATAAGATTGTAATTATAATTTAAATTAACATTATTACTTACCTAGAGCTAAGAGTGAGGTGATGGATATATTTTAAAAGTAAATGGATCCAAGTGTAATAGACATTCTTTTTTTTGTGTTTTAAACTTTAATTTGGCATATCATGCCCCACAGAGTAAAATTTCTTCTCTACACTTCCTAAAACAATAAAAACCTTGATTGGTATGCTAGCAAGTTTAGAATATGTAGTGTGGGTGAACTATGGAATGTGAACGTCATAGAGCGTAATATTTCTATTAGTAATCAGAAAAGGTTAAGAGTTTTACAATCTCAATCATGTTTCTTGTCACCCTACGTGTTTTTCACGTAAATGCTTTATTTCCAATCTCACAGATATTGCTGGAAAGCTTTGAAAATATAGGGGCCACTTTCTCCGAATAGCACTTAGTGCTAGCTGTCATTACATCCCACCTGACAAAAAGAAGAAAGAATAAAATAAGAAGACACTGCTGAAATCACCATGGAATACTAAGAACGAAAAGAATATGAATGGAACAACTGAATTAGGTTGATAACTTTTTTTCATAGAACCTCCAATTAAATCATCCGCTACTGTAGTTAGTACACCATTCTTGACCCATGACATGCCAACATTTGTTTAGGATTTAAAAATATGATTGCAGTGGGATAATAGCAGTATGCAGAGTTCTCTTTGGTAAAATCCAGTTTGGTCAATCTGTTACCACATATACTAACTTCACATTAGGAAAACTATAGCATGAGTAAAGCTCTTTGCCTTCTATTATCATACCTTTTTCACAAGATATTAGATAGGGGGTTGTGGTAGAAGGGTAGTAGGTAGTCGAACTTGGTCCTACTTACGCACTGTAGGTCTGCTTAGCATATTGTACGAATAGTCGTAGTACTGCTTTATAGGCCCCTATAGTTTGATTTCTGCTGCTATGTGTTAGTTACTGTTTTTTTTTTTTCAGAATGCACTATCAGTGCGTATTCGCATTTGATACCAGCAAAATGCTGTAAATTGCTTTAAATTTCTTGACCGGATATGATTGTTCTCTCTTGTTTTTGCTTGTGCATATGACTGTCTTGAGCCGAGGGTCTCTCGGAAACAGCCGCTTTAGGTAGAGGTAAGGTCTGTGTACAATCTACCCTCCCCAGACCCCACGGTGTGGGATTTCATTGGGCATGTTGTTGTTGTTGTACCTTTTTCACAAGACAGAGAACAATCCGCTGGTAAGTAATATAAAAAATAGAACGAGAAACCTATGAGACAAGATTGCATGAGTTAAAATCAACTCTCGTTTTTGTCATGAAAAAAAACCCGTTGAAAGCAAAGAAATTAAAGAAAGAAAAAGAAACGTCAGAGCAGTAATATGTAGCATAAGCTTTTTCAGGTTGCTTTAATAAATATACCACTTCTAATCTAACTATCACTAAGTAACTCAGGGGCAACTGGTTCCAGCTAGAAGATCGAGACTTCAAAAAGATACAAACCTCTCAAGTTTAAGAAATCAACAAAGTCGAAGTCCTCTACCACTAAGATTAAGAGATTTTTACTGTCAAAATTCGATGAATTATCCCAAAAAGAGATGCAAAAAGTAATTTAATAAAAGGGAGCACATGATAACCAAAAGAGGCACACCGGTCATTAAGAAATTGACAGAAGTTACCAATATGAGGTGTCCAGGACTTTTGTATAATCCACATCACAGTGCTTATATTTCTCGTATTGATTATCAAACTCTAAGTTCGCACAGATGAAAACTTAACACATTATCCACCTAAAAATAAGCAGCAGTAGTTGTTGGCCCTGGCTTAAAGAGAGAATAACAATAATCTGAGCTGGCCACAATGCAACTTATGGTAATGAATCTGTTTGGTGAATCTATTTGGAGGGTAAAAATCACCTGACAGTCGTTTATCGAAAAAAAGTAAGGATGACAAGTTCTATTTGTTTGAAACAGGTTGATCTGTATCAATAATCATTTCTAACTCTTGATACAAATTCAGTATAGTATTTATGTCCTTCAAATGTCGACTACATTGTCTTACTCTAGAAACTGAGCTCTGTATCTATAATGCACATTTAACTCGCCAAAAATATTTGACTAACAAATAATATTATATGAAAATAAAATCAAAGCAATTACAAGTTAGTGAGGTGCAGAGACTTTGTATTCATACCTGCACAATATCCTGAATGTCGAGGCACAAATGGAACTATAGAAGCATTGTTGAAGATTTCTCTTTCACCTGCAGGCAACATACCTTTTTATAGCATTCTGACTTGTAAAAGGAAAAACTTATAAATAAAAAGGCTTGGGGAGAGTTACTAACAGGACTAATTTTGTTCTACAAGCACAAAGGTGCAAACACACAGCACGGGAAACCAGTCGTAACTAAATCTCATGGATGGAAACAGTAAAATTTACCACTTACAAAATTGTGCATCCATTATAAAAAAAAGGGCTGCCCGTTGCATTAATCTCTTGCTATGCGCGGGTCCGGAGAAGGACCAGATCACAAGTGTGATCTATTGTACGCAGGCTTACCCTGCATTTCAGCAAGAGGCAATGGATTAAAAATTATTCGCTATTGCAATTTATTAAAATATTAAAATTCATTGCATTTAAAATCTACTAAGGTTTAAAAATTGGTAAGTGAGGAAATTTAGTAATATGCAGGTCATCCGACAAAGAACATTAATTTCACAATTGTAAGACTGCTTAAGAAAACAATGGAAACTAATAGGAGCGACATATATTACAAATACAATGATGCGAAAATTTGTTGAATACACACAAAGCCAACCAAAATAACCAGCAATAAAATGGTATCTGAAACCTAACCCAGCAACAAAAATCTGTGACAGGGTCACAAATGAAGAAAACCCAAAAATAGAAAATAAAAAGTAAAAAGCATTTATACTTCTAGGACCATATACCACCAAACTTACTGAAAATCATACCTTAAAATTTCATGTTGAAGTAGGATTGCAACACATGCAGTGCAAAAATACCAGTTACATATAAAAAATAATATAGAAAAATTGGACAAACCACCAAACAAATCCACAAAGAATACCAAAAGCAGATAATAATCATAAAAGATAAAATAAACCACAAGATTAATATAAAATTCGTAGCAAAACAAAAGAGGGAGGAGAACAGCAATTCACCTGAAAGAAGAACAATAAAGGAATGGTGAGAGCAATTTGCTCCCTCATGGGTAGTAATTAGTACGTAAAAGCTCTGTTTTCAAATACTGTTTATGCACATATAGGGGTGAGGGACCGGAAATAGTTGATCTTTTCTCAAACACGGATTATTTAGCCATATCCCAGCATTTAGTGATAATAGTGGTGAGGGATCGGGCTACTCTCCCTAATACAGCGTATGAGGGAAATTAGATATAAAAAATAAAAAGTGGAGAAAATTGAAAAGATGAGACGTTGGTCTCAAAAGATAACGCCACGTGTTATTTACAATTGGACACGTACTGATCTGAAAATCAGGATAAATACTTTAAGAATGGACTCAGTAAATACTATGGCTGGCCAACGGGCGGGTCGGTCCAATCCCGCTCCGACTCCGATCTAACCCCACCCTGTTTCCGGCCCGACCTTGCTATTTAAAAAAAATTATAATCATAACGGGACTTGAATCGGGACGGGATCTGGGCTCTTCCCGCCCGGGATCGGCCCGCCCCAGTCCCGACCCGCCACGATCCCTCCCCGGTCCCGCCCCCTGTCCCGCCCGACCCCTCCCCCTTGCACAAAATAATCGTTGCACAACGGCCATTTTATATTTTGACCGTTGTGTAACGGCCATTTTTGGCCTCCCCTCCCACTCGCCCTCCCCCAACCCGCCCTACCCCTTAATATTTATTTTTAACATATAAGTTATTATATTTATACTTTAACTCAATTTTTCAATTATAAATACATCATTTTCTCTTCATCTTTTTTCACAAATCTTCCTACAATCTTTCTAATTCCCAATCTATCTCTCTACAAGTCTACATTGTCTACTAAATATTCAATTTTATTTATTCATTTGGGAGTGAATTTGACAACTAGCTTGAGGATCATCCAGTGCCCTCTCAATCGGAACAAGGTTCACATACTATCCCAGATCAAGTACATGGTCAAATTAACCCCATGATGAGGGAATTGTTGGCCCTAAATATGATAAACATAGAGATAGGGAAGCAATATCAAAACTAATTGTTGTGGAGGGTTTGCCTTTTTCATTTCCTTCCTCTCCCGATTTTATTCATTATATTAGAGATATGTATAATCCTATTTTAACGATTTTTCTAGATCAATTGTTAAGAAAGATGTATTTAAATTTGCACATGAATAACAACAGTATTTACATTATTCCTTATATCATTTTCCTGGTAAAGTATCTATCACGTCTGATATAGGCCGTAGTACTAACGACCATAATTATTTAACGGTAATCTGTCATTGGATAGATTATAAATGGTCTATGCAAAAACGTATTTTAGCTTATAGATATATAGATGATAGACACACTAGTACTTTTATTGCATAAAATATTCAACAAGTTTGTGATTATTATGGAATAACTGGTAAAATTATGACTATTACATTAGATAATGTTTCTTCTAATAATTATGTTATTACAATTTTAGAAGATCTTTTAACTCCATCTTTTTCAAATCATTTTCATATAAAATGTGCATGTCATATATATAACTTATTTGTAAAGGATGGTCTAACACTTTTTGCAGACATTCTTAACAAAATACAATTTGCTATAAAATTTATTTTTAAAATTAATAGAATACAACGGAAAAAATAATATAAAAAACTTGCCACGATTGCGGACGGTTTATAGAGAAAATCCCAAAAAAGTAGCCACTAGGTGGAATTATTTATACGAGCAACTACTTGTTGCTTATGACTATAGAAGACCTATAACTTTATTTTTAACGTCCATAATCGAAATTCAACTGATATGGTTATTGATAACGATTGGGAAAAAATTTCAGAACTTATTGTATTTTAGAAAAAAATTCAAGCAACAAAAGAATTTTCCGATATATATTATCCTACTATTTCAACTATGTTGTTTTATATAGCTCTAATATTTTTACTGCTTAGTGAATATATGGATAAACCAGCTTATAAGGCACCTATTAAAAATATTTTATTCTTATTCTCACTATTTATATTATTGGTATTGTATTAAATTTGACTATTAAAATAGACGGTTGTAAAACATTCATTGAAACTATTTATGATTGTGTAGCAGTACTTCCACCTCCAATTCCAAAAAATTCAAATGACCCACCACCTATTGAACAAACTAAAGAAGAAGTGTTGTCTAACATACAAGATGAATGCAAAAAAGTATATAGGTATTACCAACAAGAAAGTGCTAGCAATCAACCGGCTTCCATACCATCTTCCTCTTCTTCAACACAACCTCAAAAAAGACATGTTGTTTCTGCGGTTAGTATTGAAAGCCTTAGAAATAGAATGTTTAGTGGTAACACTACTAACCAAGTTAGCGAGTTTGATGTTTTTGTTTTGCAGGGTGTTGTACCGTACCAAGTAGTTCTCAATGAAGAAGGACGTGAAGACTTGCTGAAATATTGGATGGAGAATGAGAAGACACTTCCGACACTGTCAAAAATGGCCAAAGATGTGTTGAACATTCAAGCGTCATCAACAACATATGAAAGCATTTTTTCTGCTGGCAGATTTCAAAGAGGAGAGCACAGTTGCACATACACTCATTAGCGGGAGACATCTTGGAGATTGCAGTATTATTCAGAGATTGGATACGAGCGGAGCGGAGAAGGTGCGGTCAACCGGAGATCAACGAAGAAGAAGAAGACAAAACCTACAACGAAATCTTATCCGACAGAAGTGGAAGCGACGTGGAGCAATTTGATCAACAAATACCAATTCCAACCGAAGAACCACAAGAAACTATAAAGAAACTAGAAAAGGTGTTTAAAAATGTAATTTTTTTAATTGCAATTTTACTATGTTATTTGCAACTTTCAAGTTTCAAATTTCAACACCACAAAGTTGCAATTTTAACAATTGTATTACAAAAAAATTAGATTTTTATTAAATACTATAAGAGGCACAAAAACAGCCTTGAAATATTTTTATTACACTATCTTGTTCAATTATTGAGGTGTTTATACTTTATATATATATGTTATTTTTTTAAATTAAGTGCAAAAAAAACAAAAAAACAGAAAACCCGATCCCGACCGGACCCAGTCCCGCCCCGCCCCGATAAATCTCGAGCCCTTTTCCGACAGGACCGGGACCGAAATGGGACACTGGCAGAACCCGCCAAACCCGGCCCGCCAGTCCCACCCGGTACAGATCCCGCCCTATCCCCGGTCCCATCGGGTCCCGTTCCGCTGGGACCCCCCTCCCGAACCCGTCTCGTTGGCTAGCCATAGTAAGTACTATATTACGAAAATGTCATTCGTCATTCACCAAAGCTTCACTTATTATTAGTTCTAAAACTCAAATTTAAGATATCTCATTAAGAGTGTAGAGATCCGACTATTTTACCATACCCCTTCAGGGTAGTTTGGTCGTCGATTAGGAAATTAATTATTCATACATTAAAATCGGTAAAATTAGTATCATATTTGATAGTATTTTAGCTGCTATGTAAATTCAACTTACTAAGTACACTGTTTGATTACTAGTTTATGATTTCGCATAACTAAAATATACACCAAGTTATGAGCTAATTTATATACTCCATTTTATACATGATAGAATATAAAATATTGAATACAATGAATAACTAAATAATTCTACGTAACTAATGATTGCATAACTAATCTCTGCTTTTTCATTCTAAAAAGTGTCATTTTAAACAAAAAGAAATTGTCCCAAAATATTTATCGCTTTAGGAATTCAATACAATAGTTTAATAGTAATTATTTTCAACTATACCTTTAGATAAAAAAATAACTTTTTAATAGTGCTCAATTTTTAAAAAATATCTAATAAATATCGACAACTTAGTAATAATATCTTATATTTTTTTTAATGAGTCTTGAGAAAAATCTAAAACAACACGTCTTTGAGACGAGGGAGTATATTATTTGTAACTGCATTATCAAAAAATAACTTTTCAATAGTGCTCAATTTATAAAAAATATCTAATAAATATCGATAACTTAGTAAATAATATCTTATATTTTTTTTAATGAGTCTTGAGAAAAATCTAAAACAACACATCTTTGAGACGAGGGAGTATATTATTTTTAACTACATTATTTTAATCAGCTACTAAATGACCCTTTGATAATAATATATAAATATCTTCAACCAAACGTCACAACAAGATTAGTTCAATAAATTCTACTGATTTGAATATTTTCACTGAATTAAAAAGAGTGACCATTTAACTTTTATTTTTTTATTTAAAAAGAGTGCTTACTCATTAAATTTTAAAAAAAATAATTTTATTTTTTTAAAATTTGTTCTTGTTAAGTGTTAGATGATCAAATTTCAATAACTATTTAATTAGGAGCATTTTAGTCAAATTATTTATTTTTATCTAGAAATTTTTATTTTTTTTTAGAAATTTGCAAATGACTAAGTGAACATTTTTTTTATTCGAATAAAACATTAATTAAAACATTTAAGACGAAGTACATCATTTATGGAATTGACATATATAAATAAATAAATAAATATTTATTAAAAAGAAATAAAATAATAAAAAATTATAAAGGGGTAAAATGATCAAAATACTACTCTTATACATGCTTTTTAAAATTTAAAGAGCATGCAAATGAAAAAAATAAAATAATTATTTTGAGACGGATGGAGTAATTTTCTTGATATTTTAACAGCAGTGGCGGTGGTTAATCATCAAGACACTGTTTTTGATGTAGACGAGGGAATAAATGCAAGGGACAGCTTTCCCTTTTCTATTTACTTCAAATAAAGCTTTTCTCTCTCTCTGAAGTCTTAGAGTGTGGTAAGCTAAGTAGTAGTGTTATTTATATCTCTGAACTATCTTTACTGTTTTCTTCTCTCTGTATGTGTGACTGTACATAACATTAGCAAATTCAAGAAAATGGTGTAACAGAGTACCAAAAGTAGCACACAATCTGAAATGAGGTATCTTTTTCTTCCTTCCCACTTTTAGTAGTCAGGTCTTTTTCTGTTTCAGAACTTAGCTTTGGGAAGGTATGTCTTTTTCCTTCTGACTAGGGTTTTAATATGAGTAGTATTTATTATGCTGAAATTAAATGCAAATGAACTGCAAATACTCTTTATTGAACTGGGAATGTGTTTTCTTGGATAATGTTGGGAGAAGAATGGTGGGGCTCTGTTATAACACTACAAAAGAAACTGAAATCAGCTACGAACTTCATCGCTGATCAGTCGCTAAATTGCTCGTAGGTAACAATTTGTTTTGATAATCTGTAGGTGATAGGTTTTGCTGATTAGCTACAGAATTTGTGTGTTGAACTGGTGTGTAAGTTCCAGCTGTTTGGAGTGGTAACCTTGAACTTATTTCTGCTAAATTCTTGATTTTCTAGTTTCTTTTTTAATCTTGTTGAAGTGGACATATTGAGAACATTGTTAGGAAATAGTACATGAACTAAAGTTGCTCCAATTTCTCCACCTGAGATTGTTTGTATGATCTTTACTGAAGATTGTCAAATACAAAACAATAATGATCTTGTTAATTGTTCCAAAGTCTTATAAGTTGAATTAATAAATTCAGTTTTTCTCGTTCTATCTCGCAGTATCCATTCACTCGAACTGCTCGGCTTCGGTTTCTAAAATAGCCAAACTGTTGTTCCATCTATAGGTTATCTTTCTGATGCTCAAATCTGTGGTAAAGGAGAAACATTTTTGAGTCTGGTGGATTTGCTAGACATTTAAAGGATGGATATGGTTAGCAAGGATGATACTGAGCTAGAGAAGAGTGAGGATGCTTTGAACTTCCAATCACCAAATATGTCATCGGATTGGCAATTAAGTGGCAGCAATCTGACAAATGCGTCGATGGAGATGGTTCCTAATAGTAACCCAATGGTGGATTCGTTCTGTGCTAGTGTTTGGGAACATCCTACCAGTTCATCAAACTTAGGCTTCTGCGATACAAATATTCAAATGAATCCTGGCACTATAAATGCACTAGGAACTTCAGCATTTGGTTGGACTCAACCAAATGCAATGTTGAAAGGAGGCACGTTTATACCGCCTACTACTGGTATGGTTCCTCAAAGCTTAGCTCAGTTGCCAGCTGATTCAGGTTTTATTGAAAGAGCTGCAAGATTTTCATGCTTCAGTGGAGGAAACGTTGGTGATATGATGAACCCGTTTACGGTCCCTAATTCTTCTAATACTTATCATAACGGACTGGCCTTCCGGCACCCACAAGAGGTTTTCGCCGGTAATGGAAAAGCAGCACCGGGAAATGCTGTTGAAAGTTCTGAGGATGTATCTTTACCTCTTGAACATGTGGCCACAGATAGAAGGCCCCTCAAGAATGAGAAAAATATAAGCTTTGTTAGGACTCGGGATGAAGCAAAGGAAAGTGTTGGCATCTCTGGAAATGAGTCTGATGGGACTGATTGTAGTAGCCATCAAGAAGAAGTGGAGGGTGGGGATTCTTCTGCTAAGGGACTTGGCTTAAAGAAAAGGAAAAGAAGTGGTCAGGTACTACTTCCTTGTATTAATAGTTCTTGGATAATTACCTTTTTGGACCACTCTGAAAATAAATCTGGAAAATGTATATGTAATGTGTATTAAGTAAAAATATACATATAGTATACACGAATATACATATAATATACATATCAGTATATATGTTTTGTATATTTTGGCTGGCGCATAAAAAAACCCAATTTTTTCTGTAGTTGACCATTGCTGCAACTACAATGTTTTTTCAAATATTGTTCTGTGCAAGTTCTTCTATATTAAGTTTTCTTGTCATTTCGTTAGGGTGTGGAACTTGATCAAACCAATGGAGCACAACCACCATCAGCTGAACCGACAAAAGATCAAACAGAAATTCAAAAGGGAGAGCAAAACTTGAATTCCGCTGCCTGCAGGCCAGGTGGTAAAAATGGTAAACAGGGGTCTAAATGTATGGATCCACCTAAAGAAGAATACATGCACATTCGAGCTCGAAGAGGCCAGGCAACAAATAGCCATAGTCTTGCAGAAAGAGTAAGACTCCAAAATAGAAGCTTAAAAATTGTACTGAGATCTCATCTTGTAGTTCTTTCATATTTGACTTAGTTTATTTTGATACAGCTTAGGAGGGAGAAGATCAGTGAACGGATGAAATTTCTTCAGGATCTTGTACCTGGTTGCAACAAGGTTACTTTTTTCCCTTTCAATAAACTGACTTTTTGTAAAACATCCATCACACAATAAGCATCTGTTCTTAATGCATTTTGAGTGATAGCCGATGATTTTGCAGGTCACTGGGAAAGCAGTAATGCTGGATGAAATCATTAATTATGTACAATCTCTTCAAAGACAAGTTGAGGTATGTTATTTACTCCTAATAATTCCTGTTTTTTTCACCAAATTTTGTTTTGTTATTCCCCTTGTACCTCCATCGAAATCCATTTTTGCATTGTTCAGATGAAGCTGTCTAATGAATACTTCTCGTTGTGTAGTAAAATTTCCTGTCAGTCACGATTGGATTTGAATCAATATAAAGCTTGATTCGCCCCTCTGCTTTTACCTTTTCCCTCCTCTTTTTTGGTGTTGCTATATCATGTCTAATCTTAAAATGTGATTCACATACATATACCGTCCGCAAAATGCTGCATTGATTTCTGAATCACTAGTAGCTGATTGGTTTTATTGGTGTTGCTAGTTTCTTGCAAAATCATGTGCATGAACCCTCTTTTGATGGCCTCTTAATGACTGGACTTCTTGTTCTCTCAGTTCCTCTCAATGAAGCTTGCGACTACAAACCCGCGGCTGGATTTTAATATTGATGCGCTCCTTGCAAAAGATGTAATAACCAGTGCACTTTTGTTGGACTTACATGAAGCAGAAGATGGTGCATAATATCTAGTTTCTAAAGATATAGCATTCTTTCACTTCTTGCAGATTGTACATTCACGAGCGGGTCCCTCTTCCTCACTTGCTTTTGCTCCTGATATGACCGTGCATTATCAGTCCTTGCATCAACTGCAACCAGGCCTGCTTGAGTCAGGTCTTCCTGGTTCCGGAAACTCTACTGATGCACTTCTTAAATCCATCTATCCCCATTTAGCTGCTACAAGTTGTGGCTACAGAGAGCCTTCATTACAGGTAGCATTCTGAATACTCCCTCCGTTTCGATTCATGTGACATAGTTTGAACCGTAATGGAGTTTATTAAAGAAGTATAGACTTTTGAAACTTGTGGTATAAAACATGTCATAACATTTGTGTGGTTATAAAAGGTTCTATTGAAGGGTAAAATGGGAAGGGTAAAGTTAATTGTTCCAAATTTTGAAGTGTCAATTTTTTTTGGAACAGACTAAAAAGGATAGTGTGTCACATAAACTTGAAAGAAGTACTATTTCCTTCATGTATAGTGAATCATGAATATTTGTTCTAGCACCGTAGCATAAATAGCCTTGCTCCATAATCTAACTATTCAACTTAATTGTATTCAGTTACCTAATATATGGGATGATGAGCTACATAATGTTGTCGAGATGGGGCTTAGTGCGAGTGAACCCCTCCATAGTCAAGATTTAAGTGGTATTTTATAAGCTCCTCATGATTTTTTAATTGCAAATTAGCATCTTCTCTTTTAATATTCACAAAATTCTACATACTTGAAGGTTCTCTGCCATCAGGCGAGATGAAAGAAGAATCTTGAACTTGTTTAAGATATCAACTGCTTACACTTCCTGTTTGTTGAGTATGTGGAACATTTGGGAAGACGTCACAGTGAAGAGCTATTCCTATTTCACCAAATGCTCCCTATGAAGCTCTTAATTTTAATTGTACAGCTAGTCAACGAAGAGTGTGTGTATGGTACACGTGACCTCTAATTTCAGTGCTATATAATTTGTCTACCAAGAAAGTAACAACTTATACCCGGGACACAAGTTCTTCATCTACAATAGCAAACGAGGGTTCAAGCAAATTATGCATTATTCGGACATAGAGGTATTGATGTTTGGTCATAAATCTTGAATCACCGGGAGAAAATGATTAATATTGTTGTTCATTCTATCAGGAAGAACTTTAAAACGTATGCTTGAAAATGTAACCTTTCTAGTTCCTGATTTTTTTTAACTAATGTCTAATGATCATGATTTTTTGTTGACTGTAAAGGTAGAATATCTCTTCAAGTCTTGTCGTTGATATCTTTGTCTCCCTATATTACAGCTATTTATATGCTAGAAAAGATGTCTTCATGGTCTTTCTGCTACTAGAGACCTACATTATCACGTCAATCAGTGAATGAGGGCCATGGGACTTATAAACACAACTAGACTAAAGTGCTGTGTTGATAAGATTATAAAACAGTGTTGGGTCCCAAGGTATTCTATGAAATAATAAAAAATAAATTGAAAGTAAAATAAATCGAATGCCAATACTGCAAATGTCAGCGACAATGTCGTCTGTTATAACTTATAAGTGACAACACTTTTATAAAACATAAATTTTTTTGAAGAGTAAATTGCCGTGGAAATAATAAAGAATACAAAGGTTTAATATTTACATAGGTTATATTGATTATATAACCTATGACGGTCAGTGACCGAAAGTATTATATATATTTATATACAATTGAATAAATTTATTCTTTTACAATTTTACAAAATAAAACAAAAGGACTTAAAATGTAGAAGTCGCAGATGACTTCTGTCTGAAAAATCTATCTAAATAGACATAGACAACATCTCATTATAATTGCTTCAATACAAAATAAATTTATAATTTAAGCAGCAATTATAATGTTGGACAGAATGATGTCGACACGTTCAAGCAACATTTGTGATCCAGATTTCTGAGAAGAAATCCCGAGAGCTCTCTTGGTATTTTTACATTTTGATTTTGATTCTGGATCTGGATACACTGCAGTGGCCTCTCTATTTATAGTAGAGAGTCTTGCTTGAAAGTCTCATCGATTGGTTGTGGAGGTTGAGGGAAAAGTGGGCAGTGGGTAGGGTTTGTTGGAGATAATCAAGGAGCAAAATCCTCAACAACTTTGACTTGTTCCTTACTCAACTTCTTCTCTAAGCTTTGACTCTTTCTCACACGTTTTACACAGCTTCAATTCACACGCCTAAGTCATTTTTACACTCAGTAAAATAGTTATTGCTTAGCGTGAAGTAAGACAAAATTGTTATGAAAAATGTTGGTCCGAATGCTGTCTACATTTGTCCCAACATTTTTATGCATTCAAATCAGTCATTCATAAGATATGTTGGGTCAAATGTCACAACACCAAATGAAACATTAACAAAAAGTTTTTTCAAAACAGATGTTTGATGGTCTTACAAGATTCCCAGCAGGAAAAATGTCTTGGTGGGACAAGGAAAAGAAAAGGAAGAAAGCATGAAATTGTTATTGGTTATGCTTTTTTAATGGTGCTCTATCTCATCCGCAAAACTCATACAGTAAATTCGTAGACATCTGCTCTTCATGAAAATGATAGTATTAGTGGCTGTTTCTTTAGCATTTTTTGAGTTGTTGACCTTCACCTGATCTCACAGGAAGGTTTCGTGCCGAGTGTACCATAATAAAAAAGAATAACAAGAAAGAATGAATAATGCGATCTTGACCAAAACCTTCAATGCCGAAGCTCCCATGGCCCAAAGTGGAGAAAAATACTACTATTGTTTATGAAAATATGGTATTTATACTGGTAGGTCACTACTGCGATTGTGGTCCATTTCCTGCAATCGCGACCCAGATGAATCCCAAAGTAGTGCGATTGCATTAGAAACCAAGCAATCGCGATGCACGCTGTCAAGGAACCGCGGTAGTGGTTGTCAATCATGTAGATCAACACCACGATCGAGCCTCCTTTACTGCTAGCGAAGCATAACCCAAATTTCCTTCCTCGCCATTGTGCCTTTCTGATCGTGATGGCGGTAGGCGCTGGATAACAGATAATTGCAACATTCCAATATGTTCCAATGATATCAAAACCCACCTGAGCTCCTCAGGTTCCAACCCAAATCATTTCAGTAAGTCCAAAATGATAGTATTAATTTGTACTGAGGTTTAAAACATAAACTGGGGCATATATACTCAAAACGAGGGGTCAATTATCACAAGTTATACTCAATTTTTAAGAGTATTATTCTCATTTTCACCTCAAAATGATAATAGATTATATGATCTTTAATAAAAATAATTTAAGTTATTATTATTAAAACTTACACCTTGTGTTGAAAGATGAAAAGAGTGTTTGATTTTGTGACACTTGAATTACCTTAGTTCATGAAAAATTTGTTGTCTTAATCTTAGGATACATGTATTCTTGTGTTCATCAACTAGGGAAAACGAAATGCTTAAAATTAAATTAAAGTACATGTATTAGATTAGGTGCATGCTAGAAAAATCCTATAAATATTGAGGCATTATAGTCATTTTATGTAAGCGAACCGAGTTAAGTAAAGAAGAATCGTTTCCTCCACTTATCTTCAAAGAGAAAATGAGTAATTGAGAGTAATCTTCCTCCACGAATTTTCAACCTTAACGAATCATCTTTCCTGGCTCCAAACCAACCACACAAGTTCGATCTATTCAAAAGAATACTCTACGAGGTTAAATGAATTTAATGATATTCATATTGCAATTTTAGACTAGGTCTAAGTCAAAGTCAATCAAAAAGTTAAACCTCGAAATAAATTATGTTTTCGAGTTATCCATAACCCTGCAAGTCAAATTTTATAATTAGATTTTAAATTCGAACTCAAATGGATTATCAAAATCTTCAATTTCACTCTCTTAAACCTTAGGGCAAACTTACCTCAATTTCTACATTCAAATTCATGCTTTAGGGGTTAAAATTTAGCATATATTCATGTATAATCGCTAGAAATCAATGTAGAGTCATTACCTTGGTGCTCTGTGACATTTCACCTTCGATTTTCTGAACAATCAGATCTCCCAAAATTGAGTTAGAATGCTGAAAATTCCGTAATTAGCCACTTTTATCCCTAACTTTCTTCATCATTGCGGAGGCCGCCACATAATAGTGACATCGAAATTCCGATCGAAGGCCCAAATCTAGTCATAATCGCAATTGCGACCATATGTTAGCCTCGCAAAAGCGGCAGCATCAGGAAAAAGTAAAATATGCACATGATGAAATGTAATTTTTTGCCCGAAATTCCTCAAACTATCCCGACAAGTCCCAAAACCTTAAATGTACCTACAGGATGTCCCAAAACAAGGAAGGGAATTCAAATCATTAAAAAGAAGGATCGGAATGTAATAATTTTGGAAAAGTCTTACAAATACTTAGACAATATATATAGCCTTTTACATATGCAAATTCAGTGAAATAAAGAAGAATATATCATCTCCTAATATTTAACTTCGAGGAAACTAGATTTTTTTTGTGATTTGAGTGTTCCCTCCCCCCCCCCCCCCCCGCGGATTTCCCTCAATTATTACTACTTATGAGTTATATCTGAACTAAGGTAAACCTGATTCTGAAGGTACAAGTGAAATACAGTAGCATTTGTTTGAAGAATGAAGATTTACAGAAATGCCACTGTCATTGAGCTATATCGACTACAAAAATTGTGTACATTTGGTCCCACCAATAAAAAATGATGATGCAATATGAACCGTTGGATCTGCAGAGGATTAGATCATATCGTATTCAGTAGTCCTATATGTTTTGTCTTGAATTTGATGAGACAAGTCGCAAAATTGCAAAATGAAGACGACAGAAGAAGTAGGTGCCCTTAATGAAGCCTTATGATCTTCACCTACTTTCTCTCGGTTCTTCTTCAATAGAAAAATTGACTAGTATGGACTATGGAACATGAAAATATCGTTATTATGGGTTGGGTGTTGGGATTTCGTTTTATTATAGAATCAAGTTAGGCATAAGTAGTAATGTAGAAATTGTAGTCGAATTAATAATCAATAGAAGTTGACTGACTCCCAGACATAACAGGTTTCTACGTTTGGAGCAGGGTAATATAAGTGTTCGAGAATATAGCTTGCAGTTTAATTCTTTGATCATGTATGCTCCTAGGATTGTGGCTGAGATGGACCGGGTACAACATCGCCAAGAGTTAGGAGAGTTATGGAAATCTCTTGAGGATTATAGTACAGATATTGTAATGTAGACGAGATCTATTTGCTCTATTTTCATAGGTTGATTAATAAACATGATTGAAAAGAATTCCCTTTTGTTTAATTACGTATCTCTTCTTTTATGTGATGTACTTTGACTGAATATATTTTTAATAGAGAGAGATTTTTTTTGGAACTTGAGGTTTACGATTGTTAAGAGTCTCACATTACATATGGAATGAGAACATGAACTCCTTATATGTGCTTTTACAATCCTCACCTTACAAGCTAGCTTTTGGGGTTGAGTTAAGCTCATGATCCATTTCTTTACATGGTATCAGAGTCAGACTCATTCCAATTCTTTGTTCACCGATGTTAGGCCCCCAAATTATATTGTCCACGCTCCAATTAACAAGGTTTGGACGTGCGGGGAGTGTTATGAGCCCACATCGGATATGGAATGGGAACATGAACTCCTTATATAGACTTGGACAATCCTCACCTTACAAGCTAGCTTTTAGTGTTGAGTTAGGCCTAAGAATCATTCTTTACAATAAAAAGACAGAGATATTTGTGTGGTTATAATTTTTTTATTAAGGGTAAAATGAAGTATTTAAAATTAACTTATTTCTAAATATAAAAATGTATCATTTTTAATATCGACAAAAAAGAAAAATACATCACATAAATTGAATAGAGTGAGTAGTAATATATGTGAATGGGGATTTTCTTGCTTGCTTCGCTCTGATTCTACTATATCTAAAAGAATTCGAATCAACATTAAGCAAGCTATGACTTTTATTAGAACAAGATTTAAAATGACACACTCACACTAATATATGATATTAGTAATATGGAGCAACCTAACACTCAATTATTAGTAACAAAACTCATCAATGAGAAAATATCTAATCACACTCGAACGAGTCTTTCTAATCCCATCTGAATAGATATCCTTATATATATATGCTTATACGCAGGGATATAAAAATTCAAATCTGTAATATTATTGAAAAATCTCCACCAGTGCTCAAATTGGTTATATTTTGCTATTTTGAATGAAAGAAGCAAATCACTTGATGAGATCTCTTGCACTCTCAGTTTCAATATCCTCTATAAAAAACGAATGACCTCCTTCCACCACCAAAAACACAAACTCCCCATTCCATCCACTTTTTTTCACACCTTCAACAAATTGTATCTTCATTTCTCCAGGAGCCATTTCATATTTCTAAGAAATACACATAATCAACTTTGAACATCCTAGTCCTGATAAGATAGGACCCATTTGTTGGGCCAATAAAGTCCCAGGACACTCTCGAATGCAAGAGACACCAAATTTACGTGGAAAACTCCCTTCAATGTAAAGAGGAAACAACCACGAGACTCCCACCCACAAAAATTCCACTAAAATCAACAAGAGTTACAACAATGTTCTCAAAATGACTACAACATCAACGCCAAAGATGGAACAACAATACATAAATGATGCACCAAAACTAGTGAAGAAATGAGAAAAATCACCCTAAAAAATGAGCTAATGTGCGTGCTCGAAAACTGGAGCTACATACCGTAAAATCCAATCTCCACCAATGAAATTGAAGGATCATGTATCGAGAACCCTCAGTTTAAATTTGAGCACGATCCAACAGTTAATGAAATGAAAAATGATGTTTGAAGTGGACTACTGTAGCAAATTTTCAATGTGCGAAAATCAGCTTCCCTCTCACGTTTTCTCTCTATATATTCTATGAATTCACTCTTGCGTATATGAAATAAGACCTAAATTTATCCTATATATAGTGAGTTTTAGGTCAAAATTGGACTGGTCCAAATTGGATTGAGCTTTATTAATTCAATTCCACATAGGAAGGGAAAACCCAAAAACCCAACAATTCTCCCCCTCCCGACTATGTGGAAGAAATCGGCATCCCGACGATCAAGCAACAATCCTCAAACTTCCATCTTGGCAAAGATTTTGTCAACATATCCGAATTATTATCATCAATGTGAATCTTCTCAAGTTCAAGCAACTTAGAATTCAACACATCTATAATTCAATGGTATCTCACATCAATATGTTTCAACCTATCATCAAAATCAGAGTTCTTGTCAAGATGAGTAGCACTCTGACCGTCGCAATAAAACACATATCTCTCTTGAGCAAAGACAAGTTTCTCCATAAATCTCTTCATCCAAAGAAACTCTTTACAAGCTTCAACGGTAACAATAAGCTCAACTTATGTAGTAGATAGAGCAATACATTTTTGCAGCTTAGATTGCCAAGACACAACTCTCCATGCAAAAGTAATCAAGTAGCCTAAAGTAGACTTGAAAGTATCAACATCATCGGCCATATCTGAATCAATGTAACTACAAAGAATAAGCTTCTCTGTCCCAAAACACAAACTCAGACTAAAAGTGCCACAAAGATATCTCATAATCCACTTTACATAAGAAAAAAAATGTTACACTTTATAGTAAGATATCATAAATTCTTTGAACCCTCACTATGATATTATTTCATAGATTTTGGAATCACTCTCTTGGACTTGCAATTTAGATAAGGGAAGAAGCTCTCTCTATGTAGGGAGGAAAGCTTCCTTTTGTGTACTTATCCGTTTCGATTTTTATTACTGGGACTTTCCAAGATGTGTGACACTGGTCTATTAATTTCTAACCAACTTTTGTCACTTTCATGAATTTAATTTATTAAGACTGTTCAAACTTTAATTTTGATGTGATATTTGCCTTACTTTTGAATCACCACTTTAATATTCCAAGCTTTCATCGTCGCTAATATATTTCTTTTAAATCAACATTTTAAATTTTGTACTCAGTCAAACACATATTTTGTTCTATTTCGCTAGTTCAGGGCAAAATTGGTCCTTTGTCTATTAGCATGGTAGGGTAAAAGTGAACTACTACTAGGCTAGTGGGGAGGTAATTTGGGGTCAAACACGAAATGAACGACAAGATTATGCTATTTCAAATAGTTATAGAGCAAACTTAATCAATTTCCCTATAAATAGTTATAGAGCAAACTTAAATCAATTTTCCTAAAATAAAATAGGTGGATAGGAGGACATTATTTTCTTCCCTTCATTTAAAATTTAAATGTCTAGTTGCCAAATTGTAGCATGGTCCCCTTTTTTCTCTCTTGCGTTTAGTCACCTTTTCTTCTTTGTGTTCTCCGCCTAATTATTATTTTTTATCTAGAAGACTTAAATGTGAAAGTGAAGACTAAATCTATGAACTGGCCTTACTCGTAGTAGTAATTTTACAATTTTCGTCCTCCTTCATTAATTGCTCTTGTCTCGACTTACTCGCGTCGATTGAGGACGGGGCATAAACACGAAAAAGACATCAACTACGTACCGACTAATAGATTTATAGATGTTTCGACATATTTTTAAAAAACAAAGTGAATGTATGATGTTTGACTTTGAGCGTTTAACAGTTGTGGTATCAGATGAAAGATACATTACAACAGTCTATTTCCAATACTTTTCACAGTACAATGGCATTATAGTGAAAAGAGCTTTTGGCGGTGCTGCTGTTTTTTTTTTTAAATATCGCGCTATATAGGACTTGGAGATTAGGCAGATCTCTATCATTTCATTTATTAGTGTATGGGTCAAAGTATGAATTTGATATATTAGCGTATCAGGAAATGACACATGGAGTTCAAAACCTGGTTAGATACAAAAGTAACACCAGGGTAAGATCTTAGTTCCTCCAAGACTCAGTAAAACGATGCTAGCTAGCTTTGCCCATTAACCGTTTTATTCACTCCAGTAATTGTACAATCACATACGTAACAGTTTCAGGGTGCAAATAATGATGATTATGAATGGCATGAAACATGCAAGACGTACATAGGTTTTAGATTATAAATGTATCTCTTCCCCGCACTTGTAAAACATCTAATTTTCATCACAAACATGATATAAACTCTCAGTTATAACTTATAACAAAGCAGTCAAGCTCTTACTTTTCCGGTGACGCTGCCAAACAGTTGGCAGAGACAATTCAATGAGATCTACTTTCCTCCTTTTACTTATTGCTTTACAATTCATTGTTCTTATTGTCTATTGCAATTATTTTTACAAGCAACTCATTTAGTATCAAGAAATTAAAATTTGATCTTTATAATCTGTGTACTTTTGACCTTTAAATATAAATTCAATTGTTATTTTAAGTTACAGAATTAAGGGTAAAAATTAAAGACCATATATATGAGGGACAAAAATATTCCAGTGCGTTTTAAGGGGAATCCGAGCAAAATTTTGAATAAGTTTACTTACAAGTATATCCAATTATAAGACATCTAATCTAAGTGTGCTTCTTGTTTATTCATCATCTGAACATTTCATAAACCAACACGCAATATATTTCTATCACCGTAATTCTTTGCATGTAGAGTTACATTTCATCATATCAATTAGTAATACATTACCACAAGCGATTTAAGCGTATAAGCACACATTTGCTTCGTTAAAAAAGAAAAAGAAAAAATAAACTACTCAAAATTCAATATGATTGTAGAGAACAACCCAAAAGGACTTATTACAGGATATACTTTAAGGTGTGTCATCCCTAAATGTGCATGGGTGAGACCAACAAACACCTTTTCAAGAGAATTTTATTCTGTATGGATGTTCTATTGGTCATAATAAATACTCAGCATGAGTATTTTAATTTTAGGACTTCAATTTTAACCCATCATCAATATAATCAGGTTGCAGAACGTGAACATCTAAATGAACATAGGATTAATTAGAATCATGAGCATATATATAACCTTCATTGCTCGACATTCGTAATTGTTGCATACGAGTCTAACGCATCAAAACTATTAACGTATATTATAATATATATTCCATTTCATCATATCAATTAGTGCATTTTAACGTATATTTTTACATGAAAATTTGAAAGAAACTGTTTACATGTACCAATCGCCTAGTTTTGTCTATCCAGCAGCCCCTCAGTATGTATGTCGTCTCCGTAAGTCACTTTATAGTTTGAATCAGGCCCCTAGAGCGTGGTATGATCGCTTTGCACAGTACATTATGCGGATTGAGTTTGTATGCCCCAAGTGTGATAATTCTCTATTTATTTTTCATAGAGGTAGTAGCATTGTATGTGGATGACATTGTGCTTACTACCTCCTCTGATTTGTTGAAAAATGAGGTCATTGTATTGCTTAAAACCGAATCTGCTATGACTGATTTGGGGAAGTTGAGTTACTTTTTGGGGATATCAGTGACTAGATCTGCAGATTCTATGTTTTTGTGTCAGCGCAAGTATGCAGAGGAGATAGTATGCAGGGCTAAAATGGCGAACTGCAATATAATGTCCACTCCGGTTGACTCTAAATCAAAGCTTAGTGTTGTTGATGGTAATTCAGTGCCCGATCCCACCCTTTACAGGAGTCTTGCAGGTGCACTACAATATCTTACTTTCACCAGACCTGATATTGCTTATGATGTTCAACAGGTGTGCTTATTTATGCATGCCCCCAGGGAGCCTCATCTTACTGCCCTCAAGCGTATCATTCGATACGTTAAGGGCACACTTGATTATGGATTGCATCTATACCCCTCAGCACCGACAAGGTTGTTATCATATATGGATATTGATTGGGCAGGCTGTCCGGACACGCGACGCTCCACCTCCGGCTACTATGTGTTCTTAGGGGATAATCTAATTTCTTGGTCTACCAAGAGGCAAGTCACATTATCCCGTTCGAGTGCAGAGGCAGAGTATAGAGGCGTTGTTAATGTTGTTGTTGAGATCTGCTGGTTCCGAAACCTTCTTTTGGAGCTTCAGTGTCCTCTGCGTAAAGAGTCCTTGGTTTACTGTGATAACATATCCGCCATATATTTATCTCATAATTCGGTTCAGCATCAGCGAACCAAGCACATTGAGATGGATGTACACTTTGTTCGTGAGAAGGTTGCTCTCGGGCATTTTAAGGTGTTGCATGTGCCTTCTTCGTATCGGTATGCGGATATCTTCACGAACCGACTGAGGGGGTGTATTAACGTATATTATAATATATATTCCATATATTTTGTAATATTTAGTGTTGTATAATTATGGTAGATATAAGATCCTTATTGTATTAGGATTCCACATTGTACACACTATATATATTTGTATTAATGAGAAAAACTCTCCAAAGGAGATTAATATAATCTTACAAAAAAGACCACTACTTATACAAAACGATTAATTTCACAGTGGATAAAGTTCAGTAACCATACATATGCAAAATTTAACCCTTATACAAAGTTACAAAGGAAAAGATAAATAGTAATTAAACAGAAGTACTGCGATAAATAAGATGCAAAAGTAGTTGAACCATTGATCTTTAATTCGTACGTACTTCTCATTCCACTACCAAATAATCGCTAATTTCTAACGAAATTCTTTAAAATTTGGTTCGTCGATAACATTTCCATCAACTTTTTAGTCGGGAACCACTTCCCGGCGAGTCAAAGTCCAATGGAACGTCCGTTGGAAATTAGTGATTGTCTAATAGTAGCGTTCTCAGTTGTGCCTGGGCGGGTGATGCCTAGGTGACTTATAATCTGCTGTAAATGCAACATATCCAGCACTATCTTGGTGAGTGAGTGGACGTCTGCTCATAATTTGTTCACCTTTTACATTTGAATCCACCATTTCTTGCTTTCTTGCTGCAATATTATTTTCTTCTTTGGTGAATTTCTTTGCATATACCATTTGGGGTCTGTTCTGTTTGTTTCCTCTTATCACAGCTCCTTCATGTTCTCCACCATTATTTGCCTATGAAAAGTCCATAACAATAAAATAGTTTAATTAAGTTCTATGCATTTAGGTTGTGAAAAAATATTTAGACAATCAACTCAGTTATCAAGTGATAAATAATTTGCTAGTTACACAATCAAATATTTACCATAGTAACATTTTTACAAGTAAATGTTTGATAACATTAATTGGTAATCTTATAAAAATGATAACTAATTTATTACACAGGTTAAAATTCACTGGTTATTTTAAAAAAATTATGTAGTTACTATGTATAACTTAAATCCATCCATAGTAAAAATGTTACTACAGTATAAAATCATAATTAAGTATGTAATCTAAAAATGTGTAGTTGATGATATGTCCTGGTTGGTACAAAGAGTCGTAGTTGAATTGCATTGTTTTAGGTCACTTATGAGGTAATTGCATACAGATAAATTATATGATAAGTTTTGATTATTAACCTGGTAACAATGATAGGAGTAACTCATTAACCTACTACCATATGTTAAAATGCAGTAATAATACAAAAAGGAATTACACTATCAACATATATATAACTCAAACACTACATGAAATAGAAATAAAAACAAAACGAAATGAATGTTTCATTAAAAACGTACCAAGGCCTCTCTATTTGGTGCTGAATTGCATCTTTTGGTTGCAAATTTTCCACCTACAAATAAAATTTCCGAGACAAACATAGGTTATTAAGTTATTGAAGCATTGAAAACTAGCTACATAATATATTTCGATTCCAAGAGTAGAATAATCCAAAATGGAATAATGAAGTAAAGAAATACGTACCTTGGTAAGAACTCGTGTTTGGCAGAATTTGAGCAATTAAGATTAGGAGCACTAATAAGCTTAAAATCCTAATAGGTATCAGCATTGTCTTATAGCTTCTTCTTTATTTGGGGTATGTTTGTTTTTTCAAGCATTTAAAGAGCAGGGAATGAATGCAGAATATAAAGTGTTATTTATAGGGAGGGTACAGAAGTCAAACATATGTTACAAATACAAGAAAATGACAAATATGGTCCCTTATATTTGAGGACAGGTTCAAAATAATTTCTTAAGTATACATTGAACAGTTTTAGTCCTTTAAATTTGTCAAAAGTTAAAACTTTTAGTCTCCGTCAAATATTTACCGAACTATGTCGTTAGATTTGACGGGCAGTGAAAAAAAGATCTAACCGTAAACACCAAGAAAGTCTCATTAAGTCCTACAATATGCAACACAAAAAACTGCACTAGACACTAAAAAGATGTAAAAAAAAAAATACTCCCTCCGTTCACTTTTACTTGTCTATTATATTTTTTAAAAAAAATTCTTGTCCACTTTAGCATATCAAGAGAAAGACAATTTTCTTTTCATGTCTTTCCCAACTACTCATTCCGAATCATTTCTCAAGTTCATTAGAAACTAACACTAAGTACTATGAGTATCATCGTAAAATATGCACTCTAATATTCCTTAAGGGGTATGCAAAATTCATAGTGGGACAAGTAAAAGTGAACAAAGAAGTAGTGAATATTACACATCAAACAGTTGCACCAAATTATAAAAATAACAAAATTAGCATCAACTACAAAAATTGTACCTCTAAATGTGCAATTTCCTGTTAAAGTAACAGATAGAGTTCGATAAATATTTGACAGAGACTAGTAGTGTTAACTTTGACAAACTTAAAAATACCAAAATAGTTCAGTCTATTACTTAAAGAACTATTTTGAACCTATTCTCAAACTTATGGGACTATGTTTGTCATATTCTCTTACCAATACCGAAAAACTTCGACGTTTCCAAATCCCAAGTCAAAGCACAAGACTGTATTAAGGGCAGTCCAAATATTTACCTTCAAATTCACGTTAACAAATGATGTACGTACATTTACAAAGGGGACCAAGTTTATTTGCATGCATTCCAATGATAAATACTTTTCATGAAAATTTGTGATGATCCATGTGTAAGTTACTTTACCAGTACTAGGATCTCGAGATTATTGAAAAATACCATAAATATATTGGTAAGTTCTCTTAGAATTCACCAACGATAATATAGTGGCACCGGTTATGGTCATCTCCTTTTTTTTTTCCTTGACAAGCATCTGATATTCTATCCCACAAGGCCACAACTAGTTGGATTAATTCGGATTTGAGTTCAGAAATTTTACTAACATATAAATTTCATGAATAATTACTTTTCAGCTCCAGTAAACTTAAGATATTATTATGAAATGAATCTCTATGAGAATACCTATTTTACAACTGCAGAAGTTGAAATAGAGCAATTTGTAAACTTTACCCGAATAGTTTACCTGCATAGTGAGAATGAAGTATAATATGTATTTAAAATGTCATGATTATTTTTCAAAGACGGGACCGAAAAATGATTTCTAGTATAATGTTCAATATTAAATATTTGGAATTTTATTCTCACTGCTCAAATTGAACTCGAGATTTCTATTTATGTAATGAATTTTTATCAACCCACTAGGCAAATATTGAAGTTGGAAGCGAATGGGTGGTGTGGGACTGTTGGGGGATGAGAAATGTGTACTATAACGTGGATAGGAAGGTATTAAGTGTTTCGTGCTTGTCTGCCGCCATGCACTCAACGAGAACACCTTTTCTGTTTTCCCAATGTCTTGATCGCCTCTTCACTTCACTTTTGCCATGTGTTTCTCCTATTCTTAAAACGCATTTTTCTTTCTCTTTTGGGAAATCTCCATTGCTATTTTACAAATTACAAGAACAAGAGACAAGAGACAAGAAAAATTAGTGAGGTAAAGTGACGTGGATCTACTACTTAATTATGTTCTAATTGCAAATGATGTTATAAATATAACATTAAAAGTTTAATGAGAAAGCATGTCTTCACGTTCGTAATGGCAATAAGCTCTTTTTTTTTAATTTAAAATCAATCTACTCAGAAACTTAAACCCTCTCCTCCGCTTTCGCTTACCAATTCTCATAATCGCATTTGCAAGAGAATGCATCTCTTTATTGATTTAGTGTGACCCTATATTTTGTTATGATGGATAATATCAAGTATAATTAAGTCTCTTAATGTATTCGTGACTCTTCAAAAATGTTGTATCAGTATCAAAATCTCCAAAAATGCATTGTTTCTGGAGAACCAAACACACACAATGGCATTTTTGAAGATCCGAGCGACATAGGTTGACAACACCCTACCTCATTCATTTAATATTAGTGGTTACTTACTGAAAAAGTGGGCACTTCCACTCTATTTCTACTTTGAAACAACCGTTTCCGTAGCTTCTTAACTTTGATCTCTGGGCATGAATGGATCTATGCTCCCTAATCCCTCCCACGAGGACTTTGTTATTAAGGCTGAAAAACAAGTATTCCGAATTATTAAGCAAATAAAAAAATTTAATGTTGTGACTATGATTATTCTGAACTAACCACCAAATTTAAAAAGCTAAGCGCATAAATACATTCACGGCTATCACGTGTCAAGAATCACAACTATCCAACAAGAAGAAAATGACCTTTGAGAAAAGAAATTCAAACTTATTTTACAGCTAAGGGGGAAAACAGAAAAAAGATACGGCACTCGAATAGCGTAGTTAAAACTCGTTTACTTGCCTCATCCTAAAAACGACATTGCCGTCCTTACTAATTACATTTTTTTTTGTGGTTTTGCTATGAGAGTATCACAGATGAAGTAAACTGCACAGATGTTTCAGCTCCCAGCTCTAGCATTATGACTCAGAAGTGTGACAAGAACACACTAACCCCCCCCCCCCCCCCATCCCATTCTGGTTGTCTCACTTTGAGTAGGTATGGGGTTACAGTGAGTGGAAAAACTACAATCTCATTCTGTTTTTTGGGAGAAAGATAATGGTTGTATTACGATGGCACTAAGGCAGTGCTGCAGAAATATGTACATCAGTTGCTCAAAAGAGCTAATCCATGTCCCTTTTCTATTCCTACAAAGCATCCAAAAATATGTACAATTTTGTAACGAGTAGTGAACCAAAACCAAAATACCATTTACTTGTTGCCCTCAAAGTCCATCCCCTTCTGAAACTTGAACAAATCTTCGTCATACTCTACGACTAGACATTATGGATTTGACCAACTCCAATATCCGAACATAGTCAAAAAATAGAGCAGAGTCTTCGCCTTCAAGCCCATCCCTAGTCACCCTGTTACTGCCAGTAAGATTATTGCACGGGCTTCCACCGATTACTAAATCAAATCCTCCAAGTGAGTCTATCAGGTGCTCCAAGCGATCTCCATTTAGCTTCTGTACATCATCAAAGTCTATAAGATTCCCTCTCTGATTAGTTTGCTCCCACCAGCTTCTCACAATATTTCTGTTAACTTCAGATTTTTCCACAGCAACTACATTGTTCAGTGGAATACCGAGACGATAAAGAGCAACTTCAGCACCACCAATTCCAGAGAATAGGGATAAGACGTTGATACCCTTTGGAAACAAGTCTTTCAACGCCGATAAATGGTATGCCACAGTGTCGACCTAATAAAATGATGCAAGTGCAGGAGTTAGTTACCGAGTTAGTTAAAGTCATTAGAACTGTCTGTTGTGCAATAGCTTAACAATAGCAGTAAGTACTGATTCCATTCAATTGATTCATTCTATAAATACATTGTAATCTAGTAATTGAAGGCAATTTATGAAATAAGATCAATCTCTCTTCTGTTTTCTCTCTGCTACAATTCTCAGTAAATCCCTGAACTAGCATTCATCTTCTTCGAGCTATCAGCTCCTAGATTAATCAATCCACCCGCGATTACATTTGATTGCATCAATTGGTATTTAAAGCAATCGATCCTCGTCACTGCGATTAGGACTCGAAGCAAGAACCAAGATAAACCAGTGGAAGAAATAAAAGACAAGATATCACAAATTCAAGAGCAGTTGCAGATACTTTAATGGAGGGTATGACCAGTATCAATGAAAGGAAACACACAGACTAATAATAAAGTGTTGGAAATCAAAGAAACCATTGAAGTTATGAATCAAAAGGGGAAAGATAAGGAGCAGGTGAGAGCTGAATCATCAACCAACAGAGTCTGTCCAATGGAAGGTCATCTTGAAGGCTGAAACAGAGAATCTCAAAATGGTTCTGCGCACTGAACTTCTTGAAGACATGCTTCTTGCCACACTTTTTATGGAAGATGAAGGTGATGTATATTCTACATTTGTAAGAGATCTAGTCTCTCCTTACATGTTCGATCAAATGCCTGAGAGAAATGGGATGTATTTCTGATTGTGTACCTTTGGCTTCTTAGTACTCCACTCAGGCTGGTTATTTTAATGTGAGTTCTTGTAATGCTTTCATGTTGGAAAATGAGAATATGAATTTGGAAAATGAAAAGGAGAAGCATAATGGTGTTGGTGCAAAGCAATGGGGATTGGACAAATTTGTTGTTAACAAAGGCCAGCAACAATTCTTTCACCTCAAGTATGATCTAATTAGGTTTCTGGGGGTGAAAAATGCATTTAATAACAGAACTTGTGATGTTTATTCAAGAGCTGCTCGGAAAGAAGTGCTCTCATGGAAAGCTCGTGCGCCTTCACTTGGAAAGATGCGTTTGACATCTTTTAGGCGGATTAAAAAGGTTTTGGCGGTCAGTAGATACGCTAAGTCCCTATTGTCATCTACCTGAAGCTGTTTTAGAAAGAACATTGGTAGGAGGCAATAAAACTATATGTCAAGTGTTAGTCAAGTATACTAGCATAGCTGCTGATCAGGTAACATGGGAGTACCTTTCTGAGTTGCAACACAGGTTTCCATCCTTGAGGTCAGGATGTTCTTTACGAAGGGGTAGTGATGCAAGTGCAGGAGTTAGGTACAGCTAGTTACCGAGTTAGTTAAAGTCGTTAGTACTGTTAGTTGTGTAATAGCTTAACAGTCGAAGTAGTTACTGATCCCTTCAATTGATTCATTCTATAAAATACATTGTAATCTTGTAATGAAGGCAATTTATGAAATAAGATCAATCTCTCTCCTCTTCTGTATTCTTTATCTGCTACAATTCTCGGTAAATCCCTGAACTAGCATTCATCTTCTTCGAGCTATCAGCTACTAGATTAATCAATTCCACTCGCTATTATATTTGATTGCATCATAAAACATTGATCCAAGTATCATAATAATAATTATTCTAACAAAGAAAAGAAACTTAATAAGCTAATCCAAGTTGCGTACAATATTTTGCAAACCCAAATGTATGGGGAAAAAGCGAAGGGGGTAGAAGAAACAAGCTTGGATATATGCCGTGAAAATCAGAAGAAAGAAGGTTAAGGTTATGGCTAACCTGGAATGAGTTACCAAGCGACTTGTATCTATCGGTCCTACTTATACCACCTCCCCGGGTATGATTCCTTGGAAACCCCAATAACATTTCCACCTCATCACACTCCAAAGGAGCAACTTTGTTTCTCCCAACCCACAATAAATTCCACTTCCGGCATTCGTAAAGCACATACTTTTGCACTCTCACAGGTGGCTCACCACCAAAGTTCTCCATAGCTTCCATAGCTTTCCTGATTCTATCAGCCAACCTTGCACTCCCAATAGATGTTTGCAAGCAATTTAACTTTATCCGTGTATCCCAAGATGGCCACCATTTCTTTGTTAGGGGAAATGCCTCATGAATGGTACGTGGGGGAAGTGGAAGCAAAGGATATCTACCTTCGATTGGCAGATTATGAACATATCCCCTTTTTCTAGCAGTAGCACAGAAATATTTTGAATCCACAAATTCAGGCTCAATATCATAAAGGAATCTGGAAATGGCGTCCCACACACCCTTTGGAGCTAGAGCAACATTTTCATAATAGAAATAAGGGGGGCCAATAGCTTGCTCTGGAAGAATTCTTTGGACAATTCCTGGAACTGATTCTGTCGGAACCCCGAATCCAATCATAGGGTTGGGCAAAGCAATTGTCTCTTCATCTAAAAGCGCCCTTTGCTTTTTCCTTATGCACAGTTCATTGTACATCTTCCTCTTCTTGTATCCACCGCTATTTAGTTTTGGCTGTCATAATGGAAGGAGGCATCAAATTTATGAAAAATGATGATGCTAATTTGTTTGTAGTTACAAATGCAAACAAAGTTGAATAGATTATTAGATCACATGAGTCCGTTTCAAAATATTGAAAAGGGAAAGCAGACCTTTACGTCTTCTGGCAGATAGACATCTTCTTCTCTTGCCATTTGAGCAGCACACATGAAATCTATCAACTCAGCAAGAGATGCTTTTTGACCTAGAAAGTTGTGAAGAGGACATTAATAATCTGGAAATGAAATAAAAAATTGGTGTTGCAATTCCGAGGAGATATTTAGGTATATGGCAGGCATTTATAAGCAGATTTGTCCTAGATACAATAACATTGGCACAAATTAGCTAGGAACTCAACTTAGTAGTGTCTACCCTAGAACTTGCATGAATAATATTTCTTCTGCCAGTGATAAAACCTTAGCATAATTAATCCACATCAAAAGCCAAACTAAGTGTGTAATAAGAACAGATTCAGATAACATAAGTAATGTAGAGGAGAAAACATAATTTAATATACGCACATCTCTCCATTGCTATCGAAGCCTCTTCCACTGGGTATCCCATGTTAGCCAGGAATAATAATGTCTGCTCTTTTTCAGACAAGGAACTGCTCTCGTCTCGCAAGTAGCACTGATCAGCGGAATTCTATCACACATAGTCAAGGAGAATGTCAGAAAAGCTATACATAATTGTGCCCATAAAACTCATAAAAGGATTCAGAACAACCAAACATCTTAAATGGTAAAAGATGTATTAGTTCATGCATATCACTGACATTGAATTATATAAATATGTGTTACAGAGATAAAAAGAAAAAAGGAGTATTCGATTAAAAATGACAAAATGTATACTTTTGAAAAAAGACGAACCAGATTGACTAATTTCTAGGCCACAATTAGACACTGCAAAGAACAGCGGAAATTTATGTTAGGGTAACATACTATACAGTTATCTGAGTTGGAGGACCAACTATCTTCCTCATAAATATCATCCAGAAAGCTCTCGCTGTATTGGGAAGAGCTATCATCAGAACTAATGCAGGGTTCCAGCTGAAGGCTCGTACTGGGCTGTTCTTCAGGAGAGTCTTCAAGGGCCTGCAACATCCAAAGAGGAACAAAAAGTATGATTGGTGCTGCTATATTTAGGCAAACAAATATCATATTTTTTCTATTTTTGTTTACTCTTCTTTTTTAAGAGATAAGAGGGGGTTTGCAAGTATTAAAAGGGTCATTATTAGTGAAAAAATGAAAGCATGGAAGAAAATCGTCTTTACAATAGGTGTCATTTAAAACTCTTGATTGATTTAAGACTTTACTCTGAACAAGTAAATGAGCTTCTCTCTCTAGACCATCTTATGCAAATGGCGGTAGCGTATAGACAACTATTAGAAGAGAAAAAGGTGGTTGCCAAAGGAGGGGTGGATTGAACAAGAATATCCATCTCTCAGATAGTTACCTTACTTTTACAAAATCTAAAACAAGCAGTTTGCAAACAATGAGGCATACATTACGCACCTTGAATGTCAAAAGAGCATCCAGCACCAAATCTTCATTTTCTCCTATGTCTCAAGTCAAATAACATAAATACGACAATTGAAAAATCAAATTTTAGCTGTACAACGACTTGGCAACTTCAAATACCATTTTGCTCTATTGCTTTTGCAATAGATTCTTCAGGGAATCCCATCACTATAAATTGCTGAATGAACTTGGATTGGCAGGGTACTGATGATGAGCTTGCCTTCAGGTAAGAGAAGACCAAAAGAAGCCATAAGTTGAGATGCAACGTTATGAACCTCTTTTTTTTGTGTGTGTGTATTGGGGGGTGGGGTGGGTGGGGTGGGTGGGGTGTTCAGACAAGAAATATCACTAGGTATTGAATATAGAGATTAAAGCATTTACCTCCCCATGACAATGAGCAGTATGCTGTCCAACATTTCTTAAATTCGTGCATGAGGAAAATGTTGTGTCCGGTATTTCTTGTATTTCTAATTCATCTTCAGTATCCCAGTCAATGCTGTCATTGTCTTCTCCAGAGAGGTTTTTGTCCTGCAGGAGATTGAAACCATTTATCAAAAATATGAATAAAGAAGGGCCATACACTTCCTTTTCTGATCTATACGACCAGAAGGAAGTAAAAAACACTGCATAGTTTTAAAGAATCAAGAAACGAGATAAATTTACCATTTTTCAAGGTAAGCCTCAAAAAGAACTACAAACTGATCAGCAAAAAGAATAATTCAGCACCCTACATAACACCAGAAGGTAAATGTGAATCACTGCCATTAAAGCTCCACAGAGCAATCATCAGAGCAAGAAGTAACAAATCTCACTCAAAAAACTCAAAAACAAAAGTTCTTTCATGTCTTTGACATAAAGACAGGAGGAGATAGCACTTTTGTTCATTCCTTTTGGACATAAAAAACTTTGAAAGAATATACTGGATACTTTTCTTATAAATTAACCATTAAGACAAAATCAAATAAGGCCTGTATTGAAAAAGAATCAAAGAGACTTTGCTCCTAGATTTACTTTTACATTTGATCAAATGACTTTGCTCATAAATTTAAACATGTATTTATTCAGTATTATAATTTTTTAGCTCTTGATACTATTAACCAGAAGATAGATATGCTCCTGCAAAAGCATCTACTCGTCATGGAATCTCCTCTCTTAGTCGTTATTTTCATGTCGAAAAAGATAAGTTTATCATTCATGGTCCTAGAATAAGAGGTATTGAAGGACTAATACCTAAGTTGCTTAGACTCGGATGGGGTGTCTGATATGGGTGCAGATCAAGAGGTCGGAACCTTCGCGATCTAAATTTTAAGTCTTGTGGGTATGGATAGGGGTGCCGGGATTCGGCTAAATATAATTCAAAATATCTAAAAATAGAGTTATATGTCTAAATTATGAAACATTATGCGGAAAACGTACAAGGTATTCCGAGGAGAAAATATTGATCAAGAGGAAATCCTAGAAGGAGATATAAGGAAAAGGACTGTCATAGAAATTTCAATATACAAGCTATTCCCTTTTCTTCAATTTCACCTTAGCTTTTGTTTTTATTACGAAAATCATTGTATATGTCCCAAATTTCTCCGTCGATTTTGGTCAAAGTACCCATATCTGGTACAGTTCCCACACCACGCCCACGTTGATTAAGATCATATTTGATTTCGACTAAGGTTGAAACTCATCCAAATTTAAAATAAAACCCTCCTCAAACAGGTTTTGTTTGATGCAACCAATGACACAAACTATAAGAGAACTAGGTTGTACGCCTGCTACTATCTCTTCCCTTTCGACTGCGGTTGGATATACTCACATCAGTATGCACAGGTCTATGAAGACTTAACTTAAAGAGGTTAGTCCAGAAGAATTCTCCAAGGAATTGTTGAACTATTGATTCTTCCCAAATTACTTCCCTTAGAAACAATTCAAAGGTGCATGCAAAACAACCCCAAATTTGTCAAGTTTTTCCAAACCTTTAAAACCTCCTACTTGCCTACCATTTCACCCTTGAATAACTATGAAGACTTCTAATCTTTTTCACTCTCATATAGTTCAATGACTATAGCGGAACCACACTTTCCTTCATAGAGAAATGATCAAAATGATCCATCATGTATGGGGGTTGGATTATTTTGGTCCTCAATATATACCATTTAATCGAAATAGTCCTTAATGTATGCAAAATGTGTATGGTTTTGGTCCTAACCCCTAAATTTAACTGCATCATTACCAGTTTTATCCTATGGCTTGTCCTCAAAGGGACAACTCTTTTTAAAGATTCTTTTTTTTTATGTAAGCCAAGTATCTAAAAATAAAACCATTCATACCATTAACAGAAAAATGGCATAACAAGCTAAAAAATGAAGATATGAAATACCATTAAAAGAAGGGTGGGGGGTGGGGTGGGGGGGGGGGACAGTGATTACCACCATTGACAATATCTTCAAAGATCTTCTCTGAGAATGAAGAGCTGGCAAGTGAGAAAAGTAGCAAAAAACTTGTCAAATGAGGAGACTAGTAGAAGACTTGTTCTTTATTCAAGCTTGAACAGAGCCTTTTGCTGTCGTTGAACTAACTATAAGTAGCACTCCCATGTTCCAAGAAGTCAATGTACATCTACAGGAATCAAATTTCAAGCATTCTTCGATATGCATGAACTTTAAATGCAGATGAAAAATGTACTAAGATTTTTATCTATTTTAGGAATGACCAGAGCACATAAGACTTCAAAAATGGAAGGAGAAGAAAGATTTGATCTATTTTAGGAAGAGGATGCAGTGAAGTAGTCAACACAAAGGAGAAGCAGAGAGGGAGGCAGAAGCCGCAGAACAAGCATGGAGAAGAAAGAAATGAGCTTGGGAGGGGGGGCGTTAATTTTGAACAGAGAACAATTAAATTTAGGGGTTAGGACCAAAACCATACACATTTTGCAAGGACTACTTTGAGTAAGTGATATATTAAGGACTAAAATAATCAAACACCATACATGAAGGACCATTTTGATCATTTTCTCTTCCTTCATCCATATGGTGTACATTCCCCGAATATTATAAGCAAGATATTTATCATCTTGAAGAACCTAAAGGAGTTGAGTATCCTTATATATATCTGAAACTACTCAGGGAGGGGTAACTAAATATCCTGAGATTTGGAAGAGAGGTTACAGTAAAAACATGATAAAAAGGGATTTCATAAGCATGTGATCCCTTCAACAACCACCCAACAGGAGATGGGAAATCTATCAAGGATGACTCCTTGTTATTATCTTGAAAACTTAAGAGATAATTTTTCCTTTCCCGAGTTCTTTTTTTTTTGAGAAGGGAGCGTGATAAATTTCTAAGCTTTTTTACTGAGCTTTTTAAGTGTGTCCTCTATAATATTCTAGATATACCAAGAGTGCTCACGAGTATTATCTCAAGATAGAAGTAATTTTGAACTGGAGTATTTTATTTCCAAATGAATTTCCACACAGCATTGACCAGAGTAAGCGCTGATAAGTAACTTATCTCAAGACAAATTATTTAGCTCACCGGAAAATGGCATCCACAAATATTTGAAATGAAAGAAGCTAATCCCAAATACGCAGAAGACCTTTATGCAGATTTAGCAAAATCGTTTTCTTTTCAAAGACAAGAACACTGGTGCTTGTATTTCGCTCTCTCATCCTCCAATCAAAGCCGGTAACATAGATTGTACAAGGAAACGTCTAAATAGAATACAAGCCAAAGAACAGTAGAAGAGCTACAAAAAGAAGCAAAAGATGTGAATTGCTTACAAAGATGAGGACAACCCAACTCCAAAGGAACAAGAAGTTTAAAAATCGGACTAAATCTGAAGGAAGAAATCCACAATTTCAAGCAATCTAATACTGTGATATTGCATGTTTTGTAATTAAGATGATTTATTTGAACCTTGTTGCACTGTTATACATTTGAAACAATCATACAATGAGATTGCATGTTTTATATTTGCACCTCCTAAAGATTGACTATATTCCTCAATATGTACAGAGAGTGGGACTAGCAGCAAATAGTAATTAGCGCAGCGATATCTATCACTTTCATCCTAACCTCCGACTTTGAATAGTGGTGTCCCAAAAATATAATTTTGCAATTCCCAAGAGTAACATTGGAAAAACAGCAAAAATAATATTTCCATACAATATGGTCTGTGGTCACTAAAGCATTAATTTGAAGTATTTCTAGGAGAGGCATGTGGATTTGGTGTAAACTATTCTTTATAATCTTGTCAAATCTTTTTAAAATAACAAACCTAACCCCATGCCTTCAGCAAGAAAGCAAAAGGCCAATACAGCTACAATAGTATAGATACAATCTTGTATCTTCCTATTTAACACTCATCTCCTGCACACTCCCATGTATCTATAGATATTCCTCCTGGCTCAATAGAACAAAAATATTTTTATTACATCTTCATCACATGATATCTAGTACGAGAAAGAAGAGAGGAATTTTTTGTTTTTGAGTAGTGACTAGTTTAGTGCTTGTATACGGAGAGTGATACACCAAGTGATTAGTTTAGTGCTTGTATACGGAGAGTGATACACCAAGTGATAGACGAAAAAAACAAAATAAATTGCACAGAAATATAGTTTTTAGAAAGCTTTGTTTTTACAACCATTGGCAACATGTTCGAAGTCAGACTTTTGGTGGCACTCTGATAAGTGATACCTAAATTAAAGAGGTTAGGTACGGTGCAAATTACCAAGAGGCTAGAATGTTAGGCAAGAAATGTGCTAATATTGAATATTCCAAGAAATTTATGATACCATACGTTATAAACTCAATACTCATACCTATGCCGGTTATCTTTTTGCGTATGTTTTTGTTGGTTACCATAATGCAGGAAACGGAAATAAGTAACTGCTAAGTATTACAACACAATAAAATTACAACAAATTGAAATTTCAATAAACTGAAACAAGAAACTGGAACAGTTTTGATATGCTGAGTCGAGTGATGACACTCTGTCTTTAAAACAAAATTGCCCCGTATATATCATTTTTACGTTCTGGACAATAGTCTCCCAAGATAAAGCAACAACTCAACAAATGAGCAAAGGAAACTCAAGTGTTACTTGAAGTATTTTGAATAATGAAATGATGCTAGAAAGTAGTAGGAAGAATCTGATTTCGTTTGTATGTTCTGTGTTGTCTCAACAATTGGCAAAGGCTTCATTATATAGTTGTAAGGAGAGGACTTACCAATTGCCCACATAATTGATGTTACTGGCCAAGTAATGACAATTATGGAGGTAGTAATTCAGCCAAAATAAATGGTGAAATGATGTGCAACGGATTAGCTTTTAGGGAGAGTTATTCAGACTGAATTGAGTGCATATTAATGTTGATTAGCGTTCCAAAGCCAACAGCAAAAGCACAAGTTCTCTGCCTAATTTTAACTTACCAGAAACTTCAGGGACCAAACTGTAAATCTGAAGCAATTTGGGTCCAAAGAGATAATACCAGAAGAAGCCCACGACCCGCGACCCGAGCCCGGGCGGCGGGGGGCTTATCCTCGAACCGAAGCACATCTAGGTCCTCCCTCTTTTAAACACATGGAATACCCCTTGGGGTCCCAAACCCCAAGCCAATGTTGAGACTTATAAACTAAACAAATCTTTCTTCTCCCACCGATAAAGGAGGATTGGTCTAATTACCACACTTTTCCATGCTTCAAACACCTCACTTCGTGGACCAATATCTCTTTCATTTCTCAACGAAATTTGACGATCCTTGGCCCTACGGTCATCTACTTACTTGATAGATTATGCACGTGTGAAGAATCGAAGTTTCCAACATGCGGAACACTAGTGTTTAAGTCATTAAAGATGGTTGGACGCAACTCCCGCCAAAGGCAAATTTTCAACAATCCCCCTTGAAAGAGATTTTGGCGTACTCACATGGTGCCTTTTCCAGCAATATTTCAGCGGACCGATGTTGCATAAGGAGAGGTAGCTTCAGCTTTGAACCTTCCATAGTTAAATACCATCGGACTTACTTACTGCGCGGTGAACGTGATGTCCTGAACCGTCAGTGTTTAATGTAAGCCAAGTCAATAGTACCAACACAACAAATTCCCTTACTATTTTCTTCGTAATGTTTTGTCCGTTGTGGCCGTGGACAACTTCTTGAATTCTTAAGTGCGTTCATTTGAGGCGGCTTGTCCTCGCACTTAAATAGGTGGTCTCCTACAAGGTATCCTGCTATACCCCACTTCAAAAGTGTTAGGAACCATTAAAAGTTTCCCCAAACCTAACCTCAACTGTTGAGGATCATTAAAGGTTTTGAAAGCTTAACCTTTACCCACACTGCAGATAGCACTTAACGTCTATTGCGGGAACGGCTTTGGATTTGGTGTTTCTTTACAGAAATCACTATCCGAAGTGCTCAACTGAACCTTTACAGCTTAGTTTTCCCATTTAACCAAATTTCTGGGATCTCCAGTCAGTAAGGTTGGGTTACCACCGTATTGGTCCTTATACTTTGGGTTTTAAGCCCATTCCCCTAGACAGGCAGAACATCTGATCCTTGGGTAAGCCGCTTTGTCGTAGTGCGCTATATTATCCTTTGACTTTATGTAATCAATGGATATTATACCCGTGGTGATCAGCTGCCTAACGGTCTTATGCCTCCATCGAATATGACGAGACTTGCCGTTGTACATAGCATTCCGTGCCCTTCCTAGAGCCGACTGGCTATCGCAGTGGATCATTACAGAAGGTACGGGTTTGTTCCAACAAGAAACATCCTCTAAGAAATCATGAAGTCACTCAGCTTCTTCTCCTGCTTTGTCTAAAGCGATAAACTCCGATTCCATCGTGGATCGGGCGATGCAAGTTTACTTCGAGGATTTCCAAGACACAGCCCCACCGCCAATTGTAAATACATATCCACGGGTGGACTTGGTGTTCTCTATATCAGATATCCAGTTTGCATTACTGTACCCATCTAGTAAAGCTGGATATCTCGAATAATGTAACCCGAAAGTTAACGTGTGTTCCAGGTATTGTAATACACGATTCAACGCCTTCCAGTGATCATCACTTGGATTACGGATAAACCTAGCCAACTTATTGATTGCATAAGCAATATCAGGTCGGGCTACCGATCACCTGTGCATATCGCTTCTGCCATACAGGTGCACCATGATTTTTATCAAGCTTTTGATTTCTATCAATTGGTGACTTTATCGGCGAACTGTCAAACATCTCGAACTTTCTCAAAACATCTTCGATGTACTGAGACTGAGATAAGACCAGTCCGTCAGACATCTTAGAGATTTTTATCCTTAAGATGACATCTGCGATACCCATATCCTTTATGTCGAAGCATTGTTTCAACATGTTCTTAGTCTCTAAGATTACCCTGGACTGCTTCATGTGATCAACATGTCATCTATGTACAGGCATATCATGACGAATGAGTCAGAATTACCTTTCGTGTACACACATTTATCACACTCATTAATGGAGAAACCCTTTGATAGTAAAGTACTATCAAACTTTTCGTGCCATTGCTTCGGGGCTTGTTTCAGCCCGTACAGAGATTTGACAAGCTGACAAACTTTCTTCTCTTGCCCTTGAACCACATACCCCTCGGATTGTTCCATATAGATTTCTTCTTCCAAATCACCATTTAGGAAGGCTGTCTTGACATCCATTTGATGTATCTCAAGGTCACGCAAAGCTGTGATCGCAATGAATACTCGTATGGACGTCATCCTAGACACCGGGGAGTACGTGTCAAAGTAGTCAAGGCCTTCCTTTTACCGATAGTCCTTGACTACCAACCTGGCCTTGTACTTATCTATAGACCCATCTGCGTTATACTTCCGTTTGAGTATCCATTTACACCCAACGATTTATTTCCCGAAGGAAGATCAACCAACTCCCAAGTATAGTTATGCAGAATGGAGCCTATTTCACTCTCAATAGCTTCTTTCCAGAGCGGTGCCTCTGGAGTTGACAATGCTTCAGCAATTGTCCTTGGTTCATCATTAACCATATAAGCTACAAAGTCAGGACCGAAGGATTTATCCTTCCTGGCCCTTTTACTTCGCCTTAGTTCCATCTCTGGAGTCTCCAAGTTCTGAGAATCTGGAACACTAGATTTCGGATATTCAGCCACCTCGAGATCCACTAGATCGGAACCATCTAGACCCGGGCCGTCAACGACTCCCGGTTCCTGAGAGCTTTGTTCACAACTTCGTTTGCGAGAGGTTGTCTTTTTCCCTTCTAGGAAAGGTACCTTCAAAGAATTGAGCATTCCTTGATTTCATGATTGTACCCCCGTGGATATCTGGAATATCTGACTTATGCACTAAGAAGCGATAAGCACTACTGTTATTTACATATCCGATGAATATGCAATCTACAGTCTTAGGCCCAATCTTGACCTGCTTTGGCTCGGGTACTTCAACATTTGCCAGACAACCCCATACATTTAAATATTTATAGGTGGGTTTCTTTCCCTTCCATGATTCATATGGAGTTTTGTTCTTACCCTTATGTGGGACTCTGTTAAGAATCGTATTAGCGGTAAGGACGGCTTCTCCCCACATGTTTTGGGGAAGACCGGAATTGATGAGCAAGGCATTCATCATTTCCTTCAATGTGCGGTTCTTGCGTTCCGCCACACCGTTCGATTGAGGTGAGTATGGAGCCGTCGTTTGATGAATAATGCCTGATTGGGTACAATATTCCTCAAATGGCGCTACGTATTCTCTCCCTCTGTCGCTACGAATGGATTTAATCCACAGGCTTAGTTGGTTCTCAACTTCTGCTTTGTAACGTCGGAACGCTTCAAAGGCTTCATCTTTACTTTTCAACAAGTAAAGGTAACAATACCTTGTGCTATCATCAATGAATGTCACAAAGTACTTGTTCCCCCCCCCCCTAGTTTGTGCGAACTTCAAATCACATATATTTGTGTGAATAAGTTCTAGAGGAGCGGTATTCCTTTCGACGGATCGAAAAGGAAGCTTGGTGAGTTTTGCCTCTACGCACACCTCACACTTATGTTGAGGGTTTACGTCGATAAACGGCAACAACTCCAACTTTACCAACCTTTGGATGAACTTGTAGCTAACGTGTCCTAATCTATGATGCCATAAATTAGAAGACTAAAGAAAATAAGAAGAAGCTTCAACTTTATTACTTGGACGCATTACAGACATAGCGTTAACTTTGAAAAGGCCTTCACAGACGAAGCCTCTCCCCACAAAAGTGTCATTCTTAGTGAGTACAAATTTATTGGATTCAAACACTAGCCTAAAATCAGCATTAACCAATAAAGGTCCTGAAATTAAATTTCTCCTTATCTCAGGGACATGCATCACTTCCTTCAGAGTGAGCTCATTTCCAGAAGTCATCTTCAGGACCACTTTTCCTACCCCAACATGTCAGAGGAAGCGTTGTTGCCCATGAACAGCTTTTTGTCGGTGACCGGTGTATACGTGGAGAAGGCCTCTCTGTTGGAACAGATGTGACTGGTAGCACCTGTGTCCATCCACCACTGCATGGGATTCTCAACCAGGTTTGCTTCAAGCACCACCGCCGAGAACTCCTCAATCATGTCATCCAGGAGCGTGTCCTTGACGACGTTAGCATGCGCCTTGGCTTTCTGTTATTGCTCAGTCTTGAGCTTGCGGCATTCCTTGATCTTATGACCAGGTTTCCCACAGTGGTGACATGACAGTTACCTCTGAACATCTCCGTTGCGTGGGTCTTGCCGTCTTTCTGGAACTTCCGCTTCTTGCTTGGGTTCCCTTTGGCCTCGGCCAGATTTGTCTTTGCCTGAGCAGGTTGTTTACCCCTAGGCAAGGCCTTCTTATTATCTTCCTGAATTTGGAGTTTGATAATAAGTTCTTCAAATGTCATCTTCTTTGTCTTGAGCTTTAAGTAGCTCATAAACTCATTCCACGAATGAGGTAACTTTTCAATCAGCGATGCAACCAAAAACTGCTCATTTGGTTTCATTCCTTCCAAATCCAGGTGATGTAGAATCATTTGGAATTTCTGGACTTGGGACATCACTGTCTTACTATCCACCATTTAAAATTTTAGAAATTTCCCAACGATGAATTTCTTAGTACCTGCATCTTGTGCGTTGTACTTCTTTTGCAGTTTTTCCCACAGCTCTTTGGCGGTGCCAACGGTGCAATACACCGTGTAGAGATGGTCTGTCAAGCAGTTCAATATGTAATTCTTACACATGAAATCACTATGATTCCATGCATCAAGAACCATCTTCATGCCATTAATGACATGGATACCTAGGCCCCCTTCACCCGTTTCAGAAGGCGAATGGTCAATTTCATCTCCAGCTTGTGGAGTATCTTCTATTGGAAAACGTGTCATTCCTATAACAGTCAAGTAGAACAGTATCTTCTGCTGCCATCTCTTAAAGTTTGAGCCCGTGAATTTTTCAAGGCGTTCATGGTGGAATGCGGAGGGTGGAGCAGTAAAGGCAGCGGACGTGCCTTGGGCAGCAGTGGGGAAGGCAGACGAGTTGCTGCCTTGAACAAAGAGCGGCAAAGCAGGATGGCGTAATTGTTGTCTTGATTGGCAAAGAATAAAGAATGCAGCAGATCAACGATGTTTCAAATATGTTAAACAAGCTACAACAAGCACAATCTTGTCTTAAACTTGTTGGTTACAATGGTGCAGAAAACGGAAATAAGTAACTGTCAAGTATTACAACACAATGAAATTACAACAAAATGAAATTTCAATAAACCGGAACAAGAAACTGGAACAGTTTTGATATGCTGAGTCGAGTGATGGCACTCTGTCTTTAAGACAAGATTGTCTTGTATATATCCTTTCTACGTTCTGGACAATAATCTCCCAAGATGAAACAGCAACTCAACAAATGAGCAAAAGAAACTCAAGTGTTACTTTGAAGAATTTTGAATAATGAAATGATGCTAGAAAGTAATAGGAAGAATCTGATTTCGTTTGTATGTTCTATGTTGTCTCAACAATTGGCAAAGGCTTCATTATATAGTTGTAACGAGAGGGCTTACCAACTGCCCACATAATTGCTGTTACTGGCCAAGTAATGGCAATTATGGAGGTAGTAATTCAGCCAAAATAAATGGTGAAATGATGTGCAACGGATTAGCTACCAGAAGAAGCCCACGACCCACGACCCACAACCCGAGCCCAGACGGGTGGCGGCGGCGGGCTTATCCTCAAACCGAAGCACATCTAGGTCCTCCCTCCTTTAAACACATGGGATACCCCTTGGAGTCCCAAACCCCAAGCCAATGTTGAGACTTATAAACTAAACAAATCTTTCTTCCCCACCGATGAGGGAAGATTGGTCTAAATACCATACTTTTCCATGCTTAAAACACCTCACTTTGTGGACCAATATCTCTTTCATTTCTCAACGAAATTTGACGATCCTTGGCCCTACGGTCATCTACTTACTTAATAGATTATGCACGTGTGAAGAACCGAAGTTTCCAACATGCGGAACACTAGTGTTTAAGTCATTAAAGATGGTTGGACGCAACTCCCGCCAAAGACAAATTTCTAACAGTTTTCTCATTATATGTAATCGTCTTAGTTGTATTGGGTATGGGTATTCAGTTAGTTGAATTTTAACATATATCATTTTCTTAGGAAAAAAAAGGCAAAATGCACAAACGTGCCAATAGTTTCATTTAGCTTTAGCATTTGCCTTCCCCATTTTCAAAAAGATATCAACCTTGAGACGAGTTACATTGCAAACCTTCTCTTCAAGGTCTTGATAGCAGAATAGCAGTTTCTGCCTTCCTTTACGGAGGAGTATTTTGTCATTCTTCCAAACAATAATGGAAATATGCAACTCATGCAAGCCTAAATCAAATTGCAGATAGAACATCTGACAAGAATTTTAATGAAAAATTATTCTTTTGGAGTCGACTTCTGCAATTGGGGAAATAGGTTTTGTATTTGCCTATCAATTGTGAAATAAAACTCCAATTGAACCTAAAAATTCCATGCAGACAAATAATTTGTGACATTAATTACCGATTACAAGTAAGCAAACAACCATAGTTCTTACCTGAGAATCTTTGGCGATGACAGTCGTCAGGCAAATTTGAGCTATATCAGAAATCTACTTAATATCCTGCATTACCCATGAACCCAGACAAATAAAACGTAAGAAATTAGGGAGACAACAACAGTTTCAGCAAGAAGAGACTTAAGAGAGATTTTTGTTGAGCGAGTAAAGGAGAAGAAAGATTCACATAATACTGAGACGACAAAACCCCCTTGCTTTGAATTTGTCTCAAACAATTGAATTCACTTATCAAACTCACTAATTGCAATTAAACCATCAGTAATCGGTTAACAAGCACATTAGGAAGATTTCTTCATACATATTTCTACTAATCTAGATCAATAATTCTCCACTGCATGTCGCCAAGAAACTACTAGTAATTGATAAACTAATTAACATATAAATTACTCTTAATAACAATGAAGCAAAAGACAAATCCATTTTCCTCGAACCTAATACTAATAGTAGCCAAAATTCAAGTGTGTAGAAGATGAAGAAATTAGTACTAGTACACTGTTTTTGGATGTGAGATTACATATATCTCCTTTAGATAAGAAGCAATACAATAACCAATTTCAAGGGTGAAGTAGTCATTTTAAGCACACCTTTTTATACAGGGACACGTGTTTCCTTATGACGCTTACCTAAAAAATATCATGATGAGTCATGACATTAGAGTCACCAATAATAAAAATAATGATTTATAAAATATTTTTGATCGTTCAAGGGCATTTTTGATATTGTATGGCTTTTTAAAATTTCTAGAAACTAAAAATTGTGTGTACGTGCTTACTGAAGAACCCCTTTTTTTCTGTTTTTGAATCTTCTTTCAGTTTCTTAGTAAAAATGGGTGAGAGTATTCTGCCTATTTTAATTTAATAATTTTTTTTTTGGTATTACCCTCTATTTTTGGATTGTTGTGTTCAAAATTAAGGTTTTGATTTTCATCAACTTATTCTTTGCGTTAATATGCTAGTTTGGTAGTATATGATCTTTTTTGTTCAGTTTTGATTTTCTTCACTTGTGACCATATAAATGATTTTTGTACCTGTGTTCAGTTTGTGATACCGTTTAATTGCTGATTTTTTGTTTAGCTTTTCTGTATGTTGCCCCATTAGTTTTCCTTCTTTTATCTCGCTTTCTCATAATCTCATGCAAGACAGTTCCTTTTCTCGATAGTCTTTTAATTTTGAGCAACTAATGTTCTTTAATCCTTTTGCTTGAATGAAAATACGTCAGTAAGATCAAATATTGGGAAAACTGTTGGAAATTTAATGATGTGGATTGAGTTTTATCGGAAACATAATTTCTTCGTACATGCATAATCTACTAAATGAGTAGATGATATTAGTATAATAGACACTCAGTCTAACACAACGACTGAAGTGGGCGAAGATATCCAGGTCACAAATGCCCTGAAGTTAACACTGGATGTCTGTAATCATAGTAATTTCATGTGCAAAAAATGCATTCTGAATGATCTGTCGGATACACTCTATACTGTATATTGCACTGTGAAGACGGCAAAGGAGTTGTGGGAAAAACTCGAGAAAAAGTACAGCGCACAGGATGCGGGTACTAAGAAATTCATTGTTGAAAAGTTTCTGAAATTTCAAATGGTGGATGGTAAATCAGTGATGTGCCAAATCCAAGAGTTTCAAATGATTCTTCATCATTTGGATTTGAAAGGAATGAAGCCAAACGAGCAATTTCTGGTTGCGTCTTTGATTGAGAAATTGCCTCCCTCGTGAAACGAGTTCATGAGTTATCTCAAACTAAAGACAACGGAAATGAGGTTTGAAGATCTTATTGTCAAACTGCAAATACAAGAGGAAAATAAAAGAACTATATCTAAGGGAAAGCAGCCAATGGAGGCAAAGGCGAATCTGGTTGATTCGAAGGGAACGCCAACAAAAAGCGCAAGTACCAGGGAGACGACAAAGGCCAAACAATGGAAAAGTTCAAAGGAAACTGCCATCACTGTGGAAAGTCTGACCATATGATCAAAGAGTGCCGCAAACTGAAGCGAGAGTAGAAGGAAAAAGCCAAGAACAAAGACAAGACCAAGGCTAACATTGTGCAAGACAAGGATGATCCTTTGAACATTGATGACATGATTGTGGATTTCTTGGCTGTAGTGCTGGAGGCAAATCTAGTGGAGAATCCAAGGTAATAGTGGATAGACACGGGTGCAACCTGTCACATCTGCTCGGACAAGAGTGCATTCTCTTCTTACGCCCCAATCTCGGGCAAAAAGCTATTCATGGGCAACGACGCTACCTCATAAGTGCAAGGGGTTGGAAAGGTTGTCCTAAAAATGACTTCAGGCAAAGAGCTTACTATGAAGGAAGTGATGCACGTCCCTGACATCCGCAAGAACTTGGTTTCAGGGCCACTGTTGGTCAAGGCTGGCTTTAGATTAGTTTTTGAGTCCAACAAATTTGTAATAACTAAGAATTGTATATTTGTAGGAAGGGGCTTCGCGTGTGACGACCTCTTCAAAATGAATGTTATGTTTGTAATCCGTACATCTAATGAAATAAAGTTTTCTACCTACTTGCTTGAGTCCTCTAATTTATGGCATCATATATTAGGACACGTTAACTACAAATCCATTCAAAAGTTAGTAAAGTTGGAATTGTTGCATTCCTTCGACATAAACCCTCAACATAAATGTAAGATGTGCGTAGAGGGAAAATTAACCAAATTATCTTTTTATTCAGTCGAAAGAAACACCTGTCCTCTAGAACTTATTCACAACGATATATGTGATTTAAAATTTGTGCAAACTAGAGGGGGGAACAAGTAGTTTGTGACTTTCATTGATGATAGTACAAGGTATTGTTATGTTTACTTGTTGAAAAGTAAAAATGAAGCTTTTGAAGCATTTAAATGTTACAAAGTAGAAGTTGAAAACCAACTAAACCTACGGATTAAGGCAATTCATAGTGATAGAGGGGGAGAATATGTAGCACCATTTGAAGAATACTGTGCTCAATTCGGCATTGTTCATCAAATGACCGCTCCTTACTCACCTCAGTCTAACGGTATTGTCGAGCCCAAAAATCGTACGTTAAAGGAAATAATGAATGTTTTACTTATCAATTTCGATTTAGCCCAAAACATGTGGGATGAAGCGATTCTTACCGCTAATACAATTCTCAATAGAGTTCCGTATAAGCGTAAGGATAAAACTCCATATGAATCATGGAAAGTAAAGAAATCCACTTACAAATATTTGAAAGTGTGGGGTTGTTTGGCAAATGTCAAAGTACCTAAACCAAAACAGGTCAAAATTGGACCTAAGACTGTAGATTGCATATTCATCGATATGCAAATAATAGTAGTTCTTATCACTTCTTAGTGTATAAGTCGGAGATACATGATATCCACGAGGGTACGATCATGGAATCAAGGAATGTTGAATTCTTTGAACATATCTTTCATCGAACGGAAAAAGAGTTAATTTCGCGCAAACAAAGTTATGAACAAAATGCTCAAAATCAACAAGACCCGAGAGTTTCTGATTATCCGAAACTAGACGTTCCAGATCTACAGGACTCAGAAGTTGTTGACTATCTGGAACTTAATGTTCCAGATCTACAGAACTTAGGGGTTCCAGAGGTTGAACTAAGACAGAGCAACAGGGGTAAAAAGGACAAAACCTTTGGTCCAGATTTTATAACCTATATGGTTGAATGTGAACCGAGGACAATTAAGGAAGCATTGTTAACTCCAGAAGCACCGCTTTGGAAATAAGCTATAGAAAGTGAAATAGATTTCATCATGCAAAACCATACTTGGAAAATGGTTGATCTTCCTCTGGGAAGAAAACCTTTGGGTTGTAAGTGTATACTCAAAATAAAGTACAAAGTAGATGAAACTATTGACAAGTATAAGGCCAGATTAGTAGTCAAAGGCCTCGATTACTTCAACACATACTCCCATGTATCTAGATTAACGTCCATAAGAGTATTCATAGCCATTGCAACTTTGCGTGACCTTGAGATACATCAAATGGATGTTAAGACAACCTTCCTAAACTGAGAGTTGGAAGAGGAAATATACATGGAATAACCCGAGAGGTATGTGGTTCCAAGACAAGAAAAGAAAGTATGTCAGGGAATTCAACCAAATGGCTTAATCATTGTATCCCATCTATATTGGTTGACAACAAGACTATATTCAAGATATGTCTATTGCGTTGGCCAACGACTTAGTCAACCCAATATCACTGAGAAGCTGAGTGTTCTCTCGAATATACACTCGAGGAATGAATCCTAATCTTGGCTCAACTACCACCTTTAATCCACATCGTAATGTACCCAATACAAGCCGTATCTCAACCTATAAGGCATTTGAGCTTAGGACATGATCAAAGTATACTACTCTGTAGAAAAGGTGTGTATTGACCTCAAGTCTAAGGACTTCTATCTCCCACACGCTGATCATACTTTAAACATGTATAACAAATAATATATCAGCAGGGTATACCAATACTTCCAAAGTATCCATGTGTCCATCACGAGTAGCCATTACTCGTAGCAGGTGAGACATGCTACATCATCTAAGGATGTGATGCAGACCACATGTCGACTTATCACATATTGATATCCCATTCTCAATGATCATTAGTCGAGGCTATTTTAAGAGTTACGTTATAATATTAATATCCCACACTATTAATAGCAACGTAACCTCTAGGGATGCATATTATAGAATATTACAAACAATCAACTAATAATTCAATAATTGCAAATGCCAAAATATTAATCTCCATTAATAATAATATGAACGTGTATAAAATACATTTATTCTAATATAGATTGTCCCTAGGACATACATATACTTTCAGTGGTGATATCCCTTCTTTGGAAAAATCCTTAAATGGATAGCATATTAATAATATTATGACTTTGATATAGGTCTAAATCATTAAGATGACTCATTAAGTAATTATCAAAAAATTATACTTAATAATTGAAATATGAATAATTATGATTCAAGGCTAAAAAATAAATACTTACTAATTATAATTTAAATAACTAAGATTCAAACTTTTATTAAGTGCAACCGTCCTAATAGTCCATTCACCCAAACTTTCAATTTTTGTTTAATAGTACTCCCTCCGTCCCAATTTGTTTGAAAGTTGACCAGGTTGACGGTCAAACAACTTTTTCCTTAATTTAATTTTAAACATAAATTTTTCGAGTATTTTATAATAAAATTTACATATTTGAAAACTACATAAAAAGTACTATAAGTCTGCATAATTAAAAATTCACAATATATAAAAAGAATTGGAGAAATTCATAGTCAAAGAAAGAACTCTTTAACTCTCAAACTAGTCAACCTTCAAATAATTTTGAACATAAGTAATAGAATATTTTCCGAATATTCTTTCATTAATTGTATATCTCTTATTTTAAGTATAATTGTATTCCTATTGTAATTAGGTTGATTAGTTACCTAGTTTAAATATTCTTGTACTACTATATATATTGTACATTATTGATTAATACAATCAATGAACATATTCCTTTATGGTATCAATAGCCTAAAAATACCTCCACCGCCGTCGACCATAGCTCTCGGCCGCCACCCCCACGGAATGCTAGTGTTTTTTTTCCAGCCATTCTCTCTCCCTTCTCCTCTTAAATTTCATCTTTCATGGCTGACAAAACCAAATTTCATCATGCACTTGAAGTAAACAACATCAAAAACTTCATCCCCATCCAACTTCGACAACCAGAACCGCCGGCCCGAGGACCTGCAACAACCCACATCCACCCACAACAACGCCGGAGCAGGTAGTCCGGCAATGGCCGCGGCGGACGGAATTCCAGCAACAATGGCGGCGGAAAGAGGCAGTCCCCGCCGGTAGGAAACAACCAACAACGACCTTAGCACTGGCATAAGCCTTCGTCGTGGACTGCCTACCTGCCGTGGGTCGCGTGGGCACTACCGTCATGGGCCTCTCCTCCTAGCCAGTATCCGACATCATCGTGGACTCCACCTCAGAACCGACAGGCTCACCCTGGCATACTCGGCCCACGTCCCCAATAGGCCTATACAACATAGGTCCCATCGCCCTCAACTTATGCACCGACTGACATTGAGGCATCTATGAACATAATGTCACTCAATTTAAGTAATTTCAATCGGATTATCATTGTTGGTAGTAGACAAAGCATTCCCATTCACGGTTTTGGTCATTCATCCTTATCCCCACTACATTCACCGTTAATCTTAAAAAATGTTCTCCATGCCCCTAAACGCATTAAGAATCTAATCTATGTGCGACGTTTCACAATTGATAATAATGTTTCCCTTGAATTTGATCTTTTTGGTTTTTTTGTGAAGAATTTTACGACAGGGAGACGAATAATGAGATGTGACAGCACTAGAGATCTCTACCCAATTTCAAACACCGTCAACAATCCAGCCTAAGTTCCATCAACAATCCAGCCTAAGTTCCATCAACAGTTGCTGCTCTTTCGTCTTTCTTATGACACTCTAGATTATGACATCCGGGAGATTCTTTTTTACGCTCCCTTAGGAAAAATAATTTTATTAATTGCAACCATATTTCTAGGACTCTTATATGTGAATCCTGCGTTTTTGGAAAACATGTTAAATTACCATTTTATGCATCTACAAATTGTACTTTACTACCTTTCGATATTATACATAGTGATTTGTGGACATCCCCTATTTTAAGTACGGCTGGCCATCGATATTATGTGTTATTTTTGGACGATTATTCCAACTTTCTATGGACTTTTTCAATTGGCAATATATCTCATGTCTACCCCATTTTTTCCTCATTTAGTGCTCTCGTAAAAACACAATTTGAAAAGAGCATTAAATGTTTTCAATCCGACAATGGCAGGGAATTCAATAATAATCAATTCAAACAGGTTTGCTCCAATAACGGTCTTACCTTTCGTTTTTCATGCCCTCACACCTCCTCCCAAAATGGTAAGGCTGAACGGAAAATTTGAACCATAAACAACCTAATTCGTGCCCTACTTGTTCACGCCTCAATTCCCCCTTAATTCCGTTCACTTTTATTTGTTCACTATACTAAAAATATATTTTCACTTTTACGACAATTTCTTTTTTCTTGTTTTACCTATAGTATTAATTACTCATTTCAAATCATTTTTCAAATTTATTAAAATTATGTACCAATTAATGTAGTGATATCATGGTAAATTATGCACTTCATTTATTATATTTTAAGAGATGTGCAAAGTCAATAGTGAACAAGTAAAATTGAACAGAGGAAGTAGTTCAATACTTAATGATGTGGTCAAACACAAAGAAGATGTTTTCGGGATGAGTAATAATTACTCCTTCCGGATAAAAAAAGAGTGTTCATTTTGTCATGTGAACACTCTTAAGAAAACACTAATTCCTAAGTAAAAAATAGTAATTTGACTAAAATGCTCCTAATTAAATTAGTATAGAAATTTGGTCACCTAACATTTAATAAGGATAAATTTGAAAAGGTAAGGTTAAGTCTTTCTTGATTTATTAAATGAACACTCTTTTTGAACTAAAAATAAAGGCTAAGTGAACACTATTTTTTATCCGGAGGGAGTAATACTTAGATAACAACAATATCAGCCTTTCGCTATGTTATTAACGACACATTTTATACAATTAGTAGTAGTAGCAACTAGCCACACTGAATCCCACCATTGGGCTTTTATCTTTACGAGTGAATGTAGCTTTTTTTGTACCTGATGCAAATACACACACTGTATTTTACTCGGATTATACATATAATAAAGAGTTAAAATAAAATTTAAAATTTATTTTATACTGAATTCTTTCTCAATATTATTATAAAACAAAAATGTAGTGAATACAGTTTAGGAAATTATTGGTTAATATCTTGAATCGAGCGCTTCTGCTTCATTTATCTGTCACTCCATCTAACTTAAGTTCCAAGGGACAAAACAAATGCCCACATGACCACTGCAAGTGGTGATATAATACAGCTGAGGTCAATGTCAATCAGAGATAAGGTTGCCAAGTTTAGCAGCCACCTAACTTTTAATTTTAAGTTCTATTTTTTTTTTAATATGGTAATATTATATCAAAATTTGCATACCTATCTAACAAAATTTAGACAAATAAAAAGAAAATACCTAACAGCCACCCTAAGGGAAATTTGAAATGTTGCAGTCACCCAAGTTGAACCCTCAATAGATATACCGCACGGCTAAACTAGAATTTCCGAATTACCACGATTCATACGGGTTGGGTAAGGGTGGAGTGAGAGTGGAGATGAAGATACAATGTAAATTTTTACCGAGGATGTTCGGGTGAATATCCTGAGCCATACTAAATCCGCCTCTGTAACCGAATATGAGAAAATTTAAAAAAAAATTCGTCCATGCCCAACACACCCTAAATCTTCATGTGCCTTGCTTTCTTCTTTATTTGCCTTGTGCTTTATTCTACCTGTAATAATTCAACAGCAAGTTATAATTTCCGATACTTTATGCCTATATAGAAAGGCCGTGTTTGTGAAAAATTGTCCAGTTGATGCAGACTTCCACCAACTCTTATCTGCTTATCTCTTTTTATCTTGTTTTGCTTTTAACGTCAAAATCTGTCTTTTTCTGTTAGCAAGAACTGAGATTAGCTGTACAATTTGGGAACTTTACAAACTATACTTGTAGTCCTACTTATCAGTAAGCTGGATTTAGTATCATCTAGAAATTATGATATTTGTAGGTTCTTAACTATATTTCTACTGATGATAAGCAATAGCTATAATAGTCTAACTATGGCAATATTTCACTAAAACAATCATATTTTTTTTTAAATCGACTTTCATATTATGTGTTCAATATTTCACTAAATCAATCATGTTTTCCTTGAAATCGACTTTCATATTATCTGTGCTCTGTAATAACATCCCACTATATCAGCCAAAAAAATATCCACACTCCTTATATTTCACTTTTGTTGATTTGAGTTGCATCTCCCTAAATTAATTAGAATTTATTACATGGATTCCACTTGAATTTTCTGCAATGATTTTAGTTTTGAACTATCAATCATTAAAGGGCCAACTGGTTCTCATAGGGACCCAACCTGTACTTTTTTGTTGCCTTACCATAATTGTTTTTGCTTAGCGTGCCACAAGTGTCCTATTTCTTTTTCCACTTAAAAGATAATACAAATATACAACCTGGATCGACATAACAATTTGTGAATGAAACATCTGAATATATTCTTTGATAGGAAAAGAAAAAAACAGACAAAATACACAAACCACTAAACAGCTAATCAGATGGTGTACGTTGAAACAAGGACGCAGAATATCATTGCTCAACACTAATAATGGTCACCATTATACTGAGAAGAACTTAAATAAAACGACATGAACAATGAAAATTCATGTATAATCTCACTTGTTTGAAACAGAGATGTAGTTATGTGCTGAGATATACCAGAGCAAGAAATCATAAGAACATATCCAATATTTACATACAACTCTTTTTTCTTTTTCTTGGATTATATTCTACAACTTATTTATCTAACAATGAGTAATGCAGCAGTTAAAGGGGGGAAACTTGAAGATATGTCAACAAGAACACAAAAAAGTACAACCAATTCTACTCAGCCCTTCAGGTAGGCTGCCTCCAAAAATATTTACAGCATCTTCTATGATCCTACTCCCGCTCTATCACGACGTCCTCGTCCTTCACTCCACAAGCTTGCAGTTTTATTTAGGCTTAAGTCATCCTTATAAAGGAAATATAGTAATACCTCAATTCTCAAAACTGGCAAGAAGTCCCAAGTTTTTGTATCTGCTTCTGACCAAGGGTGATCAACTTGCGCTTGGCAAAAGCTGGGTAAAGCAGTTCTTCAAACTTCTCTAGAAACAAAGCCCACTCGGCGTCATTCATATCTGCTAGCTTCACAAAGCTGACACTTGTATGAAGCTGCTCATCTGCGCTCCGATGTCCAGAGGAGGAACTAGCCAGATAGACATTTTCTGGTTTTGTTCCTGAAATATTAGGGCATTTCAGTTTCTTCTCACCTAAGCTGGTATTCTTGAGAGACATTGAAAGCTTTGACATAGTAATGTTCTTTGCTGGGGCAGGAACACAATTGAAGCTCTTCTCATCTTCTTCATCGCTTTCCTCTTCCTCGATACTTTCATCTAGTTTAGAGAGTGGGAAGCAGCCATTTCCTCCAATTGGAAGATGAAATGGATTTCTATTCATGAAATCCTGAGAGATCAGTTTGGGACTTAACTCATATCCAGCATCTTCGCAATCTATGTCAAATTGAAACTCGTCATTCACTTCAGCCTTTGGAGAAAGAATCTCTCTCTCAGCAATCAGGCTTCTTGCCTCCAAACAAACAACTTCAAGCTCACTTGGTTTCTCCTCCCCGCTACGGAATTCCCTGCTCATCATCTCACCAATTTCAGCAAGGCAGAGCCCATAAGCAGCGGCTTCCTTGAGAAAAATGGTGGAAAGGACCAAGACACGAAGGCAAGCTTCACGAATCATTGGGAGTTCACTTCGTAGCATCTCAGAGTCCCGAATAGGATCAAGTTTCTGTATGTACTCAAGTTCATCATCTGTGAAGGGAATAGATGCCTGGGGCCAATGAATCCACTCAAAATACGGATCTTCCAAACTCTCTGGAAGACAGAGGCCATGATCAATTGGGATGAGCTCTACTTGACCAAACCTTCCAATACCGTCAAGCTTCCTAACTAAAAGATTTCCTGCATGTCTATCTGTGTTAAAAATCCTAATGTCTAATATTCCAATCCGATGCACTGCAGCAACAGCGAAGTTTGAAGTTCCATGGTCACTAGCATCAAAATCATGGGGAATGAATTGTTGAAAAGATGCAATCTTGCTCACAAGCTGCTGCTTCTTGCGTGGCTTGTCTCCATTTACACCATCATTGACATTAAAGACTGAGTGAGTGATCTTCACCAATGTAGTAGCTGGCACATTGGCAAAATGATCATAGTCAAGAAGATATGCAGCGACCTCCCTATACCCTGTTTCCCCAACTCTGACTGATCGTTTTAAGCCTGGCTGCCCAAGAGCTTTGCCCACAAATCCTTTAGGATTGTTCGGCGCAAATGGTTCTTCATCTGTGGGCTTGACAATAGCAACGCTCTCACCTCTGCTATTTCTGAAAAAATAACCCCCTCCAAGTCCACCATGAACAGGAAGTGGATCAACTCCAGTATTTATTGCCTTCACAATTTCCTCGATAAGTTGCTTTGTCTCGGCAAAGCGATCTGTGTTTCCCACTATTTCAATGGGACCACTTTGATCTCTCGGTTGGATGTGATCCCCACCTGTGGACAAAAGGCATGGAGTTGATGAACTTCGATGCATAAGGTTCCTCGTCAGCAGTAAAGGGGAATCACTCCGAACAGCACTCAGATCATTCTTCAACACCCTATCACCAAATGTCAAAGAACTCCCCTCAATTGGAAAGTTAAGTGCAAGCTGCAACCTTCTTTTCACAGTATGTGCATTGTCACTGCGTTCTAACTCCATCCCCAGTACACAACCAGTCTCAGTTTGAACAAAAACACGTCTCCTCCCAGTCGCTCTCCCTTCCATCCTACCCTTCCCATGGTACTCCCCACCAAGTGGGCTCTTGAAGATTGCCACAGCCATTTGGGTCTGAACAGGACTATCCAGGTTACGAGACATAAAAGGTCGAGAAACACAGTTGGGTGTCACAATCAGCAAAAGAGATGGCAGCAGAAGAGAGCTTTCCACACACACTCAGTTGAACGCCAAACTCCGAAGCCGATTGTGAGCAAGCCAGGAAATGATTCAATCTGGAAACAATCATCAATGAGCAGAAAACCAACCCAGATGATGCCACAGGTAACAGAAAATATCACTACCGCATCAAATATGGGACAGCAAGAGATCAAGAATCTCAAATATTACGCTAGAAGAGCCATCTTATGATGTGGACAAGACAGTGCACAAGATCTGTAAAGAGATTTAAAACAGAATCAGAATACAACATGGATTAGTTCATGCTATTAGTCAATAAATAAAATAAGAGCATTACAAGGCTATTCAAGTCATGGAGGACCAGTATAAAAGTTAAACCACCAAAACAAATAGATCACCGATTTGCAGATCATGCCAGTATGGTAGCACTAGGCTCCTGACACTGTCACTGATTTTCTAATTCCTTAGCACTTAGGAAAACAGGAACGAAAAACATAACTAACAGAAAGCTTTCAAATCTTGAAAAGCATTTAGTACTGTGTTCACAATCAATGCTAAGCTATAAATCACTTGAAAACTGAAACTCGTTTAAAACACGTTATACATAGAGAACCTATATAGTTGCACAGATAATACTATCACCTAACAATTCACAGTGTTTTATTGCTAAAACAGAGTGATTTTTGAGTAATTAGTCACTCTTCCTTAAGATCCTAGTAGTTTTTGATCTCTCAGTTCCACTGTATAGAGAAATGTAATTTTTTTGTACTAAACCCAATCTTCTTTTTAATGACTCTGGCGTACGGTCCAGCTTGTGTGCAAGTTGACTATTCCACATTGTACCTGCTACCTCCCACTAGCACAGCTTCACAAACTTGAAACTGAAACTCGTTTCAAACACACTTTATGTACACGAAACTAAGAGAATCTAATTAATTTGCTCAAATGACACTCTTTAACACTCTTCTATTGCTAAAAGAAGCTGTTATTCAAGCAATTAATAACAATCTTCATGGAAAATATTACTAGCATTCAACTCTAGAACTCTAATTTTCATTCATTAACATACAACAACAACAACATCATCATACCCAGTGTAATCCCATGGAGTAGGGTTTGGGGAGGGTAGGATGTACGTAGACCTTAACTCCACCATTGCGGGATACGATAGAGGCTCGGCTCAAAAGAATAACGTAGAACAAAATATGGCCCAGATCTTAAATATGTGAACTTAAATCCTTTTAGAAAAAACTTCAAATACATCCAAGAAAAACTTAATGTGAAGTAAGACTAGTTTACAACGTGTCAGATAATCTAATTAATCACTCGAACATATATCACTGTTTCTTATCAATTAACACGGTTTTACAGATTAACTAGCATTAATAACACTCTTCTGTAAGATTGAGTCATTAATAACACTATTCTGACTAAAACAGTGTTATTTGAGTCATTAATAACACTCTTCTGTAAGATTAACTAGCAAGCTCTCATTTTCATTCAATAACTGGAAAAAAAATAGATTCATATAAGAATCTTAAAACTTTTGGTAAATTTATATCCTTCAACGAAAAAAAATTTAAAATCAGATAAAATGTGAATAAAACTCGGATAATCCAATACGTGAAAGAATAAATGAATAAAATTTTCCAAAAAAAAATTTACCGGAAAGTCAGATCTGAATATAATACCTCCGTATCTCCCTTTTTCACAGCTCGCCGGCGTCCGAAGATTCAAATCACTTTTTAACCGTCTGATTCAGAGATAAAGAATATTCAACGGCAAGGATTTGATTCAGTTCAAAGCCACCAAAAACCCTCTCTTCCTTTTACTATTTAAAGCTTCTGCTTCTCTTTTTGCCCTCTATGCCTTTGTTATTAATATGTGCATGTGTATATATATCCATAATTGGATTTATTTTTTATCCTTTTTTACCCTCAAAGTCCTTTAACTCTGGTTTGGAGAACAAGAGAATATGACAACAATGGTCCCTTATACTTGATAGTTGATTCAAAGTAATCTCTTAAGTTCCACTTAACTGTATAATTTTGGTCTCGATCAAATATTTGACAAACTCTATCGATTAAATTTAATGAAAATTATGAGAAAAAAGAAGTTAACTATAAACACCAAAAAAGTTCATCAATTCTAAAATATAAACACAAAAACCCACAAAAATAATAAATACTTTTACACATCAAAAACTACACCAAACACTAAAAAGATATAAAAAATAATAAAAATCACTACATCAAAAAGCTATACCATACACTAAAAAATATAAAAATCATAAAAATTACACATAAAAAAATATCAGATATTTAAAATAAATTAAAATAACTCTAAATGTGGTTCCTGCTAAAAAATTTTCTTCATAATTTCTGATAGGATCTAATAAATAATTCAGTTAATATTTAACCGAGACGAAAAATGTTAATTTTTATCAAATTTAAACGATTAAAACTGTTAAGTGCATATTTAAGGGGCTATTTTGAACACACACTCACAACATAATGGACTTTTGTTTTTTTCTCGTTTTCCATCAGTGGTAGTAACGTTTTGCGTGAATCGTGGTTTAGTTTGTTAACTAACTGTAGTTTATCGTTGTAAAGCTTCTTTTATGGAAGTGTCTGGAATATCGGATTTTCAGCCGTTGGATTTTAGACAGACGGCGGGATGTGATCGGTGAATAGTAGATGGTGACATGGAGGTATCAGATTAGAGACTGACGTGGGATGGTCAGCGGGAATGTAGGAAATTCCGAAAATGTCCCTTCTGGTTTTCCAATAAGCGGACAGAGATATTTTACCTGGAGTTAAATACGAGGTTTGACGGCGTGCTTTGCGCGTGTACGGAGAGATGATAGAATTGATTTTGTTTGATTTCCAGCTGAAAGTGGGGTAAACGTTTTTATTAAACAAAAGAATTTATGTAATTAAACAAAAGGTTTACTAAAAATAATTTGATTTTTTTTTTGTTTCACACCCGGTGTCATCCAACTTGGAGCTCAATTATATTCGAATTCGGAAAAAACGTAGGCTCGAATCCAAAATTTCTAATTAAGAAAAGAGCAGCATCATCCGCTACACTACATCCTTTGATGATATATTTTACTGTTTTCATTAATCAAAAGGATTTGTTTTCCGATGGGTTTGGGATTGAGTTGATTAATGATTATCTCAAGAAATAAACACGAATTTTTTAGATTAAATAATATTTCAGTAATTTTTTCTAAAGTATCTGCATATTTGCAAGTACTAAAATTTGTGTGTACTGAACTTGTAATAAATAAGGCTAAATTAGATTCTTTTATAGTAATCCATAGGTCATGTCTTGAACTTTATTCTTGATCAAAGACTTGAATGGGAGACAGTTCATCGGACATGTCACGTTTAATTTCCTTAATAAAAAAAGAATTCAAGGTGCATGTGTTAACATCATTTCATTTCAATCCTCATCGGTCATCATTTTATTTTTGAAAAGTTACATATTCAATAAATGCTTCTAAATCTGATTAAAAAAGAAACAAGCTTTTCAATAAACTGAAAAAAAAAGGGCCAAATAAATTGGATTACCACATTCATCACGCAATTTTCTTTGCTATCACATCAATTTATTATGTCAAAAAAAAATTCTCAAGAAATTTGCATGATTGTTACATCAACTCTACAGATAAAATTATATAGCATTCACAAAGAATTTACAATCAATGATAGTGGAAGTAGATGCACAGGTATTGAACTGCTTACATGTTCCTCCTGCAAGTTCTGAACAACAACAACCCCCAAATTAACAACATCTATCGTGAAGGAAACAAGGTGGCGCATGCACTGGCCACTCATAAAAGCTATGACACTGAAGAAGTACACAATGAAGAAGAAACAAGTTTTTGCAATATTCCTCCCTATTTTTATACTACCATATTTAAATAAAGACTTTTTAGAGGTAAAATCGTTTAGATCTACCTAACCTTAAAAGACAATTTACTTTACTTTATGAAAAGCCTCTCCCCGTTATTATGCCGAGGGTCTACCAGAAACAGTCTTACTACTATTGGGATTGAAATAATCAGAACGTCATGCGAAATCTAATAATTACAAACCTTGAACGGCGACACATAAAATATACTAGAATAAGCATAACATTGATATAGTTTGGTCAAGTGACCTACATATTGGGAAAACTAATATAAAAAAACATAAAATCTATTGAGAGAATAATCTCCTCCTAAACTAAACTCTCTAAACGATTACATTGTGGATGTTATTGTGTTATGTCTGAGAATAAAAGATCTTCTATTTATAGAAGTCCAAAACTTCTACAAGAAAAGAATAAATATGGTAGAATCATTTTCTGCCAAGAAAATATTTTCCACCAATGAAATTCATTTTGAAGTAAAACACAATTATTGAAGAATCCAAATAAGGTAGGAAATTCAGGACAAATCCTAACAAATCTCCCTTTGGCCTAAATTTTCTGACAAAATAATCTTGATTCTCCATCTTCATATAATCTTCATCATTGCTGTTTGATATGTTTAAAAATGGAGTCCTTGCGGGTTAAAAATGAGCCATTTGAAGGGTTAAAATTGAACCTTTGCAGGGTTAAAAATGAGCTCCTTGCATGGTTAAAACTGCCCCCTTTGAGGGGTTAAAAATGTTTTTTTTTTGTTTTTTAAAGATATAGCAGCAGCATTGTTGAAAATATCATTAAAACTTTTTTTCTTCACATGTAGTAGCTCAGATTTTTTAATTTTTTTTTTATTATTTGATAAAAAAATCTTCATTATCATGAATAGACTGCAACTTGATATGAATCTTTCTTGAACATGTCTTCAACCTCGTTGAACCATTGACTCTAATACCACTTGTTAGAGTCGAAATAAATCATGACGTAATGCGGAAGCTTATAATTGCAAACCTTGAACTTGCGATAAATCAAACGACATAGAAAATATATTAAAAGAAGCATAATATTAATATGGTTTGGTCAAGTGATCTACATCTTAGGAAAATTAATATAAAAAAACATAAAATTTATTGAGAGAATAACCTCCCCCTAAATGAAACTATCTAAACGACTACATTGTGAATGATATTATGTTATGTTTGAGAATAAAAGATTTCTATTTATAGAAGTCTAAAACTTTTCATACAAGAAAATAATAAATATGATAGAGTCTTCTTCTACAAAGAAAACATTTTCCACCAATAAATCATTTTTGAAGTAAAATACAATTATTGTTGAATCGAAATAAGGTAGGAAATTCAGGACAAATCCTAGCATCTACCTCCCAAGGTAGGGGTAAGGTCTGCATAATATACTCTCTTCAGATTCCACTTTGTGGGATTTCACAGAATATGTTATTGTTGTGGTTATAAAAAGCTTCGTTTCGGCCAAAAAAAAATTATTAAAAAAAATTCAGTGGAATTGATATAATTGTGTTATGGTTTAATCATTTTTCTGATCTCTCGTCTTACAAAACAATTTGATGGTATCTAAATAATACATATAGTTATTTAAATCTATATTTTTAAAAAAAATTTGAGGAAACCCGCAGCAGCCTCTACCATAGCTTCTGTCACAGCCTCTGCCCTTCGGGTGAGCACTCTGTGCTGAGCACTGAGTAAACACGCTCTTATGCAATCGCTCGTAAACCACACAGGAGATATAAAACGCACTAAATAAACCCCGTGCTACAAGCTAGATTGAGAAGGCATTGTGGGGGGATTCGATCTCAGGCTTCTTGTGTGGAAGTCACCCACCAAACCAACTCAACCACACCCGAAGGTGCAACTACATATTTAAATAACGGAATTACAAGAAAGTTTTAGAAATTCAATTATGAAAAGAGAGTGGCATATTTCTTCTTTTTGTTTCCTTAAAAAAGTTTTGCATATTAGTCATATATTTGTAATGGCGTTTGTTTAAATTTTTTAGTTTTTGAAAACAGTTTCTTTTTCTAATTTTCTATTTGCCAAAAAGGTTACATTAATCCTGCATGTCAGAAGCACTCAACTAGGATAAATTAAGAGTAAATTATTAACTAGTACTATAGTATAAAATTTATTCTGAAAGTCTTATCTATCTGTCTCAATTAAAGAATCTCAAACTGTTTGTAAGAACAGTATCTGGTGATATTATAAGATTTCGTTACTATTAGAAAATGCGTACAACATAAAATAATAGTAAAAAAATATGTTCCTTCATTCTATTCATTTATAATATATAATAATATAAAAATATTTAAATTAAGTAACTAATTAATTTAATTACAATAAGAAATATAATTCTATCTAAAATAGGAGATCTAATTACAATAGGAATACAATTTCACCTAAAATAAGAGATATACAATTAATAAAAGAATATTCGGAAAATATTCTATTACACCCCCGCAGTCGAAGCGGGAGGTTCACGAACATTGAGAACACTGAGACTGGCTCGAAAATCATCAAATAGTATGCGCGGAAGTCCTTTAGTGAAGATGTCCGCAATCTGATATATGGAAGGAGCATGAACGACACGAACTTGACCACGAGCCACTTTTTCGCGAACGAAATGAATGTCCATCTCAATGTGTTTAGTGCGCTGATGTTGGACGGGATTGTCGGAAAGATATATCGCGTTAATATTATCACAGTAGACCAGTGTTGCCTTTTGAATCGGGCAGTGAAGCTCAAGTAGAAGGTTACGGATCCAACAAGACTCATAGACGACGTTGGCGACGCCTCTGTACTCTGCTTCAGCACTTGATCGAAATAGTGTAGGTTGCCTTTTGGAAGACCAAGACAATAGTTTATCCACTAGGAAAATGCAGTAACCAGACGTGGAGCGTCGGGTGTCAGGACATCTACCCCAATCAACATCAGAATAAAGATACCAGTGAGCGAGGAGCAGTATAGATGTAATCTTAAGTGAAGTGTACCTTTGACTTATCATAAAATACGTTTGAGGGCATGCATGTGTGCTTCCGTCGGATTGTGCACATGTAGGCATATTTGTTGCACGACATAGGATATGTCATGTCTCGTGAATGTGAGGTACTGCAAGGCCCAGCCATGCTACAATAGTGAGTCGGGTCTAAATATGGGGGGCTGGAATCAGCGCTGACCTTGGAATTGGTGTCTACTGGCGTGTGGGATGGTTTGCAAGATGTCATGCCTGCACGGTCAAGGATCTCTTCGGCGTACTTCTTCTGACACAGAAATAGGTCGTTAGAATGTAAAGTGACAGAAATGCCCAAGAAATAACTCAGGGCCCCCAGATCCTTCATAGCAAACTCAAAGAAAATGAGAGACATAATGGACCAGCGGAGAGAATCAGATGATGTGGTGAGGATGATGTCATCAACATATAATAATAGGTAAGTCATGTCTATACCCTTGATGTAGATGAACATGGAATTATCAGATCTGCTGTGTGAAAAAACGATAGAGGAGACATAACCGACGAACCGCTGGTACCATGCTCGAGGAGCATGTTTCAGTACGTAGAGTGATTTTCGCAACAGACACACATAATCCGATGAATAGGATCCCTGAAACCCATAGGCTAATGCATATATACCATTTCATGAAGATCCTCATGTAAGAAGGCATTCTTGACATCAAGCTGATGAATGGGCCAAGACTTGGATAGAGCAATGCTGAGGACGGTCCGGATGGTTGTGCGCTTTACGACCGAGCTGAACATTTCATCACAGTCCCCACCCACCTGTTGAGACCTGACATCACCTACAAGACGAGCCTTGTACCTCTCAAAAGAACCATCAGATTTTTTTATGTCTAAAAATCCACATAGAACGAATAATGTTAGCATCAGGTGGACAAGGTACTAGGTCTCACGTCTTATTATCAATAAGAGCATTATATTCATCAATCATTGCAGCTTTACAATTAGGGTCGGATAAGGCATCCTTCGGATTTTGAGGAACAAAAGGAAGGGACAACTGAAACAGATATGTTAAATAACCGTTTAGGTTTATGAATTGCGTGAATAACATAGGTTTCCACGGTCCGAGTGCGTGTCTTGGGATGTGAGATGGGAGGAGGGTGTGACGCGGTACTGCCAGAAAGAAGATGACGGGCAGGGCTGGTAGGACCGGCTGCCCGATGCTTGGTTTGCAGTGAGGTGGCTGCAGAATCATCTTGAGATGGGCTGTTCCGGGCCACCATCGGCAGAACTGGGTGGGCAGTGTGTCCTGGACGGTCCGAGGTGTGGAGGGTGTCAGGGTCTAGGACGATGGACTATGTAAATGATGAATTGGAATAGGGTTCACGCTACATCTAGAATGTTGTAAGAATGCCGAGGTGGCGAGTTTAGAGAGGCAAAGGGAAATTTAGACTCATCAAATTGGACATGGCGTAAAATAATAATTTTACGGCTTGATAAGTCACAGCACGAGTAACTACGATGATTGGCGGGGTAACCCAGAAACACACACGGGGAAGACTGAGGTTGGAGTTTGTGAGTGGTCAGATAGAGAGGATAACAGAGAAATCCAAAGATACGTAAGTGTTGGTAGGAAGAGTTCCTATGAAACAGAACTTGAGTGGGCGATCGTTGTGCTAGAGACTTATTTAGGATTATGTTTAAGAGATATATGGCCATGGAGAGTGCGTAATGTCATAATTGAGGGGGAATTGAGGGGAATTGAGTGTAAAATAGAATCTCCCGGATGTCCTAATCTAGAGTGTCATAAGAAAGACGAAAGAGCAACAAAGGTTGATGGAATCGAGGTTGGATTGTTGACGGTGTTTAAAATAGGGTAGAGATCTCCGTTGCTGTCACATCTCATTATTCGTCTCCCTGTCGTAAAATCCTTCACAGAAAAATCAAAAAGATCAAAGTCAAGGAAAATATTATTATCAGTTGTGAAACATAACACAAATATTAGATTCTTAATGAGTTTAGGGGCATGAAGGATATTTTTTAAGATTAGCGGTGGATGTGGTGGGGCTAAGGATGAATGACCAAAACCGCGAATGGGAATGCCTTGTCCACTACCAATAATAATATTCCAAAAAAATTACTCAAATTGGAATAAGACGAGAGTGTACCTTGTGATGCCGTCATGTGAGATATGACGCCTGTGTCCATATATCAATTTTCGTCTGGAGCGTTGAATGACATTGTATTCATAGCTGCCCCAATGTCAGTTGGTGCATAAGTTGAGGGCCCTGTGCAGTGTATGCCTGTTGGGGATGTGGGCCGAGTATACCAGGGTGGACATGTTGGTTCTGAGGTGGAGTCCACGAGGATGTTGAATACGAGTTAGGAGGAGAGGCCTATGACAGTAGGGCTCACACGGCCCACGACGGAGGCTGCTACCACTGTCGCGGTCGCTGCTGGCTGTTTCCTGCCGGCAAATACTGCACCTTTCCACCGCCGTTGTTGCCAAAATTCCATTCGTTGCGGCCCTTGTCGGACTGCCTGCTCCGGCGGTTGTTGCGGGTGGATGCGGGCTGTTGCGGGTCCTCGGGCCGGCGGTTCTGGTTGCCGGAGTTGGAGGCACTGCCTTCGACGGAGGGCCCGACGATGATGGTGGGTGGCGTCAGAAATATTGGCCTTAGTGGTGTTGCGCTTGATTTTCCGGGTTTTCTCAAGAATAAACTTCGAACGGGCCTCATAAAACGGAGGTAACGACGTGTATTGCTGAAGGATGGTGGTAATGACGTCATTGGATTCGTTCAAGCCTGCAATAAGTTGCATGACCAATCGCTGATTAGTGACTGATGCGCCAACGTTGGAGAGTTGGTCGGCAAACATCTTGAGTTCTTGACAATATGCAGACACGTTTGGATAATCGTCCTGATGAACATCTTTGAACTGATTTTCAAGGTATAACGCTCGTTGAGCTTTGTTGTCGTGGAAAATACTTTCCAAACGTTCCCACGTTTGGTGGGAGTGACATCGGTCTCAATGATGGTGTGCAACATATCATTAGAGATTGTGCCGTATATCCATTGGAAAACGGTTGCGTCCAAACGAGACCATAGTATATCATCAGAAGTCGAAGCCGAGGGTAGGTCTGTGGACTTCGGTGTAGGAGGGATGATGTTGTCTATAATTTCGTAAACACGACAATGGATCTTAAAAAGCTCTGTCGACGAGGAGTATTGACTTTTTTCCATCTCAAGGGTGATATGGATGAATTATTTGATGTTGTTTACTGCAAGTGCAGGATGAAATTTGGTTTTGTCAGCCATGGAAGATGAAATTTAGGAGGAGAAGAGAGAGAATGGTTGGAAAAAAACACTAGGGTTCCGTAGGGGTGGCGGCCGAGAGCTATGATCGGCGGCGGTGGAGGTATTTTTAGGCTACTGATATCATAAAAGAATATGTTCTTTGATTGTATTCATCAATAATGTATAATATATATGATAGTACAAGAATATTTAAACTAGATAACTAATCAACCTAATTACAATAAAAAATGTAATTCTATTTAAAATAAAAGACCTAATTATAATAGAAATACAATTATATTTAAAATAAAAAATATATAATTAATAAAAAAATATTCGAAAAATATTCTATTACGACAATCTTGGTCACAGGTGGTAGTTCATCAACTTGATATAACTGAAAGCCTTCAAGACTGCAAGACGTATATTAAATTCGATTCTTTGGATTTAGTAAAATTAACAATTAAGGTTATTAATTTCCTTTGAGTTCACTCTTCGTCAGACCTATTACACACCTAGTAAGTGGATACATCAATTGATTGAGCCCCAATATTTTATTCGCAACTTTAGCTACTCGGTTTAAAGCTTTTCTTTTCATTTGTTTATTAAAAAATGGCACCCCGAAGTATTAAGCTTTCGTTATATGTGAAATTCGAGAAAAGGCTGGATTATAAAAGTCTATTGTACGCAGTCTTAACGAGGGTCCACTTAGTTTTTTTTTATTTTGATTCAAAATAATTGTTCACTTGCATAAATAAGAAGAAATTAATTTTATTTTTTTGAATTACCTTTATTAAGTGCTACGTAACTAAATTCCAATATGTCAAGTTAATAATAATATGCAAATTTTAATCCAAGATAATTTAATCAAACCTTATTTTAAAAATAAAATCATTATTTTCTTAAGAATGTGTTAAAGTCCATGTGAACACTTATTTTGGTCGGAAGGAAATATTTTGTTAGACAGATATTCAATTACTTTATCAGAACTATCCTTTAACAGTTTGTAAGGTTATCCTTCTTCTACTTGTCACGAATTTTCTTGTTTTTGCATATTATTTTTTCACTGTCATTGCCATATAGAGAGAGGTGTTATTGAACAAAGTATTGGAGTAATGTCCATCTTTTCTATTTCATAATGTGAGGTACATATACACATACGCTAAACTCTAATTAAGGAAAGCAATCAGAAGATATACGCTAGGCCATTTACAACAACAATAACAACAACATACTCAGTGAAATTTCATAAGTGGAATCTGAAGAGGGTAGAGTGTAAAATCGACCGAAACCCCTGCTTTTGCCAGCATGACAGCAAGCACGGACTGGCAGCAAGGAGTCAAATGAATGATCAAATATTAACAAAAAATTTGAGAAAGGGGCACCCCTACTATACCCCTAAACTACAAGCTAGCGCGCAACGACACCTTACCTCTACCTCGAAAGGTAGAAAGGTTGTTTTCGATAGACCCCCGACTTAGAATAAAGCAATAACAGAGCAGGTTCAATAGGAAAGAGAATCGTAGAACAAGAGGCAGTAAATAATAACAGAAATCGAAGGACAAGAAACTACAGGAGAAATACTACAACTAATAGTAAGGTAGGAGCAAATAGCTACAACAAAATAATATGTCAAGCGGAGAAAATGAGGCAGTAAATAACAACAGAAATCAAAGAACAAGAAACTACATGAGAAATAATACGACTACTAGTAATACAGAAGAATAAGCGAGACACCTACTAACTACTAACCATCTACTCTAATCCGTGTCCTCCACAACCTCCTGTCTACGGCTCTGTCCTCGATAAGATGCAACTGCGCCCAGTCCCGTCTAAGCACCTCAATACTTCTTCGGCCTACCTCTGATCCTCTTGAAGTCATTCATAGCCACCTACTCATACTTTGCACTGGGGCATCCACACACCTCTGCACATGTCCAAACCATTTCAGTCTCGCTTCCCGCATCTTGTCCTCAATCGAGGCCACTCTCACCTTGTCTCTAATATCTTCATTTCTAATCATATCTCTACTAGTATGCCCACACATCAACCACAACATCTTCATTTCTGCAACTTTCATCTTCTGAACATGAGAGGTCTTTACTGGCCAATACTCCGTCTCATACAACAAAGTTAGTCTAACCACCAAGTTTTGGTAGAACTTTCTTATCACACAAGACTCCTGAAGTGAACATCCATTTCATCTACCCGTTGCAATATGATGTGCGACATCGTCGTCAATCTCTTCATTGCCTTAGATAATAGACCTAAGATCCTTTATTTTGGATGACAAGTGTATCAAGTCTTACATCCACGTCGGCCTCACACATCACACCACTAAACTCACTCCAAGTATTCTGTCTTGGTCCTACTCAACCTGAACCCTTTAGACTCCAGGGCCTGTCTCAAACCTCCAGCTTAGCATTGCTCCCCTGCAGATCTCGTCAATCAGCACAATATCATCCGTAAATAACATACACTAATGTACCTCTCTCTGGATATGCCACGTCAAAACATCCATAACTGAGCCAAATAAAAACGGATTGAGAGTTGATCCTTGGTGCAATCCCATCACTACTGAAAAGTGCTCCGCATCTCCTCCCATTGTCTTATCTGGGTCTTGGCTCCCTCGTACATGTGCTTGATCACCCTAGTGTACGTCATAGGTACACATATTTCCTATAAGCACATCCATACAACATCTCTAGGAACTTTGCCGTAAGCCTTCTCAAGATCGATGAACACCATGTGCAGGTCCTTCTTCCTCTCCCTGTACTGCTCCAATAGCCTCCTCACAAGATGAATAGCCTCTGTTGTTGAGCGCCCGACATGAATCCAAATTGGTTCTCTGAAATATCCACTCTTCTCCGCACCCTCATCTCCACCACTCTCTCCCAAACTTTCATAGTATGGCTTAACTGCTTAATCCCCTATAGTTGACGCAACTTTGAATGTCTCTTTAGTTCTTATACAACAGAATCATCGTACTCCACCTCTGAGGTGTCTACGTGCATTCTGTAACAAAAAGGAAATAAATCTTTAAATTCAACAAAAACTTTATGATTTATTTAATAATGGTGTAAGAATTTCACAGGTATAATATATTTTAAATTGTTCCCACGGGTTATTTCACCCTATTTATTAGGAAAAATAAATAAAATGCACCCTGAACTTGTCCCGAAATATCGACTTCACACTCCAACTAAACGAACGACCTATTACCCCCTTACACATTTAAAAAATAAATTTAATACCACCCTGACACACATATAACCAGTCACATAATGTGAGGTGTTTTACACTCGCGCCACTTCATTGCCATGTCAGTGCCACGTCGGATACATATCAAATTTTCTTTAGAAAATATCCATGTCATCCTAATAGCTTCTTCTTCATTATAAATAGACCTGTCCAAAGCTCGGGTCGAGCCGAGTCAAGTGGCTTTTTTTTATGCTTGCCCGACCTTGACCCTATTTGTTTTTTAATTTTCCGACCCTGGCCCTGACTCTTCGGGGACCCTACGGGTCACAAGTCGGCCCTGACCCGCTCTACAAAACAAAATAAAAATATTTTTTTATTAAAATAACAATCGTCTAACTTCAATGTTTATCACACAAAATCACTTTTCTATATCTTTTATTACATAAAAGTCATTCAACTTTAAAATTTATTACTTATTTTTTAAGTGTTAATGAAATTTACTATACAAATGGACATATTAGTAACAAAAAAATAGTCAAATCATATTAGTAACGAAAAGATTCTTCTTCGTTTGTCCTTTTACCTATATTACTTATCAAAATTATTAATTATAATCTTTTAAGTGCACAAACTGGGAGTAAAATGTATAACCAATTCATAGAATTTCGTAATAAAGTATCTGTTAAACTCTATTTGTATTTCATTGTCACTTTGCAAAGGAAAATAGTAATATATTGGGATTATACCAAAGAGAATTTAGATATATTTCAGTTTATTACATAGACATAGTATGATCAACATTAATAAAATAAAAATTAATATGAACGGGTAAGGGTCGGATCACTGGTCGGGCTGGGACGGGTCAGACGGGTAAAAAATTCTGACTCTGGCATGACCCTGACCCTGCTCGGTCCCCGCTTTTTCGAATCGGGTGGCTCACGAGTCAGATATAAGCTGACTCTGACCCTGATTTTTCCGGGTCGGGTCAGGCTGGATCGGGCGGGTCACCGACCCGATGGACATGTCTAATTATAAATATGTAAAAAAAAGTTATTTTTAAGATAAAAGGAATTTTTGCGGGTCCTACTTGGACTTTTAGTTTCTCTACTCTGTTTTCTTTTTTCTTCCCATCAATGGCAGATCTGCCATGGACACACACTTCATGACCTTCTCCATTTATATACTGCAATCGACGCCTCCATCATCACCCATAATAACAGATAACTACAACCTTTTATCCCAACACCATCACTATGCCTCACCTCTCCTTCAGGATATCTCCGGCAACTAAGTTCTTGAAATTTAGAAAAGGAATTTTAAGGAAGATAAGTGAAAACAATGGAGATTTTGAGGTCGATTGAAGGAGGTTCTATGATTAAAAAAAAGGATGAAGATAAAGAAAAATTACTGATAACCTTGGCCAAATCTATGTGATGCTTCACTGGCCGGAATTTTTCCGGCAAGACTACCGGAGAAGCTGAGACGAAGAACTGCTGGCATGTCTCTCTTCTTGATCAGTATCTGGAGCTTTCAGCCTAGGTAATTCTTAATGATGATTAGAACATGGACAAAATTCTTGATGGTTTCAAGCTTTCAGCATGCCGAAAATGACAGTCACAGGGGCAGAGGAGCTGATGTTGAAGAAGGAAAAAGAAAATTGATTTTAAATGATTTAGTAGAAAGAAAAAAAAAATTAGATCTGGATTTTGTAATTGAAAAAAAGAAAAAGAAATATATTTAATCAAAACGCGCTAATTTTTTTTTAAAAATTTCGTGACACGTCAGCTTGTATAGGGGTATAAAATTCACTTTTTAAATATAATAGGGTAATAAGTCGCGTGATTAGTTGGAGTGTGAAATCGATATTTCGGGACAAGTTCAGGGTGCATTTTATGTATTTTGCCTATTTATTATAAGATTTTGTACTTAAATGTAAAACATTTCACTACTAGAAATAATGAATTAGCCTAAATTTCGTAGCTAAACAACAAAAATTATATTAATTACATTTAGTTACGGATTATCGACGATTATAAGAAAAGTCAATTAGCTAGGAGCTATTTAGCGAAGGATTAGCCAGGGATTACCGATAAATTTCGTAGCTAATTACTCCATATTTTTTAGTACCCCCTCCTCTGAATTTATATGCCACTATTTTCTTTTTAGTCAGTCCCGAAAAGAATGACGTCTTTCTTTGTTTAGTAACAATTCAACTTTAAATTTACCTTTCTACCCTTAATGAAATGATTTCTATCCACACAAATTTCTACATCTATTTTACATCATAAATTTAAAAAATCTTCCTTTATTTTTTAAATTTTGTGTCTAGTCAAACACCTTCATATAAAATGGGACAGAAGAAGTAGTGTTTATCTTCAATTACTTTGTAGTTGATCAAATAATTGCGTAAAAACCAAGTCTCTGAGACGGGGGCCATTACTCATTAGTGCATCCATGTTAAGTGGTTTAGAAAAGTTAATTCACTTTGTAAATAAATGGATCATGGGTCTAACTCAACTCCAAAAACTAGCTCAAATGGTGAGGATTGTCCAAGTCCATATAAGGAGTTATGTTTCCATTCCATTTTCGATGTGAGACTCTTACCACTCCCCGCAAGCCCAGACCTCGTTAACTGAAGCGTGGACAATATAATTTGGGGGTCCAACATCGACGAACAAAGAATTGGAATTGAATGGGCCTGACTCTGATACCATGTAAAGAATGAATCTTGGGTCTAAATCAACCCCATAATCTAGTTTGTAGGGTGATGATTGTCTAAGTCCATATAAGGAGTCCATGTTCCCATTTCATATCCGATGTGGGACTCTTAATGTTGGATATTGTAAAGTAGTACGAGAAGTAAATAAATATTACAAGTGTTCGAAAGGATAAACAAGTAGCCAATATTCAGAACTGCCGCAAAGTTGTTGAATCTTGAATCTTGATAACCTGAAACTAAGAAACACTAAATCTGGATTGTTATAACTGTGTGCTGAGTCGAGAGATGACTCTCTGTCCTTAAGACAAGATTGCCCCGTATATATGCTTTTACGTTAACGGGCAATAGTCTCCCAAGATAAAACAACAACTAATCAACACTACAAAGCAAATAGGTTGATTCTGACGAAGAAAACAAACACGAAACGACTTGCTGAAGAATGAAAAATGAAGGAAGAGTTTCTGTTTTAGTCCCAACGTTTCTGCTTACGTTTTGGACTTTCTGTTTCTCTTCTGTTTTGTCTTTGTGTCTCATTTTTCTGTGTATATACTGTTCACACAATTCAGCCCAAAAGGCTTCAATATATAGCATGAGGGGGGACTTCTCAACTGCCAAGGGTTGTTTAAGGCTATTGAAGTAGGGAGTAAACTGTCAAGTAATGGTTGTTTATGGCCATTGAAGGAGGGTGTAATTTAGCCATGTAATGGCTGTTAATGGAGGGAGTTAATCAGCCAAGTAATGACTGATTAATGCATAATAATCAACTCCAATGGTAGGCAGAAACGTTCTGTCTTCCGTCGTTCCCAAATTCAACTTTCCAGAAACTCTAGGGACCAAACTGTAAATATTAAATAATTTGGGGTCCAAAGAGATAATATCAGAAGAAGCCCAAGTACCAAGTCCCAAGTCCGAAGTCCCACGACCCACGACCCGTGACCCAAGACCGGAGCCCGAGCCCGAGCCCGGACCGGACGGGCGGGCGGCGGCGGCGCGCGCGTGGGCTTAGCCTTGAACCCAAACACATCTAGGTCCTCCCTCCTTTAAACACATGGGTTACCCCTTGGGGTCCCAAACCCTTAGCCAATTTAGAGACTTATAAATAGAGCAATTTTTCTTTTTCCCACCAATGTGGTAGATTTGTCCCACACCATATTTCCATGCCTCAAACACCTTACTTCGTGGGCCAATATCTCTTTCATTTCTCAATGAAATTTGACCATTCTTAGCCCTACTCACTTAGTAGATTATGCACGTGTGCAGAGACAAAGCCTCTAACATGCGGAACCCTAGTGTTTAATTCATTAAATATGGGTGGACGCACTTCTCCACCAAAGGCAAATTTCCAACAATCCCCTCTTGAAAGAGATTTTGGCGCACACACATGGTGCCTACTTTCAGAAATCTTTCAGCGAAAAGATATTGCATCAAGAGAGGTAGCTTCGGCTTTGAACCATCCCTAGTTGAATACCATCGGACTTACTTACTGCCCGGTGAACGCGATGTCTTGAACCGTCAGTGTTTAGTGTAAGTCAAGACAATGATACCAACACAATAACTCTCCTTATTCGTTTTCTTCTTATTATTTTGTCCGTGGACACACTTGGATTCTTAAGTGCGTTCAATTGAGGGGCCTGTCCTCGCACTTAAATATGTGATCTCCTATAAGGTATACTGCTATACCCCACTTCACAAGTGTTAGGAATCATTAAAAGTTTCCCCAACCTTAACCTCATCCGTTTGAGGATCGTTAAAGGTTTGGAAGCTTAATCTTTACCCACCATACATGTATCACTTTAATGTCTATCGCGGGAACAACTTTGGATTCATGTTTCCCTATAGAAATCATCATCCGATGTGCTCTTGCTTCCACCGAAGCGCTCAACTGAACCTTTTGCAACTTAGTTTTCCCATTGAACTAAATTCTTAGGATTTTCAGTCAGTATGGTTGGGTTACCACCGCAAAGGTTCGTATTATTTGGATTTTAAGCCCATTCCCCTAGACAGGTAGAACACTTGATCATCGGGTAGTCCCTTAGTTAAAGGGTCCGCTATATCCTTTGATTAGTAATCAAGGAAGCGACACCCATGATAATCAACTGCCATACGGTCTTATGTCTCCGACAGATCCTGACAGATATGTCCAGACGCCGTCATCCGTGTCCTTCCTGAAGCCGACCGGCTAGCCACAGTGTATAACCGCTGAAGGCACGGGTTTCTCCCAATAAATGACATCCTCTAAGGAGTCATGAAGTTACTCAACTTCTTTAATGCTTTGTGTAAAGCGATAAACTCTGATTCCATCATGAATCGGCCGATGCAAGTTTGCTTAGAGGATTTTTCAAGACCCACCATACACATTTACTTGTGGCATTGGTGTTCTTCATATCTGATGTCCAGTTTGCATCACTGTGTTCTCCCAGAACCGCTGGACATCCAGAATACCATAATCCATAGATAAGCGAATATTTCAAATATCGTCATATCCGAGTTAATGCCTTCTATCGATTATTTCCAGAATCACGAGTGAGCCTTAGTTCAACTGATCTTCTTTGTAGGCCGAGACCAGGTCGGTTGTAGTGTGTACAATACATTGAAGTACACGTGACCTGCGCATATCGCTCCTTGTCTATGGGTGCACCACGATTCCAATCAGTTCTATGATTCATATCCATTGGTGGATTCAACGAGACTATCAACTATCTCACAACTGAGTTTGGAGTTAGACCAGTCCGTTAGATGTCTTAGAAATCCAATTCCTAAGATGTCATCTGTGATAGCCATATCTTTTGTTTCAATATAATTTCCACTCTCAGACTATTGGTTTTCCAACTGTTGTCTTTCTAACTTCAAAGTCAATGTTTCTGTGGTCAGATTCATTGTTTCTATGGTCAGATTCATTGTTTCTATTTTATCTGAAACTTTCAGGACCAAAATGTAAACATTTCAGGGACCAAAATGAAAGTTCAGGAAGAAGCCCAATAGTCCAGCAAACCAACTATGATCCTCTCCTTCCAACTCTCCGGTTGGGAAGACTGTTTCAACATCCATTCCACGCAAGACTGCAATGGCCCAGGATGTTAAGCTATTCACAGGAGAGCACATGTACAAGTAGACGAGACTTTATACTCGTCAGTAGATTCATCTACTTTGTACTCACTTTTGAGTATCCTTTTTCACAACCCAAAGTTTTTTTTCCCGGAGGAAGATCAACCATTACGCAAGTATGGTTCTATATGATGGAATCTATTTATCTCTTTGTAGCTTCTTTCCAAAGCAACGCTTTTGGAGATGACAATTATTTGTTAATTGTCCATGGTTTGTTCTCAACCATACAAGCTAGAAGGCCTGGAACAAGTCTTTGTCCCCTCTTTGCTCCATCTCGGTTCAACATATAGAATCCCTGAGTTCTGCAGATCTGGAATATTAAGTTTCGAATAGACAACAACTTCCGAGTCCTGTAGATACGGAACGTCTAGTTCCGGACAGTAAGGCCCTCGCGGGTTCTTGTTAACCTTGAGCAATTACTTCTTTTTCCTTTTCAAGGAAAGTTATCTTTCAAAGAATTCAACATTCTTTGACACCAAGAGGCGATAAGCGCTACTGTTATTTGCAGATCCAGTGGATATGCAATCTACAGTCTTAGGTCCAACTTGACCTATTTCGGTATTCTAACTTTTACCAAGTCACCCCACATCACAATATTTGTATATGAGATCCTTTCCATGTTTCACACGGAGAGTTATCCTTATCCTTATGCGTATTTCTGTTGAGAATCGCATTAGTGGTAAGGATCGCCTTGCCCCACATATTTTGGGCGTACGACTTTGCGATTGGCTAACACCGTTGGATTGAGTTAAGTAATGAGGAGTCGTTTAATGGACATTGAAGGAGGGTGTAATTCATCCAAGTAATGGTTGTTAATGGATGGAGTTAATCATCCTAGTTATTGCTGGTTAATGCACAATAACGCCCCCAAAAATCAACTCCAACGGTAGGCAGAAACTTTCTGCCTACCGTCGTTCCCAAATTCAACTTTCCAGAAACTCTAGGGACCAAACTGTAAATATTAAATAATTTGGGGTCCAAAGAGATAATATCAGAAGAAGCCCAAGTCCCACGACCCACGACCCGTGACCGGACGGGACGGGCGGGGGACGGCGGCACGCGTGTGGGCTTAGCCTTGAACCCAAGCACATCTAGGTCCTCCCTCCTTTAAACACATGGGTTACCCCTTGGGGTCCCAAACCCTTAGCCAATTTAGAGACTTACAAAGAGAGCAATTCTTCATTTTCCCACCGATGTGGTAGATTTGTCCCACACCATATTTTCATGCCTCAAACACCTTACTTTGTGGATCAATATCTCTTTCATTTCTCAATGAAATTTGACGATTATTGGCCCTACAGTCATCTACTCACTTAGTAGATTATGTACGTGTGCAGAGACAAAGCCTCTAACATGTGGAACCCTAGTGTTTAATTCATTAAATATGGGTGGACGCACCTCCCCACCAAAGGCAAATTTCCAACACTTAATACTCACCGACACGCCCAGACCTTGTTAACTGGAGCGTGGATAATATTATTTGGGGGTCCAACATCGGTGAACAAAGAATTGAAATGAAATGGGTCTTACTCTGATACCATGTAAAGAATGAATATTTGGTCTAACTCAATCCCATAGGCTAGCTCAAAGGGTGAAGATTGTTCAACTTTATATAAAAAGTCCATGTTTCATTCCATTTTCGATGTGGGATTCTTAACGTTATTCATGTATTAGACTCTTGATATTGGATCGAGTTTTGAGGTATATATATTAAATTATCATTGCAAAAGTTTTAGATTAAGTATATTTTAGTTAGGTCCTTGTTATAGGATAATCCTCTACTTTATTTGATGTCCCAAAAGATAAAGTTAATCCTCCACTTTTTTTACATGTCATGAACAAATGTTGACTAGTTCAGTCAGATCCTTCACTTTCAAGCTATATCTCATATACTGTTTTGAAATTAATGATTATTTTTTCTGCTTTATAAAGGGTATTCAAATTTAATTTATACATTTCACATATTCTGAATCATGATGAGTTATTCATGCCAAGAAAATATCAAAACGCCCAGACATGAAATATTTCAATTATAGGTATATAATGGCATCAAAAGAAATTTACATAGATTACTCCATCTATCGTATAAAGATTTAGTTGTGTTGAGACTCAAAAATAATTTAAGTGTTTAGCCGAATTCAGCGATAGCCGAACTGTTTCAGAGCCGAATTTATTCACAGCCCTCGACTACAAGAACTTCATTGGCTACTAAGGCATCTTAGTCGAGTTGTCAGTTAGAGGTACGATTGGGACCCACTCAAATGCAGACGCTTCAACGATCAAGTCAAAAGGACTTCAGGACCCCTGGAAGCAGTAACGGCCAACAACAACTAAAATAAAGGGCCATTATCCAAGCAAGAAGAGTAGAGGGCGAGAAAATCGGCACTACCTCCCCTATAGTCGGCCATTAAAATTAGTGGGTTACTTGATGACTGACATGGGGGGCACTATGTACAATTTTTTCCCTTTTTTTTGTACTATAAATAGGATCATTCTTTGTACATAACACACACAATCAATCAAACAACTCAAATTTTATCTATCTCTATCCTTTACTTTATTTATCCTTTACCGCTTTTACTGCACTCAGCTGCATTCATGTTTCTTAACTCTTAGTTTACTCATACCACCGTCCTAAAATTTTTTGGAGTAGTTGGGGAACCCATTGCTGGAAATTAGATTTCTGTTTCCGATTCAAATTTCTTAAGTTAATGAATCAATTTGTCTTCCGATTTCATCAGCCGATAAAACGGCAAAGAACAAAATTCGGGGCGAGAACAGATTGGACAACCAAATCATTCATTTACCTCAAGGTTTTGAATCTTATGTTGTTTTACGGTGTTCAAATGGTATGATCTTCTTATTTAAAAATTTAAATTATTATATATGAAAAAATCTTATATATATATATATTTGTAGTTTAGATGCTTCCTCACATGTAAATTTGATTTTTAATAGACTGTATACCAATTTTTTTTTGATAATATGTCTTACTGTTCATTTCTACTTCACATTGATGCTCGCTTTGGAGACTAAACAGTGAAAATAATACGTAACAGTCAGTCAAGTAACTGAAAGAAATAATTCCCTCGATTATTTTCATTGATTGAATAGATATATATACAAGTTACAAAGCCTTCTTCTACCATAATTCTAACTCTACAATTATGGTAACTCTACAATTATGGTAGTGTATATTCCTAATTATGGTAACATATATATTACAATATATTACACATATATTTTCCTAATATACAAGATTCTTACCTTGTCTAATATTAACAATTACCAAAAGAATTAGAGCCAAATCCGCCAAAGAAATCCGAGAGACAAATATGGCCAAATCCGAGAGCCATAAGGCATTGCCTTATTTAACACACCCATAGTCATAGCGGGCGGTCTTCAACGCCGAGGCTTGTCCCTAAAATCTTCAAAGAGAACCGCTGGTAGACCCTTTGTAAAGATGTCTGCAATTTGATAACGCGACGGGACATGACATACGCGAACTTGACCCTTTGCAACCTTTTCGCGGACAAAGTGAATGTCCATTTCGATATGCTTAGTACGTTGGTGTTGAACTGGGTTACCTGAAAGGTAGATGTCACTAATGTTATCGCAATATACCAAGGTTGCCTTCTGAATAGGATAATGAAGCTCCAAAAGCAAATTACGTAGCCAACATGATTCGGAGACCACATTCGCCACCCCTCGATATTCTGCCTCGGCACTTGAGCGTGATAGGGTTGCCTGACGTTTTGCTGACCAGGAGATCAAGTTGTTTCCAAGGAACATACAGTAGCCAGAAGTCGACCGTCTGGTGTCAGGACAACCACCCCAATCAGCATCCGTGTAGGAAACAAGTGTGGATGTAGATGACGGATACAAGTGCAACCCATAGTCTAGTGTACCCTGAATATACCGAATGATGCGTTTGATTGCATTCATGTGCTCAACTCTGGGATCATGCATGAATAAACACACCTGCTGAACCGCATATGTAATATCCGGTCTGATAAAGGTAAGATACTGGAGGGCCCCTGTAAGACTACGATAGCGGGTCGGGTCCTCGTATGGTGCATCTGCTGTGGCACTTAGTTTTGGGTTTGCATCAACTGGCGTGGAAGTGGACTTACAGGATGACATCCCAGCCCTCTCAATGATCTCAGCAGCATACTTTCGTTGAGACAGAAACAACCCACCTGAATGACGCTTGACGGCAATCCCCAAAAAATAACTCAAAGGCCCTAAGTCTTTCATAGCAAACTCAGAACTGAGCATAGTCATGATAGACTGGCGTAAGGCATCTGAAGAGGCAAATAAGATGATATCATCCACGCATAACAGGGATGTATGCCAAGGACGCACCACTACGGTAGATGAACAAGGAATTATCTCGACTGCTTGTGAGTGAACCCAATAGTTGAAACAAATTCAAGAAACCTCGTGTACCAGGCCCTTGGAGACTGGTTAAGCCCATACAATGATTTCTTTAACAAACAGACATGATTAGGGTGGTTGGGATCCCTGAAACCCAACGGCTGATGCATATAGACTGTTTTCTTGAGGTCACCATGTAGGAAAGCATTCTTGACATCCAACTGATGAATTGACCAAGTCTTTGAAAGAGCCAAGCTAAGCACAGTGCGAATGGTAGCCGGTTTGACCACCGGACTAAACGTCTCACCACAATCAATTCCAACCTGCTGAGTCTTACCATCACCAACAAGTCGCGCCTTATGTCGAGCAAAGGACCCATCTGAATTCTCCTTATGAGCAAATATCCACATAGACCTGATAACATTAATACCATATGGACGGGGCACCAACTCCCACGTCTTATTAGCAATAAGAGCATTATATTCATCAGTCATAGCAATTTTTCAATTATGGTCATTTAAAGCCGACACAGGATTGCGGGGCAAGGGGGATTTAGAGACATCTGAATGTAAATTAAAATGTCTTTTAGGTGTAAAAATACCCCGCTGACTTCGAGTGACCGGTCTATGACTCGGGGAAGAATTGAGAGAATTTTGGAAATTTTCTGGGCTCGGACGGATCGCCAAGAGCGGTGGGCTTTTGGCCCAAATCGAGCTTGTTGGACTCGTCGGCTGGACCAGTTCAATTGGTGGGTGGCCCAATTTCTGAAGCCATTCGATTCTTTGGAAGCTGGGCGAGACGATGCGTGGGTCCAGCGGGCAGTGGGCCCGCTGGAGGATTTAGGGTGCGGGAGAGGTCCGAAAAATTCCGAATAATATACGGGGATATTTGGTCATCCAAAAAATTATACGACTTAGGCTCGGGAGTATGAACTTTCGTAAAAGGAAATTGGGTTTCATCAAAAATGACATGGCGATTTATTATGATTTTCTTGGAGGATAAATCAAAACACTTATAACCACGATGATTCGACGGATAACCCAAAAACACACACGGGGTAGACCGAGCCTGAAGTTTGTTAATTGTGGTGGATGGGAATAACGGATAACACAAGCACCCAAAAATCCGAAGATGAGAATAAGAAGGGTTCTTATTATATAGGATTTTGAGGGGGGAAAAATATGTCAGACCTTTAGACGGAATTATGTTAAGAAGATATGTGGCCATTTGTAGAGCATGATGCCAAAAATATGGAGGTACAGAGGCATGAATTAAGAGAGTTCGGACAATGTTATTTATGGAACGTATTTTGCGTTCGGCTTTCCCATTTTGTGAAGATGTATGAGGACACGAAAAACAAAAATTTATCTCATTATTAGCACAAAACTCCCGAAACTCCCTATTGTCATACTCTTTCCCATTATCACATTGAATATTTTTTATTTCTCTTTCGAATTGAGTACGAATGAACGCTCTAAATTTGATGAAGACGGAAAACACTTGTGATTTATTCGCAATTGGAAACGTCCACAAAAATCTAGAATAATCATCTAAAAAAAGAACATAATATCGATGACCCATTGAACTAAGAACATGAGATGTCCATAAGTCGCTATGAATAATTTCAAATGGCTTTGAAGTATGAGAATTGGAGTCTATAAATGGCAGCTTAACAATTTTCCCTATAGAACAAGACTGACAAAGTGGAGTACGACTCGTACCCTTACAAGAAATAAAGCTATTTTTATCTAAAATTGATAAAATAGAAGATCCCGGATGACCCAGACGAGCATGCCACATGGAAGGAGAGATGGCTGCAAAAGATGACGGCAAGGCTGGACTCGATGGACTGAAACCGGGCATGATAGGATACAGATCCCCCCTACTATCACACCTCATGAGATGACTCCCCGTCTTGAAATTCTTCACAGAGAAATCGAAAGGATCAAATTCAAAGGAAATAGAATTGTCATTTGTGAATTTTCGGACATACACTAAATTTTTAATCAATTTAGGAGCATGTAACGTATTTTTCAAGAGGAGTGGTGGATTGGGGGGAGACAACGTTTTCTGACCATACCCTAGAATTGGAATAGAACTGCCATTACCAACAATTATCCCCCGAGGGGTGCTCAAATTGGAATAAGATGAGAGAGTACCTGATTCGGAAGTCATGTGAGTGGTGGCACCGGTGTCCATATACCAATTTGGGTCCGGTTGAGATAACCCCAGTGTGTGCATCGCGGCCTCGATATCGATGCAGTGGGGCCTGGCCAGATGATGGGCTGCGGTGGTGGGGGCCCAAGAACTCTGTCCGTGGTGCACCTGGGCCGTAGGCTGCTTTGTTGCTACCGCCATCGGGCCATCGGCGATGGGCCGCCACTGGGTATTGGGCTCGGGTGGTGGCCACCATCGCCACCGGAAAGCTATTCTTTGGATGGTACGGGTTCCACTGCCATTGGCCCCACTGCTGGGCCCATGGCGGTGGTGGGCCACTGTACCCTGGATGGGACCCACCGCCTGCTTGTTGACTACCGGAACCGCCACCAGAACCGCCGCGTTTGCCCCCGCGATTTTTGTTATTATTCTTGCGATTATTCTTGCCGCCACCATTATTATGGTTTGGCCCGAATTATTAACAAAACCCGAAGGACTAGGAGAGGATGCCACCATGACAGCTGGGCTTGCTCCGATAGCCGCCTTTTTAGCCAAACCGATTTCTTCCAACGTTAGCATAGAGCGGGCTTGATGGAAGTCGGGAAGAGGGTTGCTTTGGCGAAGGAGAGTTCCAACACCATTATAAGCCTCCGAAAGACCGGCAACCAACTGTAGAACTAGACGATTATTTGTTACTGGTGCGCCAACATTACGGAGTTGATCCGCCAACTCCTTTAGTTTCTTGCAATATGCCGAAACGTTCGGAAATTCGTCCATTCGAACGAGAGAGAATTCCTGCTCGAGTGTGACGACACGTGAATGTTGGTTGTCTTGGAATATGTCACGCAATCTATTCTATGCAGCCATAGTCGTGGTATCCGGCTCAATAATTGTTTGTAGAAGGTCCACCGAAATAGTGGCGTATATCCACCGAAGAACGGTAGCATCAAGTGTAATCCATAACTCAGGATCCTCCGCAGGAAGAGGTCTAGCGGGAGGAATGATGTGATGAAGAACTTGATAAGATATAGCGTGAATTTTAAACAACTCCGCCCACGTTGCATATTGGACGTTTTCCATCTCAAGGACAGTAGGGACACTGAGCTTGATATTGGAAACCGTGAGGGCAGGGTGAAAATTGTTCTTAGACATATTGAAAGAACAAAGAAGGAAGGGAAATTTAAGAGAGGTTTTTGAGAGCGGAAGACGAAATTTTGGAAGAGAAAAACCCGAGGAGGGGGGGGGGGGGTCTCGGCCAAAGGGAAGCAAAAGTTTGAGAGAAAAAAAACTTTTGTTTAGACCTAGTCTCTGATACCATGAAAGAAATAATCTCCTTGATTATTTTCATTGATTGAATAGATATATATACAAGTTACAAAGAATTAGAGCCAAATCTGGCCAGCAAATCCGAGAGACAAATATGGCCAAATCCGAGAGCCATAAGCCATTGCCTTATTTAACAGTAACGATAAAAAAATAAAGAACCGGTGGCTCACTTTTTCTAAGTAACGGGGAAGAGGACCGAAACGTGCGAAATCATCAAATATAAAATTGTATAAGACCTTAGTGATTAACCCAAAGTGTGGGATCCCAACTTCCGTAATAATTTCATTTTGGTCGTTGATATCATTAAAAAGAATGAAACTAATACGTAGCTATGTATCAAGGATGCCAATTTTTGTAATATTCTTTAATGAGAAATAGTACCTTGTGAAGCTACTAAATTCAAGATGAAAATAGTTTGTATAAATTCGAGGCTATGGTTACGGTTAAGTCCTATTACGCATGAATTTTCTTACGGTTATGTCACTTTTTTTTAGGGGTGGCCAGTGGGCCGGGCTCGGGTCTGGCGGGCCGGGTCTGGCGGGGTCGGGGTCAGGGCGGGACGAGCCTGGGGGTCGGGATCGGGACTAGCGGGCCTAGCGGGGTCAGATGCAGGCGGGACTGCTCGATCCGTCCGATCCCGATCCCGTCGGTATCGGGCGGGCGGGCTCGGGTCGGGCTCGGGTCGAGCGAAGCGGGAGTCGGGTTTTCCTTTTTTTTTAAATAACATATGTATAAAAAACTCAATAAACAAAACAAGATATTGTAATAAAAACATCCCAAGGTTTGTTTTTGTGCCTCTTATATTATTTAATAGACATATGATTTTTGTAATACAAATACAATTGTCTAAAATCTAAATTGCAACTTTATGGTGTTGTCCAAAAGTTGCAAATTACATAATAAAATTGCAATTAAAAAATTACATTTTCAAAAAATCTGTTCTAATTGCTTGATGATTTCATGTGGTTCTTCGGTTGGAATAGGTATTTGTTGATCAAATTGATCCACGCCGCTTCCACTACCTTCGGTTAAGATTTCGTTGTAGTTTTCATCATCTTCTTCGTTGATCTCAGGTTGACCGCACCTTCTCCGCTCCGCTCGTATCCAATCTACGAATAATACCGCAATTTCCAAGTGTCTCCGGCCAATGAGTGTCTGTGGTCTCCTATTTGATATCCGTCATAGAAAAGCGCTTTCGACGCAGTTGATGACGCTTGAATGTTCAAAACATCTCGAGCCATCAATGAAAGTGTCGGAAAGGTCTTCTCATTCCTCCAGATTTCAGCAAGTCTTCTTGTCCATCTTCATTGATAACTTCTTGATACGATGCAGAACCACGCAAAACAAAAATATCCAACTCGCTAATTTGGTTAGTAGAGTGCGGCGCACATTCTATTTACGAGGCTTTCAATACTAGCCGCGAAACAAAGATGTCTTTTGTGAGGTTGTGTTGAAGATGAAGAAGATGGTATGGTAGCCAGATGCGTTACTAGCATTTTCTTGTTGATAAAATCTATATATATTTTTGCTTTGGTGTTCTACGCTATTCACCACTTCTTCTTTAGTTTGTTCAATAGGTGGTGGGTGATTTAGATTTTTGGGACTTGGAGGTGGTAGTACTTCTATACAATCGTAAATAGTTTCAATTAGTGATTTAGTACCGTCTATTTTAATAGTAGGATTTAATCTGTAACCAATAATATAAATAGAAGGAATAGGAATAAAATATTTTTTTATTTTGACAAACATTTTTTAATAATTGCCTTATAAACTGGTTTTTCCATATATTCACTAAGTAATAAAAATATTAGAGTTATATAAAATAACATAGTTGAAATAGTAGGATAATATATACCGGAAAATTCTTTTGTTGCTTGAAAAATTTCTCTAAAAATACAATAAGTTAGGAAATTTTTACCCAATCACTATCTAAAATCATATCACTTTGGGTTTTTATTATGAGAGTTAAAAAATAAAGTTATAGGTAATTTATAGTCATAAGCAACAAGTAGTTGCTCGTATAAAGAATTCCACCTAGTCGATACTTCTTGTGGAATTCTTCTATAAGGTAGTCCACAATCGTGACAAGTTTTTTTATATTCTTTTCTACGTTGTACTTTATTACTTTTAAAAATAAAGTTTATAGCAAATTGTATTTTACTAAGAATGTCTTCAAAAAGTGATAGACCATCCTTTACAATTAAGTTATATATATGACACGCGCATTTTATATGAAAATGGTCTGGAAAAGATGGAGCTAAACTATTTTTTAACATTGTAATTGCGTAATTGTTATTAGAAGCGTTATCTAATGTAATAGTCATAATTTTATCGGTAATTCCGTAATAATCGCACACTTGATAAATATTTTCTGCAATAAAAGTACCAGTGTGCCTATCATCTATATATCTATACGCTAAAATACGTTTTTGCATAGACCATTTATAATCTATCCAATGACAAGTTACAGTTAAATAATCATGGCCGTTAGTACTACGACCTATATCAGACGTGATAGATACTTTGCCATTAAAATGATATAATGAAAAACGTAAATATTGTTGATATTCATGCGCAAATTTAAATACATCTCTCTTAACAGTTGACCTAGGAAAACCGTTAAAAGCAGGATTATATATATCTCTAATGTAATGAATAAAACCAGGAGATGAAGGAAATGAAAAAGGCAAACCCTCCACAGCAACTAATTTTGATATTGCTTCCCTATCTCTATGTTTGTTGTATTTAGAGCCTACAATTCCCCGGCCATAGGGTTAATTTGACCACAGACTTGGTCCGGACAAGACGTGATGTGAACTTTGTCCCGATGGAGGCGGCGCTATACCGGTTTTGAAGCCTGGTATTGGGCATACCTAATTGGATGAGCACTTACTACGTGTCTAATTAAACCCCGTCCCACCGTGACCTTTTCCGCTTTTAAATTTTAAAACATTTTTACAAATTTTACATATGGCTACTTGATTCTCTACGTCCCTATCAAAAATGTCCATGCATCCGATTTTAATGGTCGCTTTGTCTTGGACCTCGTCTCATACTAGGGGAATAGGAGGTATTTAGGTTGAAGGTGCACTAGTGGGCGTGTTGTCATCAATATTAGTGGGTGTATCGTCTAGATCATCGTCTAAATTAAAGTCTTCTTGAGTTCCGTAAAATAACTCCTCATCTAAATCTAATGGTATTGTAGGAAAATGTTGAGTATCAACAAAATCATCTGTGTAGGAATAAGATGACTAGAAGAAGTACCACTTGCCCTGGTTGCCTCTACTAGAAGAAGCACCCTTACCCTTACCCTTAAACATACCTTTTAATCCTTCCATTTTAATTATGATAATAAATAATTAAAGACAATAAAATTAAGTGCGCTAAATAAAATAAACAGACAATAATAATTTAATGAAGGAACGAATGTACCAAACGCCGACGTAACGTCGACGTGTAATCGAGAGGTTGAAAATTGAAACTTTGCTCGATGGAAGATCCTCAAGCTAGTTGCCAACTTCACTCCCAATTCCCAAATGAATTAATAAAATTGAATATTTAGCAAATAATGTAGAGAGAGATATTGAGAAATTAGAGAGATTGTAGGAAGATTTGTGAGAAAGATGAAGAGAAAATGAGTTATTTATAGTTGAAAAATTGGGTTAAAGTGTAAATATAATAACTTATGGGTTAAAAATAAATATTAAGGGGTAGGGGGTTGGGGAGGGGGCCTAAAATGGTCGTTGGCCAACGGCCATAATCTAAAATGGCCGTTGGTGCAACGACCATTTTTGCAAAGGGGGTTTAAGGGTCGGGGTCGGGGTCGGGCTCGGGACGGTCTCGGGGCGGGCGCGGGTCCGGCGAACTGGGCGGGCTAAGTGCAGCGGGACGAGACATCGTCCCGTCCCGAGTTCGAGTCCCGCCCCCGTTAAATTTTTTTTTTTTTTTAGAGCGGGGTCGGGGCGGGACCGGGGCGGGGTCGGGACGGGGTCGGGCCGGGGTCGGGTCGTCCCGGCCCACTGGCCAGCCTTACTTTTTTTTGATATTTTGATTCAAAGCCTCACTTTTTGGGTCTTTTAAGTTTCGGACTCCACGTAGGACCACAGTCTACCCTGACAAACACAACGGCAATGCAGCGGTATAAGATTTTGTTTTCTATCATGAAACTTATTTTTGTTCATCCTAATGAATTCTCATTTTTGTAAATGTACTATATTTCTATTATCCATTTCAGGGATCCACATTTCCATAAATTCATACAGATACAGTGTACTGAACAGCCACTGCGCCTGATGGTGATTCGTGTGGGGCATAAGGGTTTATTCAAATATCTTCATTGAAAAATTTTAAGGATCCAAAATTGTATACTCCCTCTGCTTAAATTTATGTAATGTATTTTGAATGGGCACGAAATTTTAAAAATAAAAAAGAATTCAATCGTGTGGTCTAAAATAAGTAAAAAAAAAATATGTGGTTAGAGATCATCTCGTTAAGCGTAAAAGATATTTCTTCCGTTCTAATTTATGTGACACCATTTGACTGGACACAGAATTTAAGAAATAAAAGAAGATTTTGTTATGTTTATTAAATTGTTCTTACTTTAGTGTCAACTTTTATTGACTTTTTTTTTAAAGTACATTTTAAAAATTAAGTGGGACCTAACAAGGGTAAAATAGGAATGATGTCATTAAATAGTTATCAAATAAATAAATGTGACATTCTTTTTATGGACAAATAAAAAAGAAAATAATGTCACATAAATTGGGACAGGGTGAGTAAAATTTAAAGTTAGATTATTGTCAAATAAGAAAATGTGTCATTATTTTTTAGACCGACTAAAAAGAAAAATGTGTCATATAAATGGAGATAGAGGGACTATATAATATTTGTATATCTTATTATAGTTATTTTTTTTATATATATATATAGATAGTAAATGTTGAATTTGATTGATTTTTTTCTTGATACCATGTTTCTGTTCTTTTTCTTTTTTACATGCTTCAAATTCTTTTCTTTTCTTTCTGATCGAGGATCTATTTGAAACGGACAAGATAGAGGTAAAATATGACTACATCATACCCTCCTCACTTTACTTATGCAATTATATTGAGTATGTTAATATTATTTTTTTCGTTTTTTAAAATGTTATTAATGTTATTGTTATTGAATTTGATTGATTTCATGTATTTTTTTTTATATATTTTGAGGCTCCACCACCGAGTTTTTTGTTGGGTATTCCATAATCCAGTTAATTATTTTTGTATTTGTTACTCAGTATTATCCGGACTACTCTATTTGTGGAGGGCCATCTATTGTTGTTTATATGGTATTATGTCACTGTTCATTATGTATTTTATTTGTGTACCCCACATCAGCCCCTTGTACACCAATTCCTCATGCTGGTGTGCCTCTGGTTTTGGGGGATTATTTTTTGGTACAAATGATTTTAATCAAAAATACAGTTAGAGACTTGTATATAAGGGTTTAAAGACAAGTAGGTCGTATTCGATTTGGAGATCATCTTAAGCGAGTTCGGAATGACTTATTAGATTACAAGTATGTGAGAACACTGTTCAAGTGAAATACAATAATAAGAAAGTAAAATGAATCAATAAGTTAAATCTAAAAATGAGTTATGAATCAAGCAATAGCCGAAGTTGAGAATGGTGTATTAGCTTTAGAGAGATCTTGGTTACAAATGTGAGCTCAGAGAGAATACAATGTGTCTTTCCTTCTCTTCTAAGTTTTGCACATATAGGATAAAACTTAGACTATTATGACCCCAAAAATTGTGACCATGTGAGCCTAATGATGTCACTGTGTCCACGTATGTCACGACACTCTGATCTAGGGAGGCTGATGTGACAGGAGTTGTTAGGAGTGGAGGACAACTGTGAAGATCCTTTGAAAACGTTGGGGTTTCCGGAACTATTAAACTTCTTGTATACGCTTAACGCCTCCGGATGCATTTCTACCCAATACAGATAGTCCCCCACTTTTCAAGACCCTTGAACTCATGGGATCAGGAAGCGGAGGAGTCTGCCAACGGTTAAATTTTATTCATAACACGACGCCTCTTGAATATTGTGTACTGGTTTAATCGTTTGTCTTCTTTTCACACGCCATCTCATAGCATTAAATTCTCTGATGCCTCAATACCGTCTGTCTTTACACGTGTCGCGCATCCGTTGATAACTTTCTTCGGGAAGAGGCGTCGTAATGATGACCTGATTCTCCCCTCTTTAAGCCCAAAGTTACCCCTTCTCTTCCTTTTCTACATACCATTTTTCGATATCTCCCTTTTATCTTATTCGGTACTCCAATGCTTCACTTCTTCAAGTCTTCAAGTGTAATAGTCGCCACCTCATTTTCTTCATCAACCAAATCTCATTATCATGTCTTCAGATTCCTCTGTTTCCGGCGAAGCCACTACTCGGGCTCGAAGCATGGTTCGCGGTGATTCTGACATCCCTATCCAAAATGTTCCTATCTTGGACTCTTTTCCATCAACCAATAGGCCGTTGAGGAAGAAGAAATCAAGGGCTTCCTCTTGCGCTCAACATACCGATATCTATATTTGTGGTAGTTAGTCCTCTCTAGAGGACCTTTGGAAGCGCCCAGTCTCGTGGAATCAGAGCGAGCCCGTCCGACAAACTCATAGAAACCTGTTGTGACCGATTGTTATCTGAACCGGGTGCTGGTAGACTACGACTGGAGCAACATAGAAGTGATTCTCCCTAGGAAAGGGGAGAATATTACTTCTTATACGTACCCATTCTCCTTACGGTTGGGCAAACTTATTGATTCTGTAATTTTGGGGTTCTGCAGGAAATATAACATATGGCTGGACCAAGTTGGTCAGACCTTTTGGAGGATGGTTGCATGTCTTCGATACATTTCTACTCAGGTGGGGGAGGACTTTACCCTCGACTACTTAATTCACATGTATTCTCCCAAAATCTTTAGAGCGGGGATTATCCAGCTATCCCACTATGGCCAAAATGCGTTGATTGATAACATTGATGACGACTCAAATCGCAGATGGATGGAGAGATATGTCATTATTACGATGGACGATCCGGTCAAGCCCCGAGACGCACCTATTCCAGAGCGATGAAATTTTAATTGTAAGTACTCTGCTTAAGTCTGCCTTTATCATTTTATCTTCCTTAGATGCATATCCGATTATCTCATTTCTTCCTTTGTCAGCCATAGCGTGGACTTCGGAGCCCATGTTGGGTTTGGCTCGATGGGTCCAGAAGTTCCTAGACTACATGCCCTCTTCCTTTCAGATATGGTAGGATCTCGATCTGATGTATAATTGGAAAGGAAAAAATCACGGTATCCCGAAGGGAGCATCAGTCCGGGTGCATGCAGAGGTTATTAAGGATCCTAATGCGGCCTTTCAGCAAATTGAAAGAGTTGTTTCTCATTTGAGCCGGGGAACAGAGGCTGCGAATTCTGCTGGAGCCAGGAGATAGTTGTCCTCTACTTTTCCTCCTCCGAAAAAAGGATCTGGATGGGTGTTGAGGAGCGGGACGCCCAGGGGCCGACCCCAGCTACTCAAGCTATTCCTCGGGTAGCCATAGATTTGGCATCTGAGGCGAGTGAAGAAGAGGATTCTGCCTTAGGGCTTACTCGTCGAAGGGCTAACAGACTCGAAGCTGCTGCCGCTGATCTTTTTAAGGAGATGGATTGTCCTATAAGATGAACTCATGCACTCATTTTTCCCTTATTCCTTCCCAGGTTGATGGTACGACTCCGGGCCCTGCTCCTATTTCTTGTGTCCCAGCATCATCATAGGCCCCCCTGCTCCGATCTCTCAAAGATGACTCCTTACCCCTCAAGGAACCATGCCTAGAGGTCGCACTATGGGGCCCAATACTGGAGTACACATCTAGGGTCCGTAGAGCTCCTATGGCTTGTGGCTAGTGGATACTTATCCTACCCTGATCCGCAATCCCATAGCTAGCCAGCAAGTCACTTTGACCGTACCTTAGGAATGCAACCTTCTTTCGAGGCCAGTAGAGGTGGCCATCTACTTGCGACCTTTGGCAAGTGAGAAGGATAATGAGAAGATAGAGAGAGTTTCTGGCGATTGTCTGCTTAATGCCGGAGCTCATGCGGCCACGCAGTTATGTTCTCAAGCGAGCCTTCTCACCATGGAGGGTTTTCGGTGGAAACTTGCGGAAGAGAGGGAAACGATGCTGGAATACCGGTGCTGCAAGAACGAGTTCCGATTCAGGAGAATTAGCTGATTTTGGTAGAGGATTTAAAAGCCAAGTTGGCCCAGTCAGAGCAGGATAAGACGATTTACAATGAGAAAGCTGTGAAATTTCACAAGGAGCTTCTGGACCTTCAGGGGAAGTGGGTCGAGCATCAGGAGCATTTTTCCAATATAGTCCGGAGGGAAACGGAGATGGCTGAGCAAATTCAGATTATGGGAGTCGAGCTTCAGGCTTGTCAGAGGGACAAGGCTTCGGCTGAAAGATCCCTGAAGGTACTAGAGGGAAGATATGAAGACTTATCGACTCGTTATGATAGACAGGTTAAGTGTAATCAGAATCTGACCAAGATCAATACTTCCCTTTGGGCGGTTTTTGCAGAAGGTTGATATGTCCGACGCGGATGCTAAAATTCAGCAACTGAAGTTGGATTTTATCCTTGAAAAGATCCATACTGTGTACCAGGCTCGCCAGCAAGTTCTCCAGGAGGTTTGAATGGGCTCGATAAATGTTGAGGCGGCCCTGGCCGATGCTTTGAGAGTAGAAGTTAAGGCCTATAAGGCTTTGCCCGTGTGTGCCCCATCCGTAGACCTTGCTCCGTCTTTCAATGATGAAAGTCGATCTCATTATGGTGAAGGGGAGACCCTGTCTGAGCATGCGGTATATTCTCCCGAAGTTCTCGAGGTTGAATGTAAGAGCGGGAAATGCAAAGGGGAGGTGACCCATCCCAGAAGCCTTCTATAACTCCAAAAGTGAGAGGATATGGTGCAAGGATGGCCCTTCTGAAGGATCCACCGGTTGTAGTGACCTTAGAGATGTATGCCGCCGTTGGGAACTCTGAAGCCCTGATTGTTGAAACTTAACCCTTGTACTCTATGCATGGATTTTTTTTAATGTTTTGTGTATGTTTGTTGGCCTTTTCTGGAAGATGATTTGTTTTGCATTACTAGCATTGCACGTGTTGTTGGGCTCTCTTTTCTTTTTATCGAATGCTTTCTTATGATAGTGTTTTGATCATTGCTTGTTACTCTGGTTATGTTGGTATGCTTTGTGGCCGGGTGTGTGAATTACCCGGTCCTGTGAAGTGGAACAGTTCAACTATAGGGATTTTTCCACCCAAGGACCCCCTCATCGGGACTATGCTCTATGGAGTATTCGAACATTTGTGTTTAAGTTCCACGATGTGCATTTTTATTTCTTCACATCGTATGTGGGATTTTGAGCAGTCACTTCCCCTAATCCGGGAATATTATTTCCGACCGCGTCTTTTATGATTGAAAATTCAAATCGTCCATTTTATAATAAAATGAGGGTCCCCCCTTTGTTCGGTGCCGACGAGGAGGACGTCTCTGAGGCTTATAGGACGTGTTGTGTGTTCGTGGTGGATATTATAGAGTCCGGAAGGATGCATTCGTACTAACAACATTAGAGTGTAGAAAGCTTTTAAGCAAACTTATTCTTATATATTGCGTACGGTATTCAGACCCGGATGCATGCATGTTTTCTGATAAAACTAAAAAGTACAAAAAAGGGGAGATGGCCCTCGACCCCAATAGCTAGGATTAGATCGCTTCCTTTTCCATGTTGAATTCTTCTAAATAATACATTTTGCAGTTGTTGCCTCGTTAAAAACCTTGCCGACAAAACCCATTCGAAAAAAATGCCCAAGGAAAAGAGTGCAACACGTATTTTTAGATCTTCACTTCGATGTCTTCTGGGCCCAAAATTTGCGTAGACAGTCCCAGTCTTGATTCTAGTTCCAGTCCTGCGATCACAAAAGGTTATGAAAAATATATACAGGAAAAAGAGCGAATTCATACCTCGAGGTTCTCATGGTCGTATTGTTGGGGCGAAGTCAACCGCAAACTCTGGCAGGCTCAACGTTCGCATCGTTGATCGGGGTTGATATGATAGATCATATTCGCTCATCTTGACTGATCATTTTGATTATCGGCTCGTAAGATTCTCCCCCTGCAATAAAGCATGTAGCGGGGCATTGGTCACGACAGTCACTGGATGTCATTAGAAGTATGGTTGCAACTTCCCATGGCCGTGATGAAGGCTAGGGCTAGCTTTTCTGTGTCCGGATATCATGACTCAACTCTGATTAGTCTCTTATTGGCATAGTAGATGTGGAGCTGCTTTTCTTTTCATTCCCGTATGAGGGCGATACTAAGCGATACGACTGGGACAATCACATAGGTGAGTAGTCTATTACATGAGAGCTAGCCAAGTATGCCTTGAGGTCCCGCAAATTTTGATTGCACTCTTGCGTCTACTGGAAATGATGGTCTTTCTTTGTGAGTTTAAAAAATTCATAACACCGATCTATCGATCGCGATATGAACCTTCCCAAGGTCGCGACCTTTCATGCCAATCTTTGCACCATTTTGATGATATTCGACGCGTTCGACATCCCTTGTATAGCCTTAACTTTATTGGAATTCATCTCGATGCCACATCTAGAGACAAGAAAACCCAGGAACTTCTCATACCTGACCCCAAAGGCATATTTTTTGGGTTTAACTTCATGACATGGCGATGCAGAACGTCAAAAGTTTTGGCTAAGAAGGTCATGTAGGTCTTAGCATCGCAGGATTTGACCAGCATGTCATCAATGTAGACTTCTATGGTATGACCGATCTGCTTCTCGAACATTTTGTTTACCAACCTTTGGTAAGTGGCCCTTGCATTCTTAAGACAAAAATATTACATAGTAACAAAATTTAGGTCATAAACGATTTTTTTCCTGATCTTCCGGGTGTAGGCTGATCTGATTGTATCCGGAGTATGCGTCCAGGAAACAGAGCAGCTCATGTCTGGCCGTGGCGTCAATCGTCTAAATAATATACGACAATGGAAATTAGTCATTCATGCATGCCTCATTTAGATCCTTAAAGCCTACACACATTTTGAATTTGTTGAGTTTTTGGGGATCACAACCATGTTAGCCAGCCACGCGGGGTCTTCAACCCTCCGGACTAACCATATATTAAGTAAGCGCATCACTTCTTCCTTCACGAATTGGTCTCTGATCGCTGATATCAGTCGCTTCCTTTGCCTTACTGGAGTATGATTAGGATCAACGCTTAGCCGGTGAATAACTATCTCCGGGGGATCCCTGTTATGTCAATGTGATACCAAGCAAAGCAATCTGAGTTGGCTTTTAAATAATACAAAAATGCACTCATGAGCCTGGGCGAGAGCTCCGAGCCCAGGTATACCTTCTTTTCGGGATATTCTTCGAAAAACATTACACTCGTCATCTCCTCAATGGTTGAATCTGCGGGGTCCTTGTCTGATGGCAAAATGAAACCTTTCGGGATGGTTTGTGTAACGCCCCATATTTTTGGGTAGCGGTTGAACTCATAACGTAGGTGAGTAGACCCGGACCTGGAAAAATTTTCGTTGTACTTGTGTATATTAATAAGAGGATTAGTATATAAAAGGGCGTGATCCCGAAATAATTTTGGGATTTAGTAAGAGTGACGACGGAGTGGAATAATAATTGTGTGTCCCCGAAGAGAGTATAGACTGGTATTTTTATTACGGGAATTATGATATTGACATAAGAGGATTTTAGTAATCGTCGGGATTTAAATAATTGGAGACCGAAAATTTAATTGTGTGTATAATTAATTAATTATGGGATTAATTAATTAGGGAGGGGACAATTTATAGTGGGAGTTGGTAAGGGTAATGTTATATACGATTTGGGGTGACCAAGCCCCCAAACCGATCGACCGACGGCTCCCATAAGCCCTTCTTCTCCAATTTCTTTTCCATTTCTTCACTCCATCTCTTCCACCATCGATCCTTCAATGTGCTCTCTTCATCTCTACCGAATTCTTTCACCAAATTCATTTCTAGCAACAAGAGTAAGCTCAGTTGATGGTTTTCTGAAATTTCGACCAAAAATTGGGGGATTTTCGGGAGCTTTCATATAACCAAAATGAGGGAGAATTCAAGGCGTTCTGGGCTTTGATTCCAGTAGAATCGAAGCCAAGAACAAGCTTAGAAACTCAGAAGCTAAACAAGAAACCTTGAATACAATCGGATTGGCGCGAATCGATGTTGAGTGCATTTACATTGTCGGAGGTCGTGTCGAGAAAAAGGGTTCCCAGCGATTCTCGTAAATGTGTTTAATGAGGTAACCTTCCTTGTTCTTAATAGTTTGTACAAATTTCTGAAGTCATTTCTTGCTATTAATTCTAAAGACGATTGTCGAAAATGCGAATTTTGGGTTGGGTGTTGTTGGACTGTCGTTCTTTGAGAGTTCTTTGGAGATTGCATGTGAAATTGTAATGCTTGTTTTGGAGATTGTAGTAGTATAATAAGGGGGATTAAGAGAGTTGGATGTTTCACTACTTACATAGATTTCGATATAGAAGGAATATAGGTTCTACGCGTTCAAGGTGTTCGTTAGAATGTCCCTAAGAATCTGTTTTTAATGTGTTGATTCGATTATGATGTAATTCGTCCGTATGATGTAGATAATCATTCATAGAGCTTACAAGGACCCGTGAGACTTAGATAAATTCGACAACAAGGTTGAAGTTCTAAAACGAGGCATACTCTAATATTGGGTTGATTAGTTCGTCTAAGAGGTATGTGAAACTCTTACTTCTTTCTTTTTGGCATGATTTAATGAAAGTACGACGGACGTACTTAATTCTTATACAGTTTAATTTCTAATGAGGATTGTTATGAGAAGTGCCTATGATTTTTCAGCAAGGAGTTTATTATGACATTATTACAATGATTTTATTGAGAGTCAGATGATAATTTTTACTTGCATATGGTTACTCACGATATCTACTCGTGCTAAGTGTTACTATTTCACCTCACCGAGTCCCGGGCCGGATTACGACTCGTGCACAGCCTTGCATTGTTCACCGAGACCCTTACTAGAGGGCCGGGTTACGTAGGATGGATCCATAGATGAGAGATGATTTTACCGAGTTCCAGCATGGGCCGGGTTATGATATGATTCCACCGAGTTCCGCATTAGTGGGCCGGGTTACGTTACAAGTATATATATGTATATGGACAGGCATACATGTTTTCTTGACTTGACTCTCATTTGTATAAGGCACAACTGACTTTTATGGTTTACGGCACAGTTGGATTTGAATCCTTATTTTTATACTGATCTTCTGTTTCTGTTGGCTAATTATGATCTCTTTTACAGCTTCATATTTTATATACTCAGTACATTATTTTGTACTGACCCCCATTTCCTCGGGGGGCTGCGTTTCATGCCCGCAGGTACATGTTTTCAGTTTGGTGAACCTCAGGCCTAGGTTCCTACTCAGCAGGTTGGAAAGCTCATTTGATCCAGGGCTTTGTCATTTTGGTACCGAATCTCTTTTAGACTTATGTTCGTAATTAGGGGCACGACGGGGCCCTGTCCCGTCATATGTCATTATTCTTCTTATAGAGTGCATGAAGCGGTGGTGGGTTGTACTTATGTAAGGGTTATGACTCTGTTTTGGTCGATCATGCTATTGTATTACGATTTTGGGGTGTTTCCATGTATATACGATAGTATCTGTTGGCGACCTTGTCGGCTTATGCGTTATATTGTGTTGGTTAGTTGTGACTCCTCAGAGACAGTGCATTCGGGGTAAAGGCGGCCTTGTCGGCTTGCCTACCCTGGCATATGTTGTTATTGCGACGTTATCTTTGCCGAATTCGGACTCATTAAGGGTTAGTTGGATTATGTGTGTCGAGGTTAGTATAATGGCGTCATTAGGCGGTTAGTCGCGGCCCGTCGGGTCGGTCGTGACAAAAGTGATATCAAAGCGATTAGTCCTCGGAATGTCTACAGACCGTGTCTAGTAGAGTCTTGCGTATGGGTATGTTGTGCACCATACTTATACGCGAGGAGGTCACGAACATTTAGGATTGGTTTCTATTATTCTTACTCTAAGATCGTGCGATAGAGCCATGTTATTAGGTTATTCCCTCTTTGACGTATTAATGTGTTCTGACTATGCCTCCAAAGAAAGCGACAACCGCTAGAAGGGCAATACTGAATTCGAGGTTATGAGAACCTATCTTACTCGTATCGTGAAGAAATAAGGTAAGTTTGGGACATGGAATATGTGAGACTCTTAGAATATTAGATAATCGTTGAGACCTTAGATATACAAGGCCTTCTTGAGTAAAATATTTTATGTTTGATCTGGGTTAAAGTACATGGTATATGTGAAGTCTATTAGTTGTGATGACTCCTTGGTATGCTTATGTTTATATGAAAAGGGATATGAGATATGCCAAAAACTGGAATTGCTCTTGTTGTACATATAAGGTTTGTTGTCTCTGGAGCAAGTTATGCGGATAAGTCCTTGAAATTAGTTCAGCAAGTAGTTGATAGTCGTTAACGGGTTATCCTACTTGTGGATGGGGCTTAGGAGTAGATGGTCCTCTACATGTTGTAATGTTACCCTGTTTAAGTTGATGTGTTCCAGCTTTTCTTATGAGTTATGCTATCCATGTTATGTACAAATGTATTACATCTTGGTCATACTTCTTAGGGTGGTGCATTAATGTCCCCAGACAGTATGTGGGTTGAGTATAAATCACTTGTGTTAGAACCTATCTTCGCCAATTTTGCTCAGTGGGACTACCCCTAAACAGTTAATTAGACTTGCCTAGATATCTTCTATGTTTGATTAACATTTCCCCCGTAATTGTCTTTGCGTATCATAATGTAGAATGCAAAATGTTCTAATAACCCAAGCCTGCGTTTTATCTCTTAAATAGGGAATAGACTCGTATGCTAAACATGTTGTCAATAGTTGCTTAAGGGGGGTGGAAAATTGAGGATTTACAGACTTCCAGAATGACTCATTCTTTGATAAATGGTTTACTTATTTAGTTAACTATTAAACCGTGAATATACTATGCCAAGCATTATGTAATATATGTGAATATTATGGCTATTTATGACTACTCTATTAATGTCTAGCATGTTCAGTTGATGAAAACACTGTTAGAGTATTGTGTGACGATTATTTGTGTGTTAAGTGATTGTCTTGTTAAGTTTAAGGGTTATTTGACCTTGTATGACCCGTTTAAATGATTGAAGGACTTAATATTTTTATTTATTTATTTATCTGCCTATAATAAAGGAACTAAGATTTAGCATAAGGATGTTGTTATAGTTATGATAGGATCACCTAATGAATTTGAAATGGATGTGTGTCTTGTTTAAGTGCTGTCGTGATCTGAAGGATAGCTTAGGAGCCTATTTGGTGTATGTTTTGCTGGTTAAAGGGTCATACCTATCCTTGGCATGTCCCAATAGTCTTAGGTGGTCTAATACCCATCTGGACATAACTATTTAAAATAACTTTGTCCCTTCCTTATGTGCATAACTCTGCATCCAGTTTGGTTGATTATTTATGCCCATGTTTGTATCTATGTGTTGATTAAATCAAACTGTTAAGTCCACCTATTCCCATGTCCGCTACTGCAGTGTGTCTACCCCCTTCTCCTTTCATGTAAATTTGGTAGATAATATAAGATCATTTGAGTTTTGATAGGCATCTAAATCACATGTTGAAAAAAAAATGAATGAAAAAATGAATATCTGAGTAGTTCCTCAACTAGGTGCATTCCCTTGCCTCTGCCGATTTGGTTAAGTTATTAAGTGAGTAGTGATGAGGTTAGCATGACATGGATTGGCAGGTTGGATTGAAGTTGGGTTAGCATGTATGGGTTATTTAAATTAATGTGATGACCAATATATTATTTTGGAAACTCGTTTGGCTATCTGTAAGTCGTTTGGTCATATTATCTACCTAAAACAAGCGCCGCTAATTAAGAACAAGATTAGTTGTCCTTTTTAACAAAACTTGTCTTATATCGTCTGATATGATAACGTAAAACTAGAAGAGAATAAGTTAAGTGGGTTGATATGGTTGAGGTTATATGATGTGATTTATGATGGGAATTGATAAAGGGTAGCCTATGTGATGATTGTGAATTATGAATATTACCTAAATTCCGAGCCTGCTTTACTGATTTGGGGGTATGTTAGAAGATGTGACTAAGCATGCCTAAATAAATGGTTATATGTTTGGATTAATCAAAAATGAATATGTGGATTTTGCATGTTGATTGATAAGATTGTTGTATAGTCTGGTGTAATTTTAGTTGAATCATGAAATGACTGTTAAACTATTGTATGCATAAGTTAAGCAATAATAATCCTGTTTGGATCGATCTTGGAGTGATTAGTGTTGTTAGATACAATTCCGACTTGATAGAAATCTAACCTAAAGTTAGGAGTAACCTATAACTTATTGGTTATAGTAAAAAAAAAAAAAGACCGGTGTGACTTCTATTACATTTTTTTTCATATAATTACAATAGTAACCTTGGTTGAGTATAAGCTTAGAGAATATGTCGGCTTACTGTTTTTGGTTTTTCCATGTGGTATCCAATAATTTAAAATGATGTAGCCTACAATGTGGTCTCCAATGACAGGTTTAGCTTCAATTATGACTACATGATGTCCTGTCTGTGTTATTAATATCTTGTTACTTCTATGGATGCATACTGTGATATGAACTGGATTTTTTTAAAAAAAAACCAAAGGACTTATTTTAGTTTATTATTGGACTTTATGAGCTTAACACTAACCCAAGAGGTTGTGATATGTCCAAGGGGAAGTTTAGTTCCTAATTTGTTTTCTTAGGTATGTACTTGTTGCATCTATGTTCTTGTAACTTGAACTCTGTGTGGTCCGAACTTTGAAGTTATGTTATGAATACCTAGAAAAGAGTATTTCTGCACCCATTCATGTATCCATGTTATCATTGCCAAGGTGTAAACCAATCCACCTAGTTTAAGTGCATGTGTAAGTTAGGAATAAAAGCTTAGGACCACTATGCTAGTTGACATATGTTCCCAACAAGTTAAGATGACAGGCTTAGGATAATTTCAGCATGCTAGTCTTGAAGAGATGATTCAGAAAGTTCCCCTGGATCCTGTATTTTGCTTTTGTGGACTGTTGGTATGCAATCTCTTAATGCACATGTTTTGACCCCTGGATATGCAGACTGCTTATGCTAAAGTAGTGGTAATATGACAGTTTGGGAGCCTGTTTAATTAGATAAAACTGACCTAAGTGAATATATGTGGATGAAGGTGTTGTGGTGGTTTAAAGTTAACATGTGCAGTTAAAACAAAGCATGATGTGCTAATTTCAGACTTGTACACATACAGTGTCAGTTAACTTCATGCCTCAGATGTTGTTAAACTCAGCATGGTTAAGCCCTATTTCTGCATACCTAACCGGAGTAGGTTGCATTTAGTTACTTGTTTTTATGTTGCCTAAGGACCAGCTTGTCTATGAAATGTCTAGCATGTTTAGACTAGTCTTGCTGCTGCTGCTACTACTGTCCCTGTGGCACTCTAAACATATGTTGTTGCCTCAGTTGTGACAAATATTGCTGCTCTTTTTCAGTCTCAAATATCCTATTTTCAAGCATATTGTGCTCTCCTAGATATCTACATCCTTTGTTAAGATTTATGTGGCTCTTAAAATACTGAATTCTGAGTTATAGTTGCTGCTTGTTTACTGGTTGCTGCTACCTGTTGTCTTGGTGCCCTGGACTGCTGAAAATTTAGTAGGCCTGTTGTGCTTTTGAGGTAACTTGTGATTATGTGTAGTTGTTATTTTTGCTACACATATAGCCCTATAGGACTGATACGTAGTCTTTGAAAAAGTTCTTGATCTCTGTGCTTTAGTGCAAGTCATTGCTTCATATTCTGCCTCATTTATATAGTTCTTTGTTAGAAATTTGTTTGGTTATGCTTTAAGGCTGTTGTTGGGCTGCTATTTTGCTGTTATTTTCAACTGAAATCACTGCTGTCTGTAATTCCAGTTTCTGGTTACTAATGGATGTGTTCCATTAGTTGCATAATGGTTATTTTCTCTTTGTTATTAGGCTTTGTTTGGCTGATGTTTGGTATTATTTGAGCTCTGTTCCTGCTGATTATTTAGTCTTTGTTTGGCTGATGTTTGACCGTTATTTGAGCTCTGTTCTCGCTGATTATTTAGGCTTTGTTTGGTGATATTTTGGCTGTTATTTGAGCTCGAGTTCTTATTATTTAGTCAGCTGTTTGGCTGTTATTTGAGCTCGATTTCTTCGATTTTTAGTTCTTGTTGTGGTGATATTTTGGCTGTTATTTGAGCTCAGTTTCTGCTTTGTTATTTACTTCTGATCGGTGATATTTTGACTGTTGTTGAGCTCACTTGCCGCTTTGTTGGTTGGTCGCTAATTGGCTCTTTGTTTCTTTGTTATTACTACTGTAATCACCGCTGCAGCTTTGGTAGAAGTTGTGCCTGCATAAACACATCTTGTCGCCCTTATTTTGAGGCAAATTGTTCTGCAAAATTCGGGCAGAGGCAGAGTGAAAAATCATGATTGTGTTCTTTGCACTCTAGCCCAAGACCAGTGCAATAAAAGAATCAACTGCAATAGTATAAAAATAGTTACATGGCTAATTGTATTGATGTGTGAGCTATTATAAATAACTATGTTGCGTATAGAACTCTAAATTAGATATTAGGACCTTCTACCTCCTTTACCTATTGTTTGAATTTAAGGAATGTAGTCACCATGTGTTCTCTTGGTTCGCATACGAAACTTGAGTCTGTTCTTTAGAAGTAGTCATAAATTGATATGTATCTCCTCACAGTTTAAAAGATAGTCTAAATTAATCCATGAGTGTTTATCTTTTTTTTTTTATATTTATGAATTGGAATGACAAATTTGGGTATTCTGTTTGTATGGTGTCAAAGGTTAAAAATGTCGTACCGACATTCGAGGACGAATGTTTCTAAGGGAGGGAGGATGTAACGCCCCGTATTTTCGGGTAACGGTTGAACTCATAACGTAGGTGATTAGACCCGGACCCGGGAAAATTTTCGTTGTACTTGTGTATATTAATAAGAGGATTAGTATATAAAAGGGTGTGATCCCGAAATGATTTTGGGATTTAGTAAGAGTGACGACGGAGTTGAATAATAATTGTGTGTCCCCGAAGAGAGTATAGACTGATATTTTTATTACGGGAATTATGATATTGACATAAGAGGATTTTAGTAATCGTCGGGATTTAAATAATTGGAGACCGAAAATTTAATTGTGTGTATAATTAATTAATTGTGGGATTAATTAATTAGGGAGGGGACAATTTATAGTGGGAGTTGGTAAGGGTAATGTTATATACGATTTGGGGTGACCAAGCCCCCAAACCGATCGACCGACGGCTCCCATAAGCCCTTCTTCTCCAATTTCTTTTCCATTTCTTCACTCCATCTCTTCCACCATCGATCCTTCAATGTGCTCTCTTCATCTCTACCGAATTCTTTCACCAAATTCATTTCTAGCAACAAGAGTAAGCTCAGTTGATGGTTTTCTGAAATTTCGACCAAAAATTGGGGGATTTTCGGGAGCTTTCATATAACCAAAATGAGGGAGAATTCAAGGCGTTCTGGGCTTTGATTCCAGTAGAATCGAAGCCAAGAACAAGCTTAGAAACTCAGAAGCTAAACAAGAAACCTTGAATACAATCGGATTCTGGCGCGAATCGATGTTGGGGTCTGTTTCTGTTGTCGGAGGCTGTGTCGAGAAAAAGGGTTCCCAGCGATTCTCGTAAATGTGTTTAATGAGGTAACCTTCTTTGTTCTTAATAGTTTGTACAAATTTCTGAAGTCATTTCTTGCTATTAGTTCTAAAGACAATTGTCGAAAATGCGAATTTTGGGTTGGGTGTTGTTGGACTGTCGTTGCTGAGAGTTGCTGGAGATTGCATGTGAAATTGTGGTACTGTTTTGGAGATTGTAGTAGTATAAGAAGGGGGATTAAGAGAGTTGGATGTTTCACTACTTACATAGATTTTGATATAGAAGAAATATAGGTTCTACGCGTTCAAGGTGTTGTTAGAATGTCCCTAAGAATCTGTTTTTAATGTGTTGATTCGATTATGATGTAATTCGTCCGTATGATGTAGATAATCATTCATAGAGCTTACAAGGACCCGTGGGACTTAGATAAATTCGACAACAAGGTTGAAGTTCTAAAACGAGGCATACTCTAATATTGGGTTGATTAGTTCGTCTAAGAGGTATGTGAAACTCTTACTTCTTTCTTTTTGGCATGATTTAATGAAAGTACGGCGGACGTACTTAATTCTTATACAGTTTAATTCCTAATGAGGATTGTTATGAGAAGTGCCTATGATTTTTCAGCAAGGAGTTTATTATGACATTATTACAATGATTTTATTGAGAGTCAGATGATAATTTTTACTTGCATATGGTTACTCACGATATCTACTCGTGCTAAGTGTTACTACTTCACCTCACCGAGTCCCGGGCCGGGTTACGACTCGTGCACAGCCTTGCATTGTTCACCGAGACCCTCACTAGAGGGCCGAGTTACGTAGGATGGATCCATAGATGAGAGATGATTTTACCGAGTCCCAGCATGGGCCGAGTTATGATATGATTCCACCGAGTCCCGCATTAGTGGGCCGGGTTACGTTACAGGTATATATATGTATATGGACAGGCATACATGTTTTCTTGACTTGACTCTCATTTGTATAAGACACAACTGACTTTTATGGTTTACGGCACAGTTGGATTTGAATCCTTATTTTTATACTGATCTTCTGTTTCTGTTGGCTAATTATGATCTCTTTTACAGCTTCATGTTTTACATACTCAGTACATTATTTAAATCGACCCCATTTCTGGGGCTGCGTTTCATGCCCGCAGGTACATGTTTTCAGTTTGGTGAACCTCAGGCCTAGGTTCCTACTCAGCAGGTTGGAAAGCTCATTTGATCCAGGGCTTTGTCATTTTGGTACCGAATCTCTTTTAGACTTATGTTCGTAATTAGGGACACGACGGGGCCCTGTCCCGTCATATGTCATTATTCTTCTTATAGAGGTCTGTAGACAGTGGTGGGTTGTACTTATGTAAGGGTTATGACTCTGTTTTGGTCAGTCATGCTATTGTATTCTGATTTTGGGGTGTTTCCATGTATATACGATAGTATCTGTTGGCAGCCTTGTCGGCTTGTCTGTTATATTGTGTTGGTTAGTTGTGACTCCTCAGGAGACAGGTGCATTCGGGGGTAAAGGCAGCCTTGTCGGCTTGCCTACCCTGGCATATGTTGTTATTGCGACGTTATGCTGCCGGATTTTAGACTCATTAAGGGTTAGTTGGATTATGTGTGTCAGGTTAGTATAATGACGTCATTAGGGCGGTTAGTCGCGGCCCGTCGGGTCGGGTCGTGACAGTTTGATTCTAGTACCCTGCTTTCGGAAGTTGCTCCTTCCTCTCTTTGAGCGTCTTGTTTGAGCCCGACGACTGTGATTGCTATTGATCTACCTCTCATTTTTTAAGAACCTTTACTACCAACGTATCTTCGAGTTGAGAACAACCGTTGTCTCTCTTAATTTCCCCGTTCCCCTAAGGGGTAGGGAATTTGATCTTATGGTGATAAGTTGGAGGAATCGCCTGCATTGCATGCAACCAGGGCCTTCTAGTATTGTGTTATAGGTCATGTCTCTAGAAACGACGCCGAAGGTTGTGACTTGTTTCACGCTATCGGCATGAACCACCAATTTAATTTCCTTTTTCTTCAGTTCGCTGGACATATTGAATCCTGCCAACACCTTTTTCACGGGGGTGATCGATTCATCCATCTGCATATCTTTCAGGACCCGCAGCTAGATGATGTTCGCTGAACTCCCTGACTCGATCAAAACACGCTTAGTAAAAGATTTAATAATTTTCAAGGATATTACCAGAGCCTCATTGTGAGGTGAAGCAAAGTTTTCACAGTCATTGCTAGAAAACACAATGTCCTGACTCTCCATAGGCTTCCGCCTGTGGCTCTTAGTTGTGACAGAGATTTTGGAATTTCTCTTTGACGTATATGTGATCTTATTAATCACCTCCATATCGAAGATCATATTGATAGTATGAGTAGGCGGAGGCACTTGACTCGGTCTCTGCCCAACATTTATGCTCAGGTTGATCTTTGCATGGTCACTGATGTACTCTCTCGAGTGCCCCGCGCGCAGCAGCTGCGCTACTTCGATCCTTAGGTTACCATAATCTTCTGTGTTGTGACAGTGTGTGCTATGAAAATGGCACCACAACCCTGTGTTTCTTTTCTCCGGGTTGGTACGCACGTCATCCGAAAACATGGCTTCTTTCATGGTTTTCATCACCGCTACTAACTATGTTGCGTTTATGCTGAAATTATGACCAGATAGCTTCGAGGGGCTAGTTCCCTTTGGTATGGACCCTTCTGCTTGTCGGGGACCTCATTCCACGAGACACAGATGGTTCATGGCATTACCCCGATTTGTCCCCACACCCGAGAATCTCCTGGCGCCATATGGTTTGAACCATCCACCGTTCGTTGCGCTAATACTATACCCTTGACCGCCGCTTCTCGGGGGTGGATGTCTGTGTACGTCGTTGTTTCCACTCGCTGGTCTTCTTCAATCCAAATCTTGGCTGTGTATCTGAGATTTATTTCACTCAATGTTTTTGCTGAGAATTCCTTTAGGCTTTCCTTCAGCTTTTTGGAAGCATTTAAACTTCCCGGGTTCAACTCATCTGCTGCCCAATCTTCTGAGATAAATGGCAATAACATTATTTCCCTCTGAAACCTATCCACGAAACCTCGCAGCAACTCATCCCCTCATTGTTTTATTGTAAATATGTCTTACTTGTATGTTTATACCCTATAGGCCCCTGCGTGAGCCTTGACAAATATATCTGCAAGAGTAGCAAAAGAATCAATAGAATTTTTGGGTAAGTGAATATACCATGAGAGCGCTCCCTTTATAAGCGTTTGGCCAAAAAATTTCATTATAATAGATTCGATTTCATGTTGTTTGAGATCGTGCTCGGCGATAGCTGCCTCGAAAGTTATGATGTGCTTTTTTTATCTGTGGTGCCATCATATTTTGGTATGTCAGACATCTTGAACTTTTTTGGTATTGGGATAGGGGCTGCGCTTTCCGGATATGGCAAAACCCCATACCGCCTGACCCTTGTGCCCTTTATGAAAGGCGGCGCCCCAGATATTTGGCTCATCCGTTCATTCATTTCTTTTTCCACCCAACGCAATCCTTTTGTAAATGCGTCCAACCGGTCCTTCCCGCTCTCATCCTTCTTCTTGCTGGCTCCGGGGTAGCTAAGGTCTTCGCAACATTCTGATTCAACGCCGGAGTCCCAGTTCTAGAATGAGTGGCTATAGCTGCCACCGCTTCTTCCATACGCAGCATCATTTCATTTTGTGCTCCTAGGACATCCGCGATTGTTCCTTAGAGAGAAACCCTCCTTTGTCAGCAGGTCGAGGCTTGCCGGTTTGTGATTTAGTCGAGCTCTTTCCCTCGGGTGTTTCCTTTCGGACATCTTTCGCTTTGGCCTTGTCTGAAGTTTTCTCATCGTGCTCTTTGCCGGATGGTTTTAGTGATGATCCGCTTTCGCCGCTCCGTAGCCCCTGTTCAGATTCCTCTTCTACCTCTGTTCGTAAAGTTTTTGAATGACACGCCAGATTTTGATGTTCAGTAGGTATCGGTACCTCTTTGAGTCCCTGCGACCCACGAGCAATGCTATTTTCTCCTGACATATTCTAAGTGTAGCGCTTTTTGTTTAGGGTTTTTTCAAGAAGACCAGCTACAGATCGAGACAACTCCACAACTGTTTATCCCCACAGAGGGCACCAAATGGTTTTACGGTAAAAATGATTTTAACCAAAAATACAGTTAGAGATTTGTATATAAGGGTTTAAAGACAAGTAGGTCGTATCCGATCCAAAGACCCTCTTAAACGAGTCCAGAATGGCTGATTAGATTACGGGTATGTGAGAACAATGTGCAAGTGAAATACAATAATAATCAAGTAAAATGAATCAATAAGTTAAATCTAAAAATGAGCTATGAATCAAGCAGGAGCCAAAGCTGAGAATTGTGTATTAGCTTGAGAGAGATCTTGGTTACAAGTGTGAGCTTAAAGAGAATACAACATGTCTTTCCTTTTCTTCTAAGTCTTGCATATATATATAGGACAAAACTTAGACTATTATGAACCCAGAAAGTTTTGACGACGTGAGCCTAATGATGTCACAGTGCCCACGCGCGTCACGTCATTATGATCTAGGGAGGCTGATGTGACGGGAGTTGTTGCGAGTGGATGACAGATGTAAAGATCCTTTGGGAACGTTGGGGTTTCCGGAACCATTAAACTTTTTGTATACGCTTAACGTCTCCGGATGCATTTCTACCCAATACAGGGATAATGAACACATAATTTTAAATTAGATGATCACATAATTTAACATATACCGATAATCAGCCTAGCTAATTTCACAACATCCTTTAATTACAATCTTTAATTTAATGTTGTAAAAAGATTTGCTATTTATAGGAGTACTACTACTTTTTATAAAGTTTGGAAATATATAGGTTTATTTAACTTGTTTACAGAATCAGAAACCTAACACCTGAATTGATAACCAAAATATAATTCATCGACCGTTATATTTCAACGTCATTCCTTTTAGCTATAGATGGAGTATTTTTAGTATGTTTATTTTCGATTTCTCGTCCAGTATTTGATATTCATATTGAAATTTCAAATTAATTCAAATTCACGTCATATATGAAAAACACTCTCTAATATGATTCTTTTCATATTAGAACCCGGGCCGAAAACTTTTAATAAATAATGGGTAAGATTCTATCCCTCTCATTACAATCGCTATTATTTACTATTATTTTTAATATCACAACATGATGACTATTTGTTTTTTTCTCCTGTTCTTATTCCAGATAAATATGTCGGTTATATCTAGGGTTAGCTTGATATTACGCACTTCAACGTTCACGCACAAAAATTTAAAAGGTGGCGGAGAAAATAATTGAAGACAAGTTCTCTACATAGAGCAGCAAATAGGAAAGTAGCGGGTTTTGAGGAACGAAATACATTGAGGATTCATAATTGAATGGGTCAATAATTGGTGCTCCCTCAATTTAGTTTATGTGATGTTATGTTTTTTCGTCTTTTTGAAAAAGAAAACATCTTTCAACATTTAAAAAAAAAATCTTTTTAAAAGTTTATTGTGTTGTTATCATCATAATTTATTAACAATAAATATGATATGTTTTCATTACAATTTTCTTTTCATTTTTGAATTTAGTATCGTCAAATAAATTCACTTAAAATAAAGACGGAATCTATTGATAGCCCTTTAAACTTGTTATTAAATTTTATTTAGAAACTTGAACTATGACTTATTTTAATTGAGCACCTAAATAAAAGATAAAGTATTTCTATTAAATACTTTCGGCTTAAATTTTGAATTTTTTTGCGTGTGTTCTCAAATATCTATTACGTATATAAATTAGCAATATAATATAATACCTCCTTTAATTATACATATTGATGGATATGTAAAGCAGTACAGAAAGTAAATAAATATTACAAGTGTTCGAAAGGATAAACAAACAAGCCAATATTCAGAACTGCCACAAAGTTGTTGAGTCTTGAATCTTGATAACCTGAAATCAAGAAACACTAAATCTGGATTGTTACAACTGTGGTTGAGTTGAGAGATGACTCTCTGTCTTTAAGATAAGATTGTCCCGTATATATGCTTTTACGTTAACGGGCAATAGTCTCCCAAAATAAAACAACAACTAATCAACACTACAAATCAAATAGGTTGATTCTAACGAAGAAAACAAACACGAAATGACTTGTTGAAGAATATAAAAGGAAGGAAGACTTTCTGTTTTTGCTCATGTTTTTGGACAGAATGTGTGTTGTTTCTCTCTTCTGTGTTTATATGTTGTTGTCTCGTTTCTGTCACTCATAATTGAGCCAAAATGCATCAATATATAGCATAAGGGGAGACTCCTTAACTGCTAAGAAAATGGTTGTTTATGGCCATTGAAGGAGGCAAACGGTCGTTCCCAATTTCAGCTTTCCAGAAACTTTAGGGACCAAACTGTAAATATTATACAATTTAGGGGTCTATCAGAAGAAGCCCAAAGCCCGTGACCCGAGACCCGACGGGACGGGCGACGATGCGAGTGTGGCTTAGCCTCGAACCCAAGCACACCTAGGTCCTCCCTCCTTCAAACACATGGATTACCCCTTGGGGTCCCAAACCCTTAGCCAATTTTGAGACTTATAAAGAGTGCAATTCTTCATTTTTCCACCGATGTGGTAGATTTGTCCCACACCATATTTTCATGCCTCAAACACCTTACTTCGTGGACCAATATCTCTTTCATTTCTCAACGAAATTTGACGATTCTTGGCCCTACGGTCATCTATTCACTTAGTATATTATGCACGTGTGAAGAGATAAAGCCTCCAACATGCGAAACCCTAGTGTTTAAGTCATTAAATACGGGTGGACGCACCTCCCCACCAAAGGCAAATTTCCAACGCATCAGCTTCAATTGAAACATGCATGAGGTTTTATGTCTTACTGAGACTAATGCGTATAATTAAAAGACGCGACATATTTTAAGTGATTAACTCATCTATATAATAGACGCTTGACAATACGTATAAAAAAATTTAAAATTTAAACCAAAAATATCTAACATATAAGAACTGTGGCACTTTATCATATATTCAAATATCTAATCAAAATAGGCCATAGTAGTTCTAACATCTAAATTAAATTTAAGGGACGATGTAATCCGCATAAAAGAAAATGCTAAGTAGTAAAATGTTTAGTTCGATAGGAGATGTCAGAGGGAGAGAAGAAGCAAAGCTATTACAGTGGGCAGTTGAAGCACATGGATTCTTCCCTGTTTTTGTGCTTTTGGGGGCCATTTATGTTATCTTGTCTTATGTACTACGTACGATATATAGTGCTTGGAATATTACGTACTTTGGACATACTAGTATTTACGTATTCCTAACCTAGTTGTTGGATGTCGGACAAAGTTTTATCTGTGCGCGTGTCTGCCATTGATTCATTCTTGTATTATTCCCTATATCAGAGCTTCGTATCTAGACACTATCACACATCGTGGCTGAACCATTTATGAGTAAGGAAATTAATGCCAATTGATTGTGTAGATAAACAAATTTATATATTTTATATGTTATATTTTCACGACTTTTTCTTTTGTTAGTAGATTTTTTAACTCCACTAAATAGTTTCCTTGGTATGTATTTTCTTCGCCTTAAATTATTTATTGTGATTATTAAAAATAGTTATATCAAATTATTTATCATTTTAAAAGTTTAAAGCAAAATTAATTCGTTCTTCTCCATTTTATCCTTAGTAGAATTTTGTTATTAATAAAGATGACATATAAAAATAGAGTAAACATTTAATGTGAAGAGATTATAATTTAGATATAAATAAGGGTAACGTAGTAAAAAGTTCTTCATAATTAATATTTTTTAAGAGGCATGTAAATAAAAAAAACGACATATAATTTGAGATGGAGGGAGTAGTTATTATACGTTACACTTGTTTGAACAAATACTTTATACTTCTACAGATATTATATGCAAGTCAGAAACTTATTGACATTCAATGTTTAAATGAATTCACGACATACAACTTTTATCATTAACTAAAACTGATTAATATACATTTTTACCTTAATTTATCACGTAACTATGATAAATTAAAAGTAATAAATTAATGTAATTTGGTTTAACTCAACCAATCAATCTTGCACTAATCTAAAATAAGTATCATTAATACGAAGGCTGCATAATAACAATATATCAACCTTTGTATTTGTGACTTGTTTGTTCCAGAGTACGTATGATGGTCATTTTCGAAAGCACGCAGTTTTTCTGAATTTTGAATAGTATTTAATATCCTATGTTTTTTATTATCTAATAAATCACTTAATGAGAGTAGATTATTTTTTCATTTCTTTTCAAAATTCCATAATCTCTTCCCGAACCAAACATAAATCTTTCGATTCATTTAGCTCTCACACTCAATTACTTAAGGTAAATTCTCATCTTTTTTTATGAATGTAATGAGCCTATCTTCTCTTCTTTGCTCATATTCCAAAAAGATATCGAAACTAATGTAAGACCAAAATATTCGGAGGACTTTTCTGACAAAATAAAAAATATGTAATTGTCAGCAAAGTTATTTTTTTTTTCAAATCCAAAAAGCTCTTCTTATTTAGAATAGGTCGTCGATTCAACATTAGATAAAAAGGGTCAAATCCCCGTTTTTACAATTTACAATAAGCGGTTCAAATCATTTTTTCAATATGAGTATCCTATATCGATAAAATAGTTATTTTGTTCAAGTTTGACGTCGGGTAACACAAAAATATAAATAGAGTTGGAACTAGAGTTTAAAGTGTATGAATTCATGATTCTAGATTTTTTAGTTGCTTGTTTTAAATAAATAATCTATATATATTCACTAGATTTTTTAAGATCAATATAAAACTGGACATGTAAGTTATACTCGCTCCCCCCATCAGCCAAGTGTCTTCACCTCCTTATTTATATATTTTTAGAAGAACTTCATTAAATTATTCACCGAAATCAGATACAATATGGTCTTATATTAGAATTATCCTCTGAGGTCATCTTAGAATTAGTTTCTTCGTTCAAATGTATAGGTCTTCCGGGCCAGTGTCAGCTAAAGATATATAGGCATGTGCTCAGCAACATATGAATAGCACGTATTCAAGCTCTCTATACATTATTGTATTAATATGAAATTTCTTTATTTATATAGTTATTTAATGTATAAATAAAATAGGGATTATATTCAAAGAAACTTTTATTAACAACCAATATTTGTAATACACCATATGTGACGTTTCTAGACATATTATATACTTTCACATCAATTTATCACTTAATTATAATAAATTATTGTGATTTAATATAACTCAACCAATCATCCTTGCACTAATCACAGATAAGTATGGTTAATACTTTATCTGAAGGCTGCATAAAATTGTCAACCTTTGTATTTGTGATTTGTGACTTTAAGAGTACGTATAGTTGTTTGATGTTAGGTGTATTTATATTAGGAGTGGCTGTTAGGATTTATGTCCCAAATCCTACTTAATCAGAAAACAGTAAAATAAACGAAGAACAAATAACACACACAGATTTATAGTGGTTCACCCTCAATGCGAGAGCTAGTCCACTTGCCGCTGCAGATTTTACTATAATGGAGTTTTGAATTTACAATTATCTTTTCTCTCTTTGTCGATTATTCGACCACGTTCAAAGAACTCTCTTTGACCGTACACAGAGAAAACGGCGCCCTAGATTATATATAGAGAAAACTAGGACGAACTTAATACAAGCCTAAAAACCCCAAATTACCCTCCACTAATAACATTACACCGACTAATTCCAATCGGCTGACTCCAACCCTCTGCGTAGATCTTCATAGTGTTGGTAAATGAATTAGGCTCCAAAACTTAACAATCTCCCACTTAGAGACTAATTTCAATCATATGTCTTCATCTGCAGCAACTACTCCAATTCTCATCCAAGAAGTCCAATTGAAGTTGCACACAACTTCAATTTATCATTCGACACGGCTTTCGTCAGCATGTCAACTGGATTCTGACTCCCTGGGATCTTCTCAAGCACTAACACTTCATCCTCCAAAACTGATCGGATGGAGTGGTACCGAAGCTGTATGTGCTTCATGCGAGCATGGTAAACCGGGTTCTTTACCAAATGAATGGCACTCTGGCTATCACAGTATAGCACAATCCCCTCGTGGTTCTTATCCAATTCCCTCAGAAAAGATTGTAGCCACATCATCTCCTTCGTGGCCTCCGTCACAGCAACATACTATGCCTCACAACTAGAGAGAGCTACTATCTTCTGCAACTTTGAAACTCAGCAAATCGCAGTACCTCCGAAGGTGTAAACATACCCGGATGTGCTCTTTCTACTATCAACATCACCACCATTGTCAGCATCAACATATCCCTGCAATCCTGTCTCTGACTTTCGGAAACACAAAGTTGAACTCGAGCTGCCTTTCAGATATCTGAAAATCCACTTCACAACCTCCCAGTGTTGCTTTCTCGGATTGCTCATAAACATGTTAACAACCACCACTGCATATGGAATGTCTAGCCTCGTACATACCATCGCATACATAAGACTGCCGATAGCAGAGGCATAAGGTACCTTTTCCATATGCTTCATCTCGTCCCCGGTCACAGGCGACTGATCTTTTGACAAATGAAAGTGTACAGCCAAGGGAGTACTGACTAGCTTGGCATCATCCATCTTGAACCTCTTGAGAACCTTCTTCACGTATTCTTCTTGTGAGAGCTTGAGGCCCTCCTTACTTCTGATGATTCTCATCCCAAGGATTTGCTTTGCGGCTCCTAGATCCTTTATTGCAAATTCTTCTGACAACTTCTTTTTCAGCCTATCAATCTCATGTCGGCTCACAATACCGTTTGAAGTCACCATCAATATATTCTCCACCGTTGTCGGACCTCAAGCTCTTCAACTTGAGGTTTGTCTCATTCTCGACCATGACTTTCCACCTTTTGAAGACAGTGAACACGTCAGATTTATTTTTCATAAAATAGACCCATAGCTTTCTGGCTGAATCATAAATGAAGGTCACGTAGTAATATGATCCTCCGAGTGAGGGGACAGTGGCAGGTCCCCACACGTCAGTGTGCACCAATTCAAGCTTCTCGGCCTTCAATTCCCTACCTGCATTTGAAAAACTTACTTGTTTCTGTTTTCCAAGAATGCAGCTTTCACACATATGATGGTCTACCGACTTCAGCTCCGCAATCATGTCGTTAGTAACTAAAAGCTTCATTTCTTTCTGGCTCATATGCCCCAACCTGCAGTGCCACAACTCTGGACTTCTTCTTTAGTTTGTTCCGTAGGTAGTGGGTTATTTGAATTTTTTGGAGTTTGAGGTGGAACTGCTATACAATCATAAATAGTTTCAATAAGTGCATTACAACTAAGTTATAAATATGACATACACACTTTATATGAAATGATTTGGAAAAGATGGAGTTAAAAGATCTTTTAAAATTATAATAGCATAATTATTAGAAGAAGCGTTATCTAATGTAATAGTCATAATTTTATCAGTTATGCCATAATAATCGCAAACTGAATGAATATTTTCTGCAATAAAAGTAACAGTGTGCCTATTATCAATATATCTATACGCTAAAGTACGTTTTTGCATAGACCATTTATAATTTATCCAATGACATGTTACAGTTAAATAATCATTAGTCGTTAGTACTACGACCTATGTCAGAAGTGAGAGCCACTTTACCATTAAAATGATATAATGAATAACGTAAATACTGTTGATATTCATGTGCAAATTTAAAAACATCTCTCCTAACAGTTAATCTAGAAAAATCGTTAAAAGCAGGATTAAATATATCTCTAATGTAATGAATAAAACCAGGAGAGGAAGGAAATAGAAAAGGCAAACCCTCTACCGCAACTAATTTTGCTATTGCTTCCCTATCTCTATGTTTATCATATTTAGGGCCTACAATTCCTCCGTCATAGGGTTAATTTGACCTTGTACTTCGTCTGGAATAGTATGTGAACCTTGTTCCGACTGAGAGCGTATTGGTGCACCCTATTTTTCAGCCAGATATTGGTCCCACCTAGCTTTATGAAAGTTTTGTACATGTCGCAATAAACCTCCCATCCCACCCTGGCCTTTTCCCATTTTAAATTTATAAATATTTTATAAATTTGACATCTAACTACTTGGTTCTCTTTGTCCCTATCAAAACAAATCCATGCATCTGATTTTAATTTTCATTTTATTGGGTCTCGTCTCATACTAGGGGGAATATGAAGCGTTCCAGTTGGAGGTGCACTAGTGGGTGTGTCATCTAGATTAGTGGATGTGTCATCTAGATTATTTTCTAAATTAAAGTCTGGTTGAGTTACAGAAAATATCTCGTCGTCTAACTCTAATGGTATATCATTAAAAAATCCAGTTTGATCTATATGTGTGTAATCAACCAAATCATCCTGTCTAGAAATAGGATGACTAGAAGAAGTACCCCTGCCCTTGTTACCCCTAGTAGAAGAAGTACTCTTACCCTTACCTTTAAACATACCTCTTATTCCTTCCATTTTAATTATGCTAATAAATAGTTAAAGATAATTAAATTAAATGCGCTAATTAAAATAAAATAACAATAATAATTTAAAGAAGGAACAAATGTACCAAACGCCGACGTAACGTCGACGTGTAATCGAAGTTGAAAATTGAAACTTTGCTCGATGGATGATCCTCAAACTAGTTGCCAACTTCACTTTGATGTAGTTATACAAATGAATAAATAAATTTAATATTTAGTAGACAATGTAGACTTGTAGAGAGATTGTTGGAAGATTTGTGAGAAAAATGAAGAGAAAGTGAGGTATTTATAGTTGAGAAATTGGGTTAAAGTGTACATATATTAACTTAGGGGTTAAAAATAAATATTAAGGGGGTAGGGAGGGAGGCCAAAATATAAATGGTCGTTATGCAATGATCATTTTTTGCAAAGGGGAGGGATCGGGCAGGACCGGGGCGGGCGAATCGAGACTGGGGCGGGATGGGCCCGAGTGGGACGAGCTCAGGTCCCGTCCCGGTTTGAGTCCCGTTACCGATTTTTTTTAACGGGGTCAGGGCGGGATCGAGGCGGGGTCCAGGCGGGACCGGGCCGCCCCGCCCCATTGGCCACCCTTAAATTTGATACGACTATCCATCATATTTTATCCATGGTTTTATCTTGTTTTAAGGATTAATTACATTAAATACACCTAACTAATATTGATTCTTGCATTTTGAGCTAATATGTGCGTCATTGTTGAATGTAGGTACTTTATATTTGAAAAAGCTCTATTTTCAGAGTAGAAAGAGTGAGAGATGAAGGTTGGATGACTTTGAATGAGTAGAAGTCTCAAATTCAACTAGAGATGAGTTCATGGTCCAAAAGCCAAGTGTACATGCGAAGAAGTAACAAAATGCATATGTCGAAGGGGATAAACCCAGCGCGGGGCGCCGAACCCAGCGGCTTCTTCTAGACGTTGGACAATGTCCCTAGCGCGGGGTGTCCATGCCCAGCGGCCCCGCGCTGCGCCTGCTTTGCGATAACTGGTTGCGAAAGTTAAGGGTATTTTAGTCCGGGCTCGTTTGTACACACTATAAATACAATCCTATGTCGTTTTGAGGGATCTCAGATGTTTTATCGCACATAAAGCTAGGAGCAAGGCTATACTTCGTAGGGTTAATTCTTTTACTTCATTCTTTCATTTTTTTTCTTAGATTGAACATGAATTTTAGTGATTATACTCCGAATATGAGTGGCTAAACTCCCTTATTCTGGGTTTATGACCATAGTATGATCGTTGTTGTATGAACTTGATTTGACATTTGCTAAAGTTATCGTATGAGTTATTTACTTAATCTTGTGTGCAACCATTTTACTGTTTCGCGGTAAGTAGGATAAATCTTTAATTCTTAGAATGAACTCGAGAGAGGAATACTAAGATAGAACGAAGATTAAATAGAGTAGGATCTCACCCCGGGGAATCGGGGAAGGAATTTGCGGCTAGGATAAAGATATATCTAGATCGCCCTACTTGGTTGGAATACAAGAAATATAGATGTGTTTGTGTTAAGGTTCATGATCATAGAGATATAAGTGTGAAAGCAATACAAATAGGCGACTAGAGGACTCTAGAGATTCGTAGTCGTATAATCAACCCTGTCAATCAATAACTCGATAATAAAACAAGTCAATGAAAGTGAAAATGCAACATGATTACGAAACGTGTCATGACCCTGAATGCTCTTCTCTCTGTGTGAAATTTAAATCTTAAACAACATCTCAACAAATTGTTATCATAATTAATTAGTTATTTAGATTGTGCATTAGAATACAAAACAAGCAATACTTTTACATATATACTTGCGTAATTAGTGGTAATAGTACATTCTAGTAAACCGTTGATCATAAGTCTATGTGGGTACGATATCCGACTAATCAAGTCACGATATTACTTGGCGACCACGTGCACTTGCGTGTGCGTTTGTCATTTTCAAAACGATTCACATTTGACGTTGAATAACACAAAAATATAAATAGAAGTGGAGCTAGAATTTTTGAAGCTTATGAGTTCAAAATAGGTTTTAAATTACTATTTAAATTTTATATATAAATATATATATATATAATCAATTTCTTTAAAAAAATATAAAATTTGGATCAAAGCTACTAAGTTCGATCGAGCCTAAGTTGTAATCGCTCCACCCCTCGTTATAAGCACCTTCAGCCTCAAGCAATCAGCCAAGTGTCTTCATCTCTTTCATTATTCAGATATCTTTAGAAAAACCTTTTAAAGTATACACCGAAATCAGATACGATATGGTCTTATATTAGAATTATCCTTTACTTGGTCCAAATGTATAGGTCTTTCAGGCCAGTGATCAGCTAAAGATATATAGGCATGCGCTCAGCAACACGTATTCAACCTCTATACATTATAGTTATTTAATGTTACCAACCAATAATGGGTATTAGATTAGGGTAATATATATGTTCACAAAAGTTTCCAACCTTTGACCCGTCCTGTTTCAAAACCCTGAGGATCAAGAATGACGTCCTCAATTATCAGCTAGCCTTATTGGTATATGCATGGCAAAGTCCAAAAAGAGATCTACAGCATAAGTAACAACATACGCTTCTAGATACAAATTACAAATATCGCGAGGTCCAAGCAGACACAATGAAAGATTATATCACCCGGAAAAAAGAAAAAGACATTAAAAATGAGAAGGGGATGATAAAAACGAATGGGATATACATATAAACTTTCTATTGAAGCATAAGATTAACACAAACTAAGTTAATTTTGATCGGTATGGCCATGCTATATCTTCAGCCTCTTTTGAGCTTGGTCCAAATCTTCATCATTGCTTGCCTCTCGGAAATGATCCATATGTAGATTACCAGAGGGTGGAGGATTTTCGTTATCCTAGAGTTAAATGCAAATGAATTGGTCAGTGTAGGGGAGTAGGTGGATCGCGAAAGAACTAATCTAGGATGCTTGTGTGCCTCAAGGAAGATGTTAGGTGCACGACTGAACATTCTCGTGGTTATTGGATGCAGTGTGGTGTCTCAAACATAATTTTCTTCTCGTTTGAACAAGTTGGAAAAGACTCGTACCTTCACAACCGATGGCCCTGAGGTCATTGCTTGGTTTGCCCGATTCCCAAAATTAATCTGCACTGAGATAGTAGCCTCTGAAAGATCAAGACCGGCACTCTGCAGCGCTTGCGTCAATGAATTTAGTAACCTGATTAGACCAAATCAATGACCCCTCATCAGTAGAAATATCATGTTGACATCAAGGCAAGCTAATCTAGAGATATCACAAGTATCGTAACAACTCTAGATGAAACATTGATAATAGTTGACTAACTACACTGCTCCACATGCATATGAAACTTGAAATGCAAAAAAAAAAAAAGGGAATAATAGAAGTACTTAGTGCTTATATGCTAGTGGGAGGTAGCAGGTATCCAGTGACTCGAGATGCGCACAAACTGGTCCGAAAACCACCATTATATAAAATATGTACGTATATATAATTTCTACAACACCACTGGGTGCTTACTTGACACGTCATTCTCCACTGCAGCTTTACTCATTTCTCAACTACAAAGATGAGTATGAACCGGGCTTTTGGCGATATGCTAAACTCAAAATATGCCATTGAGCATATGCAGCACAAGAAGAAAGGAGATAGAACAACTTATTGAATTGGTTGAAGTTAACATGCAGCATGAAAACACATCAACTCTATACTGAAGAGGAACATTATGATGTACCAGTAAGGTCCCAGACAGGGTAACTTGCTTATGCTAAGTCTCGATTTTGACAATGACAGAGTAATCGACTACTGACTATATTATTTATGTGGCAAGCACTCACGAGAAGTAAGGAATAAGATGAGGCACAAAGACTCTATTAAGACAAACAAACCAAAAGGAAACAAGCATACAAAGAAGGTGGTATCTCCATAACGAAGGGGATATCATGAAGATTTGATGAACTACAAAAAAAGGAGAACCTCCAGAATGCTGATAGAAAAGTCCATATAAGAACAATCACACAAGATCAGTCAAGACCAAAAGAAGATCTCCAGAATGTTGGTACAAGGAGAGATCCAATCACAAAAGATCAATCAAGGCGGACGACATAGCATCCCAATTAATCTAGAAAAGAAGACCTACTACATCTAAGGAGAATATCTCTTAAGATCCCAATCAAATAAAAGGATCTTGAGCAAAATCTCTTGGGTTGCCAAAATGGAAAGCTCACTCTCTCTCACGCAGCCTGTTGCAATAAAAGTACCTACACACAATCTCATCAATCAAGCAAAGGATCCGAGATATCAAGACAGATGAGGAAAAGAATCTTGAATGCTCAATGATAATCTGCCACCCACAAAGTTGGTCAAGTTTTAGGGAAATCAACTACGAAGACTCAACAGCAAATTGGAGTACAAATAGGAGCAGTCGGCAACGAGGAAGTTACGCAGCTTACATGCCTCTCAGGACTTTCTTCCTTATTCTTCTCAAAGCTCTGCATTTCACAAACTCTTGTAGATTTACAGTGATAAAAAATAAAAGAGAAACACACAGAGAGATCAGGTTATGTCAAAGATAGTTCTACAAGACCAAAGGAACTCGTTTGTCGGTGAGCGAGTACAAGAAAACCATCCGTTGTAAACGTTGGTGATGCACAAATTCAAAACCATACGTTGTGTAAACAAAACGGGAAGAGCTATAAAGAACCACCTTACAACCCAAGTGGACTGGACTAGGATACCACATTGGTTCCGAACCAGTATAACATTATCGCCATGTCATTAACTTTTCTGCCCTTTATATTTCTGCTCTTCCCATTCATCGGTTTTCTTTTCCTTGACTAGTTGACTATCTTTACCAAGTAATCAAATAATTTTATAAGGCAACCCCCTTTGTACTTTCAGCCTAGTGGTTTGTGCACTAGCCAAACAACGTAAAATTCACAAGCTTGTAAAAATCCCAAATGAGTGATGAGCTGGACAAGTATAATATAATGAAAAGACATCACAAGAAACTGCAGATATTGACATGCTTTTTCATCTAAGAGGATGCTACATCTGAACACTATCCAGACCAACAGCATGTGCCACATAAAAAGAAACAAGAAACAGAGATTACCAACAATAGAAGAGAATCAAACTTGAGCAAATAAGGTATTGACAGACCACATTTTGATTAACTCTATAAAGTCCAAACTTCAAAAGTTATATAATTACTCACCCCTGCGAGTATGGACTTGAAATGCTGATTGTGCCTCCATCTATTGCCAGATCCTCGTGATGATTCAGAGCATCAATTGTGTTGGGACATTGATCAGACACTGGTCTAGGTTGAGGGTCTGAGAAAGCACTATTGTTTGGCACGGGCGTCGACATACCGACTAGTTCGCTCTGTTGATCCAATGCTTTAAATGATACATCCCTGCTCCTTGAATGAGGTTCAATTGGATTCTGCTGATTTGGTTGCATTGTAGAAGTAACAGTTGTGAGATTCTCATCAAACCTTCCCAGGTATGTTGATTCTGGGCCGGTACCATTCTTCAAGGCATGTGGTTGTGCTCGTAAACTTTGCATGCGCCAATGACTGTTTCTCTGGACCATTTAAAAAAAGAACTTTTAACTTGCGAACAAAAACAGCTTCCTCATGAACATATCAGTCATACAACTGGTACTACTTGGAACAAGACGAGACACAAGTTTAGGAGTTAATACCATAGCCTAAGTAGCACCTATAGAATTTTCATTGCCCAAATCACATTTATCAGAAAAATCATTGCCAAACTGTCCGTGTGGACTTGAACACTTCAGAGAAGGGAAGAAATGGAACAAGAGGGGACCTTTTATAATCTTACAGGAGTAAAGACACAATTAAGCCAAAACTAATCTTACTGAAGGCGCAGTACGCCATAAAAGTGACAAGTGACAAAAACTAGACTATGGAAAGAGATATGGTTGGGAAGGAACACAATTCATGGAGTTAAATCCCTTGATTTGTATTGCACTGCTGTAAATGCTGAGGTACAGCTGCCGAAAGCAGGACTGGCAATGGATGGAATAGACGGTTTAGAATTCAAGACTTGAAGACAAAGGGTGGCTCGAATATTTGGAGACTCAAAAAGCATCAAGGAGTAAACCCAAGAACCAGACAAATTGTGGTGGAAAGCAAAGAAGGATGGCAAATTCACAGTGGGATGTTGTTATAAATTGCTGACAAGGAAAGATGGTCATGGAAAATGATATGGAAGAAAAAGTTGCATGTTTCAGGTTGATTGCTATAAAAGAAGCTTTTTTGACTCAAGATAATTTGCAGAGGGGCTTCTACTTGTGCAACAGATGCCTACATTGTTACGCCAAGAACCCTGAAGGAGACAAAACACTTTTGGGAAGGACAGATTATGGAGGAACAGAGAAAGACACTACGGAAGAGTGTCCCAGTATGCATATTATGGACAGTGTAGTTAAAAGGAACTACAGATGCTTTGAAGGAAAGAGACCTGCAGATTTTTGTTTGATATATTGGTGTATACAGTCTCTTAATTTTTGGTGTAGAATGAATGATGTGTATGATTTTGACAGCATTGGAGATGCTAGACTTTATGCACATGTAACTGCAGCACCAAAGCGTTGTACAGTCTTTGAGTACCCACTTGGTGCTTTTTACTTGGTTAATTACTTACCTTATTAGAAAAACGCCAATAATCAGGTTCATATTACATCAAAGCCAAAACTGATCTTACTCCAAGTGTAAATCCAGAAAATCAGGAACAAGTGCAGTCATGCATACATTCACAGAAGTAGAAGCATAAAGATACACAAAAACAATGGAACCACAAAATGAAAGCACAGACATGGAATAATCATGGATATATGTGAAATACGTGCACATCAATGTTCATCTGAGGGTGGTGTGTTTGTTTTTTGTGCATGCGCGCAAGTGTGTGCGTGTGTGTGAGAAAAAAGGGCAGCCCAGTGCACTAAGCTCACGCTATGAGCAGGTACGGGGAAGGGCCGGACCACAAGGGTCTAACGTACACAGCCTTACCCTGCATTTCAACAAGAGGCTGTTTCCACGAAGAGTAAGGAAGAAATGTTAATTGATATAGACACTGGAGACAAGAGGTCACGGCTTTCAGTGTCTCTTACCATCAGCTTTTCTTTCCCCATTTTGGCCCAATCAAGAATGATTTGCAGTGTCGGTGCAAAAAATGCACCATTCTAATGAAAAAGAGTAAGGTAAGATGCATCTTTTATTTGTGCAGCAATATCACTCGCTTATGCATTATTCAGTAAGTTTATGCTGTTTAGTATATTGGATTAGCTAGCAATATAAGTCCGACTTTCCACATTAGTCTCCACTTTGTAAATTGATTATCACGCAACTGCATCTCAGCCTATGATAACCTGAAGCATGAGTGTTATCTGTAAGAGGAATCAATCTTTCTTACAGCTGAGAGCTAGAAAATGCAACCCAAAGTTCACAACCAAAAACCTTTAATAAGAAAATTAATACGGCGTAGAACTAGCTAGAGGAATTTACCCATGGCATAAGCTTTGTAGGCTCAGAGCTCCAAGGCTGATATGATCCTTCATGCTTCTGTACCTTCTCCTGTAAAAACTGTACGTACTGAATTACCTGCATACAAACGTCAACTATCACCAAGAGATCAAAACTCCCAAGAAAATGACCAAATAAAGGAAAAAGGTAAACCGGTTTTCTACTAATAGAATGTACCTCCAACAAGAATGACGCAGTGTCTCGCTTTTGATCGGTATGGGGTATCAGATCTCTCAATATCTGAAATCTAGATTACACAAATAATCTTTTAGAACAATGCAGAAAATTTGCTCATGCATTTTAGATAGATTTAACCCCATAATCTTCAAATCCCTCAAATCAATAAACCAGTAAATGGTTCATTTTAAAATCACATTGAGTACGAAAAGAAACCCCATGCTCAACCAACTTATTTAAGAGCCAAATGTGCTATTTCAGTTGGATAATTGCAGGATGATAGTGTGACTAGAGATTTTTGCCTATCCTCCTATTATGCAAAAATTAAAACTTAGGTAAGTGCTTTCAAAACATTTGTACCAAAAAAACATATTCCACTTAATTTAGCCATTTCATGTTTACTATAACTAGTTGTTTTGGTTTTCTACTAGCAGCTTTAATTATAACCTCAGCTCCAGTTATTGATCTGAGCAAGATAGACTGATTATCTCTCTCTCACACACATAAAAAAAACATGCATTAGCCTGAAGCTTTAATCAAATTTCATATGTCATTTCTGTAGATGGAGTCCAACATCTTATTTGAAATACCCTATCCAATTTGCAGACAGACCCAACAACTCAAAGATCGTGTTCCATCCAGATACTTCCTCAATGGATACTATACTTCTGTTTACATATAGACTAAACCCCAAAAGTATCTTTATAACCTATTGCTATATGCCATGACTTTCATTCTAGGCAACTCCAGTTCAATAAATTATTTGACACTCTGAAGACCTCAACATGTTTATCCTTAAAGAAAGGAAATAAAAGATGAAAAGTAACCGATCAAAAAAAAAAGAACAGTAAATCAACGAAAAGCCTATTATTACAAAAGATTACAAGAGCATTTGGTGAGTGGAAAATATTTTCTGGAAAGTGTATACTCCCTCTATTTCAATTTAAGTGTCTTACGTCAATTATAGTAAAAAAATGTCTCTTTCTATATTTGGTAACTCTCTGATTCCAGCATTCTATATAGCGTGCTTAAGACCACAGAATTCAAAGGCATTTTGGTACATTATACACATTCTTTAGTTTAAGACCACAAGATTCAAATGTCTTCAAAATCTTTTTAAATTCCGTGTCTAGTCAAACTAAAACACTTAGATTAAAACCGAGGGAGTATTAAGGATCAATGATAATTTTAGCAAATTAGAGATTGTTCTGATGAAATTTTTGAGGGTAAAGATTAATAATAATATCCAAGTGTTAGTTGAATGTTAAGATAGTTGCAAGGAAAATGACTTCCGCTTTAAGTGAGGACAATCATTTTTTCCCCTCCTGTGGAAAATGGAAATATATTTTGGTAACCAAATACCACAAAATGATTTCCTAACGGGAAACAATTTTCTGCAAAATGACTTCAGTCATACCAAGCACACATGTATGCAATGATACTTGCAAATGCGTTTGCAAGATTCATACTTCTTCTAAATACATTGAAATGAAGTTTTCACTTCCTTTGTTTGACAATGCCATGTAGGAATCATTGAGTCTTTGCAGCACAAACAATTATTGTAAAACAATAGACAACGTGGAAAAGGCGGACATTTGGAAATCATAAAGGACAAATAAAGAAAAGTAAGAGACATTGCAGAAGCTTTAATCCACAGGATACGGGAGTTCACAACATCAGGAGGGTTGCAAATATACTGTCAGTTGAAACAAAGGAGAGTAGCGCACGTGGTTCATTTGGAGTTGAAAGAAACATACTTTAGAATTTCATATAAAACATTGACAACTAGCCTTTAGAAACAAGTATATTTTGACCTAAGCGAATAGTCAGACATATAAAAGTGAATCAACTCATGAAGATGATGAACGTGATACGGTGACAGCTTAGAAAGGATAATATGTGCAATCATTCATCTAATCAATTTCCCGTTTATTCCTTTTGGTTTCCTGCTTCCACCACAACAAAACAATTTTACTCATTCCTTACTTGATCAAGGCATAGTTAGCCATCTTAAGTTGGAGAAACTTTCTTGTTGGGCATCCACCCACAAAAGCCAAATCACGTCTATCATCAGCAGTTCAGCAGCACAATGGCTGGTGACACTCTAATTTCTCAAATTTACTAAGAACCAAAAAACTTATATAAAGATTGTTATTTTATCTCGAGTAACTTAAATACTACACTGCTTATCAATCTCTGAACTTAGAGCCTGAAGTAATTTTCCCTCTCAACCCTCCCACATGCTTATTCTACTATATTTTCTTTTTCAAACTCAACGAGCAACTCCTCTTGGCTGAAATAATTGACTTAATAAATCAATCTATACCTCAATCCCCAATCCGAGTCTAGTTGGGTCGGTAATTAAATCATCTGTAATCATTCTGCTGCTTTCAGGCACAATTTCATTCCAAAACAAAATTCTTCACTAAGATGGAAAAAAAACTTGAGCTATTTAGTGCTGAAATCGGCTTCCTATTTAGTCTCTGGAGGGGAGCCTTGGAGCAATAGTAAAGTTGTCTTCGTGTGACCTATAGGTCACGGGTTCGAGCCGTGGAAGCAACCACTAATGCTTGCATTAGGGTAGGTTGTCTACATCACACCCCTTTGATGCGGTCCTTCCCCCGACCCTGCTAATGCGGGATGCTTTGTGCACCGGGCTGCCCTTTAGACCGTCAATGTCAGATGGTTGCAAGATCTGTTAGATAATCACTTTACATTTACATTGTTTTGGTCCGTGTATCACGGTCCGTGGCAGAGTTAGGATTTTCACTAAGGGGATTCAAAATATAAAGAATAAATATACGAAGAAGCCAAGAGAATTCAACATCTACTATATATACAAAAAAAGAAAAAAATTGACCTTGTATATATAGTGTAGCTTTTCGAAGGGGAGCCTTGGAGTAACTGGTAAAGTTGCTGACATGTGACCAGGAGGTCATGGGTTCAAGCCGTGAAAACAACCTCTTGCAGAAATGCAAGGTAAGGCTGCATACAATAGACCCTTGTGGTCCGGCCCTTCCCCGGATCCCGAGCATAGCGGGAGCTTAGTGCACCGGACTGCCCTTTTTATATATAGTGTAGTTTTTCGATACCCTAGCTCCACCTAAGATCATGGCCATATTATATAGTAACTCCACTCAATCAACAAACTACAATCTCGCGCTAAAAGAAGACCTAAAATTCTCAGACTCACCTTTAGTGTACATGTACAAAAGGCCAAAACTTCAATTAACCTAAAAAGAAAAACAGAATTTATGGACAAACCTCTCATTGATCTTGCTCCTCCTACGTTGCTCAGTAACTGAATGCTTAGACCTTATTGCACTAGCCTTATCATTATTCTTCCCATCTGTTGCTTCCATAATAACACAACCACAAAACAAAAACAAAAACAAAAACAAAAACAAAAACAAAAACAAAATTCAGGATTTTGCATTTTACACCACAAAATTCAGTTCAACTTACTCCCTTCAAATCCCAAAATAAGTGTCGTTTTAGCAAATAAAAATTATCCCAAAATAAGTGTCGCTTTAGAAAAATCAAGACAAAAAATAGTACTATTGTTTCCAACTATACCCTTATATTAAAGAATTACTTCTTAATAGTGCTCAATTCTCAAGAAACATCACGGGCTAACTTAGTAAACTATACCTTGTATCTATAGTTTTTCTTAATCAGCGTGAAATGAGCTAAAGTGACACTTATTTTGGGACAGAGGGAGTATATCTATAACAAAAAAGGAATTGTAATCTTTCAACTACAAAAATTAGGAGAAAACAATAAAAGTTACAGACCTTTGGTATTACTAGTAGAAGGTGTGGCATCTTTCTTAATACCAATCTCATCTTCCTCCTCTTCTTCCTCTTCTTGATTACCCTTCACCCCTTTCATTCTTTTTTCCACTATTTATCAATTATCTGCACAAAAATGATAAAAATTAAAACTTTGCAATACAAACACAGCTATATCAAGAAATAAAGATTTATACAGTTCAAAAAAAACTATCCCTCAATCCCAAACTAGTGAAAATCAACTACTATATGATTCCAATACAGAGATCTATACAAAATAATGGGAAAAAATTAAAGGTACATATGAAATGGGGAAGAAAGATTACACCTTTTTATTTTCTTGGAAATTTGAGTTATTGAGAGAAATTAACTGGGATTTGGGTTTGTGAGATTTGGGGTAGCTGGTTAGGGGAAAATCAGTAGTAGTAGTAGTTAGTAGTTACTACTAGTACTATGGGTTCTTGATTGTGTTTTGGTGGTGAAAGTCGAAAATTAGCTTTTTGGGTATGAGTTTTTTTATTTTTAACTTTGTCAATTTTTGTGGGATTATTCATTATTGTGATTGGCTTTACCTAAATTGTTGTCATGACTCATGTGATTTCTATTAATTTAATATGCATTTGATGGTTCACAACCTAAAAGGTTGGGTGTTCGGTTATAAACGAAAACCAAACAAAATTGATTAAATTTGAATTCAATTTGGCCTGATTTTAAATTCTTAAAAACCAAAAATATTTAATTTGGTTTAGTTTTTGTTAAAATAAAATCGAATTAAATCAAAAAAAATTATATACAATTTTTTCTAACTTTATATATATAGTATATTAATTTTTATAAATAATTTCTAATACTTTATATACTTCTTCATCAAAATTTTATTTATCTCTAATATGCTAATGAACTTACACCTTAGTTAAACCCATTTCATAAAAGAAAGTCATGAATCCAAACACATTTATTCAAAGAAATATCTATGAAGTTTACCTAAAATTCTTTTATATACTTCTTATAAACTCTATTTACTTGATTACAATTTATAAATTTTAAAATATTTTCTCCATAATTCAAGAAAATTACAGCCATCACAATAAAAAGTTAATAATGAATTATAAGTTGGGATATGATGAAAAACTCTTTTCAAATTATAGGAAAAACTAAAAGAGAAAAATATCATTAAATTTATTATCAAATCAAAAAATCAAACCGAATCAAATCAAATCGACTACAAATAAATAGATGATTGGTGTATTATATTTGATTTGATTTTTTTCTAATAATTTAAAAATTAATTAACTTAATTTAATTTTGATTTTAACTAAAAAATTGATCCAAATTGAATCATGAATACAACCCCTACTAAAAGGTAGGCAACTTAATTGTGGAGAGGCTTGATTTTGTCCTTTTGTTCTTTTCACTTTTCATTTATGTTTTTTCTCTCTTTCTTTTTTCCTTAGTTTATCACTCCACTAATTAGCAGTAGTGCTGGCATGAATATGATTTGGCCAAAATTGAAATTTGATTTTTTTGGATTACGAATTATAGTCGGAATATAAATAAGTCTATTCTTTAAATAAATGTCCTAACATGGCAAATTTCTCATGTTTGGTTGGTCAAAATTTTTTGAAAAATATTTTCTCTATAAAATAAGTTCATTAAAAATAAGGAAAATGACCTTCATAATTAAAGTATGAAAAACAAGTCTCACATCACAACCAACTACCCCACCACAATTCAACTCACTCCCCCAACCACCAAAACCCAACCACTACCACCACCCTAGTGGGATTTGGTGCGGATTTGGCGCGTTTGAGGGTGGTTGCTAGGTGCGGGTGGGATTTGGTTGGGTGGTGGGTGGGTGCTTGGGGTGGTGGTAGGGTTGGTGAGCCTTGAGTGAGTACTTTCCGAAATCACCACTCCCCACCCCATCTTACCCACATAGTATATTGATATATATATAAATTCTCTTAGGATAATATTTTCTTTTACTTACTTATCAAACACTAGAAAATAAGTAAACAACTCACTTATTTTTCAAGAAAGTATTTTCTAGGAAAATATTTTTCTTCATACCAAACACACCCTTGAAGAATACTTGGGCTCCTCATAAACTATGAAATAATTCATACTTGAATACTGTTGGAAATTAGCCTTTGGCGGGGAGATGCGTCCACCCATCTTTGATGAATTAAACACTAGTGTTCCGTATGTTGGAGACCTGGTCTCTTTACACATGCATGATCTACGAAGTGAGTAGATGACCGTAGGGCCAAGAATCGTCTAATTTCGTTGAGAAATGAAAGAGATATTGGTTCACGAAGTAAGGTGTTTAAGGCATGAAAATGTGGTGTGGGACAAATCTACCACATCGGTGGGAATAGGAAGAATTGCTCTCTATATAAGTCTCTAATGTGGTAAAGGGTTTGGATCCCCAAGGGGTATCCCATGTGTTTAAAGGAGGGAAGACCTAGATGTGCTTGGGTTCAAAGCTAAGTCCACACGCTGCCTTGCCTTGCCTGATCCGTCAGGGCTCGGGTCAAATTTGTGGGTGTGGGCCTTTCGATATTATCTTTTTGGACCAGAGAACTCTGTCGGATGTACTGATTTGATCCCTGAAGTTTCAGATGTGCAGTTTGGACCGTAATTCTTTCATATTGCAGTTTGGTCCCTGAAGTTTCAATATTCTGATTTGGTCCCAGAATTTACGGAGACTTTTTCGCCTACCGTTGATTTGCGTTTTGGAGCATTAACCAGCCATTACTTGGCTGATTAACTCTCCATTAACAGCCATTACTTGGGGCATTTGGGCGCCTTCTTCAAGGCCTTAATAGCCATTAGTTGGTGTTTTAATGGCCTCCTTTAAGGGCCATTACAGACCTTGTTTGTGGCTGTTGGACAGCCCTCCTCTTGCTATATATTCAGCTTCACTTGGCTGAAAAGCGAAGCAAGAAATAGGCGAGCAGAGGGAAAAACAGGCAGAAAAAGCAGGCGAAAAAGCCACTACAAAGCAGGCCAGAAAAATCACGAAAACAGTGAGCAAAGCTGCTCCAAACGGTGGCTGAAAATCAGTCAAAAGCGGTGACCAAACCCTCACGTATACACTAGATATACACTCTGAGACACACTATATACACAGAGACAAAAGAGAAGAGTATTGAGAAACTCTTCCTTCCTATTCCATATCTTCAGCAAGTCGAGTCATATTTGTTTTCTTCGCCAGGCTCAACCTATTGGCTTTGTAGTGTTGAGATAAAAGTGTTGTTTTATCTTGGGAGACTATTGCCCGCTAACGTAAAAGCATATATACGGGGCAATCTTGTCTTAAGGATAGAGGGCTATCCTCGACTCAACACACAACGTTGTAACCATCCAGATTTAGTTGTTTCTTGATTTCAGGTTATCAAGATTCAAGACACAACAAACTTGCGGCAGTTCTCAACATTGGCTTTGCAAGGTGATCAAGATTCAAGACACAACACACATGCGGCAGTTTTGAAGATTGACCATTTATTTATCCTTTCGAACATTTGTAATAGTTATTACTTCCCGTACTGCCTTATAAAGTACCATAGAAATACCAACAAATACTTGGGCTTATATATGTATGGCCTCCATAGCATGAAAGACCTTATTCACGGGATTGGTCTTGAAAATAGAGGTGGCAGGAGAAAAGGTCAAAAGGAAAACAAGCACAATAAGAGAGAAAATGATGAATTACCTAACTGTTGAGCAGCAGAATAAAAAATGAGAAGTGAAGTGATGATGATTTCCATAATACGATACAATAGCTGAAGATGAAACTTAAAATGTCACTTTGATAGACCAGATACACAGAGCAGAAAACTCAAGAGTGCCAAATAAAGTACCACAAAAGCCATATTTTTTTCCGTTTTGCCTTTTTAAGAATTTTCAAAAGTGATTATCTACTTACAAATTTATTGTTACATTTCATCACGTAGGTCAAGCCCAACACAAGTGATATTTTCTCCATACGAATTTGTAAGATAGTCCTCTAATTGTGAGATGTTCCAAGAAAATTCATATTATTCCTCGGTTAATATTGAAGTAGAGTTTTGGATCAACAGTAAAATTATCCCTATGATCTAAAGGCCACGCGTTTGAGCTGTGAAATCAGCCATTGATATTTGTGTCAAGGTGGTTGTCTACATTGCACCCCCTAATTAGGGTACGGCTATTCCGCGATCCCTTCGTGAACACGAGTTGATTCGTGCATCAACTGTCCTTTTTATTCCACCACTAGTAATATCATCTTATACAAATTTTATAACTTTCAACAACATAAATCTAATTAACACTATCAAACTTTGACCTTCAATGTAACTTTTTACCAATCTTTTAACATTCTTCCCTTATCACTAATAGAATCAGTCAAATTAACTTCATAATTTCGTGTCTAGTAAAAAACCTCCATATAAAAGAAAAGAGGAAGTGATAATTCAAAGAAACCAGGATTTGTTCTGATATAAGTCCAATCCTTCCTGTTGTTTTTAAGTTGTGTTGTCATGAAGGCTGGCCAACGGGGCGGGGCGGCCCGGTCCCGACCCGACCCCGCAAAAAAAAACCGTGGGACTCGAATCGGGACGGGACCTGGGCTCGTCCCGCCCGAGCCCGTTCCGCCCCAATCATGTTTCTTCCGACCCGCCCCGATATCACCCCGGTCCTACCCGATCCCTCTCATTTGCAAAAAATGTCTGTTGCACAACGACCGTTTTATATTTTGACCGTTGTGCAACGGCCATTTTTGGCCTCCCCCCAACCCCCCTACCTCTTTAATATTTATTTTTAACCCCTAAGTTAATATATTTACACTTTAACCCAATTTTCCAACTATAAATACCTCATTTTCTCTTCATCTTTCTCACAAATCTTCCTACAATCTCTCAATTTATTCATTTGTATAACTACATCAAAGTTCAAAAATTGGGGGTGAAGTTGGCAACTAGCTTGAGAATCATCCATCGAGCAAAGTTTCAATTTTCAACCTCGATTACACGTCGACGTTTGGTACATTCGTTCCTTCTTTAAATTATTATTGTTACTTTATTTTAATTAGCGCACTTAATTTCATTATCTTTAACTACTTATTAGCATAATTAAAATGGAAGGAATAAGAGGTATATTTAAAGGTAAGGGTGCTTCTTCTAGTAGGGGTAACAAGGGCAGTGGTACTTCTTCTAGGCATCATATTCCTAGAGAGGATGATTTGGTTGATTATACACATATAGATCAAACTGAATTTTTAATGATATACCATTAGAGTTAGACGGCGAGATATTTTCTGCAACTCAATCAGACTTTAATTTAAAAGATAATCTAGATGACACACCCACTAATCTAGATGACACACCCACTAGTGCACCTCCAACTGGAACGCCTCTTATTTCCCTAGTATGAGACGAGGCCCAATAAAATGAAAACTAAAATCAGATGAATGCATTTTTTTTATAGGGACGAAGAGAATCAAGTAGTTAGATGTCAAATTTGTAAAAATGTTTATAAATTAAAAATGGAAAAAGGCCAGGGTGGGACGGGAGGTTTATTGAGACATGTACAAAACTTTCACAAAGTTAGGTGGGACCAATACCTGGCTGAAAAATCGGGTGCACCAATGCGCTCTCAGTCGGGACAAGGTTCACATACTGTCCCGGACCAAGTACATGGTCAAATTAGCCCTATGACGGGGGGAAATTGTATGCCCTAAATACAATAAACATAGAGATAGGGAAGCAATGGCAAAATTAGTTGCGGTGGAGGGTTTGCCTTTTTTATTTCTTTCCTCTCCTGGTTTTATTCATTACATTAGAGATATGTGTAATCCTGCTTTTAATGGTTTTCCTTGATCAAATGTTAGGAGAGATGTTTTCAAATTTGCACATGAATATCAACAGTATTTACGTTATTCATTATATCATTTTCCTGACAAAGTATCTATCACGTCTGATATAGGTCGTAGTACTAACGGTCATGATTATTTAACGGTAACATGTCATTGGATAGATTAAAAATGGTCTATGCAAAAACGTATTTTAGTGTATAGATATATTGATGATAGGCACACTGACAGCTTTATTGCAAAACTTATTCATTCAGTTTGCAATTATTATGGCATAACTGATAAAATTATGACTATTACATTAGATAATGCTTCTTCTAATAATTATGCTATTAGAATTTTAAAAGATCTTTTAACTCATCTTTTCCAAATTATTTTCATATAAAATGTGTGTGTCATATTTATAACTTAGTTGTAAAGGATGATCTATCACTTTTTGAAGACATTCTTAATAAAATACAATTTGCTATAAACTTTATTTTTAGAAGTAATAAATACAATGAAAAAAAAATATAAAAAAACTTTTCACGATTGTGGACTACCTTATAGAAAAATTTCCGAAGAAGTAGCGACTATGTGAAATTATTTATATGAACAACTACTTGTTGCTTATGATTATAAAAGACCTATAACTTTATTTTTTAACGTCCATAATCGAAATTCAACTGATATGGTTGTAGATAACGATTGAGAAAAAAATTAAGAACTTATTGTATTTCTAGAGAAATGTTTTCAAGCAACAAAAAAATTTTTTGGTATATATTATCCTACTATTTCAACTATGTTATTTTATATAGCTCTAATATTTTTATTACTTAGTGAATATATGGAAAAACCAGCTTACAAGGCACCTATTAAAAAATGTTTATCAAACTAAAAAAATATTTTATTCCTATTTTTACTATTTATATTATTGGTGTTGTATTAAATCCGACTATTAAAATAGACGGTTGTAAAACACTTATTGAAACTATTTATGATAGTATAGCAGTACTTCCACTTCCAACTCCAAAAAATCCAAATGACCCACCACCTAAGGAACAAACTAAAGAATAAGTGTTGTCTAGCATACAAGATAAATGCAAAAAAAGTATATAGGCATTACCAACAAGAAAGTGCTAGCAACCAACCGACTTCCATACTCTTTTCTTCTTCTTCAACACAACCTCAAAAAAGACATGTTGTTTCTGTGGCTAGTATTGAAAGCCTTAGACATAGAATGTATAGTGGTACCACTACTAATCAAGTTAGCGAGTTTGATGTTTTTGTTTTGCAGGGTGTTGTACCGTACCAAGCAGTTCTCAATGAAGAAGGATGCGAAGACTTGCTGAAATACTGGAGGGAGAATGAGAAGACCTTTTCGACAATGTCAAAGATGGCCCGAGATGTGTTGAATATTCAAGCGTCATCAACAGCGTCTGAAAGCGCTTTTTCGGTCGGAAGATTTCAAATAGGAGAGCACAGACACTCATTAGCGGGAGACAGCTTAGAGATTGCAGTATTATTCAAAGATTGGATACGAGCGGAGCGTTGAAGGTGCGGTCAACCGGAGATCAACGAAGAAGACGACGAAAACTACAACGAAATCTTATCCGACGGAGGTGGAAGCGACGTCGAGCAATTTGACCAACAAATTCCAATTCCAACCGAAGAACCACAAGACATTATAAAGAAACTAGAAAATGTGTTTTTAAATATGTAATTTTTTAATTGTAATTTTACTATGTTATTTGCAACTTTCAACACCACAAAGTTGCAATTTTGAAATTGTATTACAAAAAAATTATATTTCTATTAAATAATATAAGAGACATAAAACAGTCTTGCGATGTTTTTATTACACTATCTTGTTCAATTATTGGGGTGTTTATATATGTTATTTTTTAAATTAAGTGCAAAAAATAAAAATAAAGAAATAAACGAAAAACCCGATCCCGACCCGATAAGACCGGTCCCCTTTCCGACGGGACCGGGAACAGGATGGGACATTGGCGGATCCCGCCAGTCCCACCAAAGGACCGGTCCCGCCATACCCCCCTTCCCGTCGGGTCCCATCCCGCCGTGACCCGCCCCGCCCCGCCCCGCCCCGTACCCGCCCTAGTTGGCTTAACGTGTGTTAACCAGTCAGTTAACATGAAGTATTTTAAAAAGCACTAGCAATAGATAAAATTATCCGAAAAGTTTTTAGCATCATAAACTGCTAAAAGTTGCAAAAAAATATTATAGGCCAATGTAATTACCCTACCTCTCTGTTAATATTTTCGTTTATGAGTGTATTACATATATTGATCGTGAATATATTCCATATATATTCACAATATATTTTGTACTCATTATTTTAATGTAATTAATGTAATTAAGGTAAAATAGAGATCATAATTCTATTAAGACTACAATTGTATACTCTATATATATATATTAAATTAATAAGAGAACTCCATCAAGGAGAATTACACTATTCTACATGATATCAAGAGCCAAAAATCCCCCTACCCTAACCCTAAATCGGCCGTCATATACCTCTCATCCGCCTCCCCTTTTTCCGGCGATATCCAGCCGTATACTGCCCTATATACCACCGCCTCTTCATGATATACAGACAGTATATCCTCCTTCTACGTGATATACAAGCCTTTTCTCCCACATTCTACTTGTATACCGCATATATCACGTGATATACATCCACGTATACTCTGCTACTCCCTGATATACTCCCCTTCTTCTCAAACAGAATTTGTATACCGCTGATATACAACGATATACCCAGCCCCCATATTCCATGCTTTGTAGCCAGTATACATCAAGTATACATAAAGTATACACCATATGATACACGTATCACATAAGCAGCCCGGTATACCACTGTTATACAGCTGATATACGACAGCCTTTCCACCGAAATTCTTCCACGAATTTTTGGTACACTCCATGGATTCTCCCGCTTGCGCTTCCTTAACTCCCGACGTCACAAAATATCAGTCGTAGACCCATACCCGACTCAGTGGGTCGAGCCACTGCCCAGCCATCAGGCCCACTATACAGCAGCCAACAACAATAGTGGCCATTGCCTAGCGGCCCAACACACTGCCGAGGCCCACTGCCCAACGGCCTAGCATTACCAAGCCACTGCCCAGCCACCAGGCCCACTACACAGCGGCCCAACAGCAACAGTGGCCCCCGCCGAGGCCCACTGTCCAGCGGCCCAATATGCAGCCTAGGCCCACTGCCCATCGGCTCGATGATACATGGTATATGGATACGGGCGCCACGTCTCATCTCACCAATAATTCGGGTATTCTTCCTCAACTGCAAAATTTAAATACTCTTCAATCTATTATGATCGGAAATGGTCATCGCATTCCAATTCAAGAGTTTGGCCACATACTAACCCCACCACTGCATCCCCCACTTCTCCCTTAAAAACGTTCTATATGCCCCTAATATTATCAAGAACCTAATCTCTATCAGAAAATTTGCCATCGATAATTTCGTATCCATTAATTTTGACTCATTTAGTTTTTCTGTAACAGACCTACATACCAGGAAACTTCTTACGAGATGCAATAGTGAGGGGGACCTCTATTCTTTCCTATCCATGTCCACTGCCAGTGTCAATCCTCCCACATCTCTAGATGTCATCTCTTCCTCCATGTGGCATAGTAGACTTGGTCATCCGGGAGCTCATTTTTTTATTATCTTAGAAACCGCAATTTAATCCAATGTAATAAAGGAAAACTTTCCCATAGTTGATCCTCCTGTCATCTAGGGAAACATGTTATCCTTCCATTTACGTCTTCATTAAGTATTATCTTCTCTCCATTTGATATTATTCATGAGGATTTATGGACATCTCCTATAATTAGCAACCTCGGTCATAAATACTATTTGGTATTTCTGGATGACGTTTCTCACTTTCTTTGGGTATATCCGCTTAAACTTAAGTCTCAAGTTTACTCTAAATTCCTCTAATTTCGTACATTAGTTAAAACGCAATTTGAAAAAGACATCAAAACAGTGTGATAATGATCATGAGTTCAATAACTCCCCATTTCATAATTTTTGTGCGGCTAATGACATGGTTTTTCATTTCTCCTGCCCCCAAACTTCCCCTAAAAATGGTAAAATTGAAAGAATTCTCCACACCATTAACAATATAATTCGTACCCTTATTTTTCATGCGTCTTTCCCCCTACATTATGGGTATATGCATTAAAAATGGTAGAACATATTCTTAACATCTTACATACCCGTACGATCCAAAATAGGACACTTAACGAAATTCTCTTCCGTCGGATCCCTTCCTATGATCACCTCTGAATTTTTTGTTGTCTCTATTACCAAATCTTGCCTCAACGGTCCCTCACAAATTAGAACCTCGCTTCACTCCGTGCGTCTTCCTAGATTTCGCGTCGAACCATAAGAGGTACTTGTGCTATGAGTTATCCACAAACAAATTCTTAATCTCACCACACGTCACGTTTGTTGAGTATGTTTTCTCATTTGACAACATCCAAAAAATTTGCGACACTGATTATGAATTCCTTGATGACTTGGACACCTCACCTCTAATCCAAAATGCATTACAAAATCCGTACCCTCAAGCCATCCCGCCAACCATCCCGTCGACCCCACCCACTGCCCGGTTCCTGATCGGTCACTGCCCCAACCCCATGACTGTGCCTACCCTCGAGGCACCCAGCCCCTGCCTGCCCCAACCATGACTATGCCTACCCTCGAGGCACCCAGCCCCTGCCTGCCCCAACCATGACTATGCCTACCCACCCGACACCCAGCCCCCGTGCAACCCCTGCCCAGCCCCACCTCGTGATCGTCCCTGCCCACCCATCACCCAGCCCTTGCCCGTCCCACTGCCCCTCACCACTGCCTATCCTCGACCCCACTGCCTAGTACAGCCCGGCTCCTCTCAGCCCCCTCCCACACCCGTGATCATCCCCACACACCGTATGGAAACCCGTGCATAACACGAGATTTTCAAACTAAAAGTTCACTTTAGCCTATCCACTCAAACCAACCCGCCCATTCCTAAAAACACAAAACTAGTGAAACTCAATCCAAATTGGAATGCGGTCATGCGTGAGGAGTTTAATGCATTAACCAATCAACACACTTGGGATCTTATTCCGAAACCAAAAGGGGTGAATGTGATTCATTGTATGTGGCTTTATCGTCACAAATTCAGAGATAGTGGAAAGCTTGAACGCCACAAGGAAAGACTTGTGGCTAATGGTGCTGGTCAACGGAGGGTGTTAATTGTGGTGAGACATTTAGTCTGGTGGTCAAACTTGCCACCATTCGCACAGTGTTGAGCATAGCTATGGGAAAAATTGGCTTATTTACCAGCTTGATGTAAAAAATGTTTTCTTACATGGGGACTTGAAAGAAACCATTTATATGCATCAACCTCCTGGATTTGTGCATTCGTAGGTTCCTCATTATGTTTGTCGTCTTTGTAAGTCAATCTATGGTTTGTAAGAAGCCCCTAGGGCTTGGTATGATAGGTTTGCTACATATATAATACAGATAGGGTTCGTGTGCAGCAAGAGTGATCCTTTCTTATTCATTTTTCATTGAGGTAATGACATGACTTATCTTCTTTTATATGTTGATGATATTGTTCTGACAGCTTCTTCTGATACTCTGAAACACGAGATCATTGACCTACTCAAATCCGAATTCGCTATGACAGATTTGGGTAAGTTGAGTTATTTTTTGGGGATATCAGTGACCAGATCCACATATGCCATGTTCTTGTGTCAGCGTAAGTATGCAGATGAGATTATCTACAGGGCTAAAATGATAAACTGCAAGATTATGCCCACTCATGCCGACTCAAAGTCCAAACTCAGTACAGATGATGGGGATCCGGTCAGTGATCCCTCTCTTTATAGGAGTCTCACAAATGCTCTTTAGTATCTCACCTTCACTCGGCCAGATATTGCATATGCAGTTCAGCAGGTGAGCTTGTTCATGCACGCTCCAAGGGAGCCTCAGTTTACAGTTCTTAAGAGTATCATTCAATACGTTAATGACACTCTTGACTATGTACTTCATTTATATCCCTCAACACCGACTAGATTGCTCTCCTACACAGACGCAGATTGGGTTGGCTATCTGGATACCCATCGCTCTATGTCCGGCTATTGTGTGTTTCTGGGGTATAATATCATATTGTGGTCTGCCAAATGGCAAGCCACGCTTTCCCGTTCGAGTGCAGAAGAAGAATATCGAGGCATTGCAAATGTTGTTGCCGAGATATATTGGCTCCGAAATCTCTTTCTTGAGCTTCATTGTCCCATACGTAAGACATCTTTGATTTAATGTGATAACATATCTGTTGTCTACCTGTCTCATAACCAGGTTCAACATCGGTGAACCAAACATATTGAGATGAATATTCATTTCGTGAGAAGGTTGCAATGGGTCACGTTAGAGTGTTGCATGTTCCTTCTTCGTATCAGTACACAAATATCTTTACAAAGGGGCTTCCTCAGCAATTGTTTCTTGACTTCAGATCCAGTCTCAGCGTCAGGCCTCCTCCCGCTCCAATTGAGGGGGTGTGATCGTGAATATATTTTGTACTCATTATTTTAGTGTAATTAATGTAATTAAGGTAAAATAGAGATTCTAATTCTATTAGGACTATAATTGTATACTCTCTATATATTACATTAATAAGAGAATTACATCAAGGAGAATTACACTATTCTACATAGATGTTATTATACCGTTTATGCCTTGGTAGATTTTGGTTTGAGTTCTGAGAAATTCGAGCATGCTTCAGACAAACTGAAAATGTAAAATTAGTGCATGAATAATTCTAGTGTATCTTATGCATTTTCATGGTTGGGGAAGGGAGCTTTGCAATTAAGACATATTTTGACCTAGAGTACTTTGCTATTGTGAAGATAATGTTGCTATCACGAAAGTTGATAGGGTTGACCGATGATGGTTGACTTCGTGATTGCGAAGAAATTTAAGACTTACTCTTCTTTATGAAAATTTTCTAAAATGCGTGATTGGAGAGAATACGTGAGATTGTTTGTAAATGTGCTTGTAGGAACTGTTGGAAATTTACTAATGTGGAATTAAGTTTATCCCATTATTTATGACTCGAACAATAGGGTCTCGCACGTCGGAAATATCGTTTCCACACACGTGCAATCTTAGTGCCAAGTATCGTAAATTTCGTTAATGAAAGAGATATTGGTACGTAAGTGAAATGTTTGAGACATAGAATGATGAATGATTATTGGATAAATAGCAAGTGTTCCACGTTGGTAAACGAAGGAAGGATTGTGCGAAGTATAAGATGGAATGGGTCGGAAAGGGCCGCGGTGCCTCCCGGACTGGGCCGCAGCGCCGCAGCGCTAATTCACTGGTTGGCCATTGGAGCCTCGGCTCTAAGGTTGCAGAGCCGCGACGCTTCCCAGGAAGTGAGTGCTCGATGGAAGTCCAAAAGTTTGGCTGATTATAGAGAGGTTTTGGAGTATTAACTTGGTAGTTTTTCCTCCATAACTCAGCCATTATTTGGTGGTTTAAAGGGCCATTACATGGCATTTAAATGACCATTACATGGCATTTAAATGACCATTACATGGCATTTAAATGACCATTACATGGCATTTAAATGACCATTATAGGGCACTTGAAAATGCCATCTTGTACACCTATAAATTGAGGCATTTGGCTCAATTCTATAGAAGAAGATATATGAACAGAAAAATAAGTTAACAACACCACAAAGAGATCAGATTTTCCTGATAGCAATCCTTCTCTTAGCAATCTTCATTATTCGTGTTCTTCGCTGAGATCATTTGTGTAGGATTTGCATAATTGATAGTTTGTTGTTTCATCTTGGGAGACTATTGTTCACACTTCCATAAAGCCTATATATGGGGGCAATCTTGTCTTAAAGACAGAGAGCCATCTTTCGACTCAGCCGGTGTTGTTGTGATTATCTAATTGGCTGCTAAGTGTTTCAGGTGTTAACTTAACAGACGAAGGATTCTAATAATTCGTATTCTCAGCAGATCTACAAGGCACAAGTGTAGCAGTTCATGTTCTTGTATTTCCGACTAAAAGTTCCATATTTAAAGTTTCAATTCAAGATCAAGATATTGACAACTTGCTGTTGTCCTATTTGTTGTTTATCCTTTCGATCATTGTAATAGTTAATTACTATCCCTGTATGTGCTTTACATATTCCAATAATTTTAAGACAAGATTTGTGTTAGTGATTTGAAAGATGTTGGTCGACAAGTGTGTGACCAAATCTGGTTGTGGTTTTCTTCTTGAAAACAGTTCTGTTGACAGTTTTGCTAACAGTTCAAACAATGTCTCTGTCAACAACCGTGCTTTCAAAACTGGTCCTAGTTATGGTTCTCTCTTTGACGACAGTTACAAGTCTGTTTCCGTCAAAGGTGGAATCTCTGGATCTGATGCTGAGCTTCAAGATACTGCTGATAGTCATGCTAGTACGCCTAAAGATCAAGGACAAGTTGGTGTCACCGCTCCCGATGGTGGTAGAAATAAGCGCCCACGAAAGGCTGAGGATGTCAACTGGGACAAGAGGAGAAGGCTGAAGATAATGTTCTATCATGTAGCAAAAGTCATATATCTGTCCCAGAAAAAGGATCTGAATTATGGTAAGGAGGATATGGACATTCAGTCTAACTGAAGTGGGCCAGAATCCAAAAGGTCTAAGTTAATAATCCTTCCTTATATATAATGGGTTTGGTTAATATATGAATAAAAGTGTGTAAAGCAAGGATGTGAATATGAAAGTGTTTTCTTTAAAAACTTATATTCCCTACACTCTAAAATCAGATATTGAATCTTCTTCCTTCCCGGTTAAAGATTGGACTATTGTAAACAAAACTTAAAAGATCTGTTCTTTTGGGTGTAATTATTAAAAGTGTGTAAAGTATGTTCGCACATACGAAGGAGATAGATCAACTGACTATGCGAAAACGGTTACCACTCTTAAGCAAGCGTCAGGAATTGTCTGAGCACCAATCTCAAAGGAAGAAGACCAAAAATCTAATGATTTTTCTTAAGACGTTGAACATGTCACACTATTTGACAGAAGATCCTTTATTTGATTAGGATGATACTGGACACTCAGTCGTACAAAGTCTACGGCGACTGGAGTGGGGCCAAAATTCATTTGATAGGAAAATTAATGGACACCTAGTGAGGTGGGCCAAAATTTCCAGGTCTTAAATGATCTGAAGGCCAAACGAAAGGCAGAAAAGTAATTGGACACTCAGTCTGCCAAAGCAACTAGAGTGGGCCAGAGTATCCAGATCACATACGATCCGGTTATGCCCTAACCAGGGGTAAGAGGTTGTTCATGTAAAGTAACATCACCTCTAAAGTCGAAGGGGTTGGATAGGTTGTCCTCAATAGGACTTCAGGGAGTGGGATCACTCTAAACGGAGGTGATACATGTCCCAAACTTGGTTTAAGGGACGTTGTTGGTCAAACTGGTTTGAGACTAGTCCAACAAGTCTGTAATAACTAAGAATGGTACAGTATGTATGTAGCAAAATGAATGATATATTTGTAATCCGTGCATATATGCCATCATGGATTAAGACACGTTAAATAAAAAGTCATTCAAAAGCTAACGAAGTTGGGATTATTGCCTTCTGTCAACATAAACCCTCAAAATGAATGTGAGGTAGGCGAAGAGGCAAAATCACCTTTTCAATTTTGTCAAAGGAATAACGAAAGAAGCACCGCTCCTCTAGAACTTAGTCACACCTACATGGGTGATTTGAAGTTTATACAAAATAGAGGGGGGATACAAGTGCTTTGTGACCTTCATTGACGACGGTACAACGTATTGCATCTTTTGTTTGTTGAAAAGCAAAGATGAAGCTGTTGAATCGGATAAGCGCTACAAAGCAGAAGTTGAAAATCAACTAAGACTACGGATTAAGGAATTCATAGTGATAGAGGGGGAGAATGTGAAGCATCGTTCATCAAACGACTGCTCATTTCTCACCTCAGTCTAACGGTGTTAGCCAAGCGCAAAGTCGTACGCCCAAAATATGTGGGGCAAGACGGTCCTTACCGCTAATGCGATTCTCAATAGAACTACATATAAGGATAAGGATAACCCTCCGTGTGAAATATGGAAAGGATCCCAAATGTTGTGTTGTGGGGTGGTTTGGTAGATGTTGGAATACCAAAATAGGTCAAGTTGGACCTAAGACTGTAGATTGCATATCCATTGGATCTGTAAATAACAGTAGTGCTTATCGCCTCTTGGTGTCAAAGAATGTTGAATTCTTTTAGGATAACTTTCCTTGAGAAGGAAAAAGAAGTAATTGCTCGAGGTTAACAAGAACCCGCGAGTGCCTGATTGTCCGAAACCAGACGTTCTAAAGCTACAGGACTCTAAAGTTGCTGACTATCCAGAACTTAATGTTCCAGATCTACAGAACTCAGAGATTCTAGATGTTGAACCGAGACGGAGGAAAGAGGGACAAAGACTTGTTCCAGGCCTTCTAGCTTGTATGATTGAGAATGAATCATGGACAATTAACAAAGAATTGTCATCTCCAGAAGCGCTTCTTTGGAAAGAAGCTACAAAGAGAGAAATAAATTCCATTATAAAGAACCATACTTGTGTACTAGTTGACTTTCATCTGGGAAAAGAACCTTTGGGTTGTAAAAGTGGATACTCAAAAGTGAGTACAAAGTAGATGGATCTACTGACGAGTATAAGGCCTCGACTATTTGTACATGTTTTCCCCTATGAATAGCTTAACATCCAGGGCCATTGCAGTCTTGCGTGACATGGATGTTGATGTCGCCTTTCTAATCGGAGAGTTGGTTGGGGAGGATCATAATTGGTTGGTTGGACTGTTAGGCGTGTTCCTGAACTTTCATTTTGGTCCCTGAAATATTTACATTTTGGTCCTGAAAGTTTCAGTTAAAACATAAACAATGAATCTGACAACAGAAACATTGAATCTGAAGTTAGAAAGCCAACAGTTGAAAAACCCAACAGTCTGAGAGTGGAAGCTATATTGAAATAAAAGATATGGGCATCACAGATGACATCTTAGAAATTGGATTTGTATGACATCTAACGGACTAGTCTAACTCCAAACTCAGTTGTGAGATAGTTGACAGTCTTGTTGAAGCTACCAACAGATATGAATCATAGAACTGATTGGAATCATGGTGCACCCATAGACAAGGAGCGATATGTGCAGGTCACATGTAGTTCAATGTATTGTACACACTACAACTGACCTGGTATCGGCCTACAAAGCAGATTAGTTGAACTAAGGTTCACTCGTGATTCTGGAAATGATCGATAGAATGCGTTAAGTCAGATATGACGATATCTGAAATATTCGCTTATCTACGGATTATGGTATTATGGATGTCCAGCGGTTCTGGGAGAACACAGTGATACAAACTGGACATCAGATATGAAGAACACCAAAGCCACAAGTAAATGTGTATGTTGGGTCTTGAAAAATCCTCTAAGCAAACTTGCATCGGCCGATTCATAATGGAATCGGAGTTTATCATTTTAAACAAAGCATGAAAGAAGTTGAGTAACTTTACGACTCCTTAGAGGACGTCCCTTATTGGGAGCAACCCGTGCCTTAAGCAATTATACACTGTGGCTAGCCGGTTGGCTTCAGGAAGGGCACGGATGATGACGTCTAGACATATCTGTCGGAGATATAAGACCATATGACAGTTGATCATCACGGGTGTCACCTCCTTGATTACTAATCAAATGATATAGCAGACTCTTTAACTAAGGGACTACCCGAAGATCAAGAGTTCTGCCTGTCTAGGGGAATGTGCTTAAAACCAAAATAATACGAACCTTTGCGGTGGTAACCCAACCATACTGACTGGAGATCCCACGAATTTGGTTCAATGGAAAAAATAAGCTGCAAAAGGTTCAGTTGAGCGCTTCGATGGAAGCAAGGGCACTTCGGATTATGATTTCTATAAGGAAACATGAATCCAAAGTCGTTCCCACGATAGACATTAAAGTGCTACCTGCATGGTGGGTAATGGTTAAGCTTCCAAACCTTTAACGATCCTCAAACAGTTGAGGTTAAGGTTGGGGAAACTTTTAATAATTCCAAACACTTGTGAAGTGGGATATAGCAGGATACCTTGTAGGAGATCACCTATTTAAGTGCGAGGACATACCGCCTCAAGTGAACGCACTTAAGAATTCAAGTGTGTCAACGGACAGAACAATAAGAAGAAACGAATAAAAGGGAGGTATTATGTTGATACCGTTGCCTTGGCTTACATTAAACACTAACGGTTCAAGACATCACATTTACCGTGCAGTAAGTAAGTCCGATGGTATTCAAGGGAAGGTTCAAAGCGTAAGCTACCTCTCCTGATGCAATATGAAAGATTGCTGAAAGTAGGCACATTGTGTGTCCGCCAAAATCTATTTCAAGAGGGGATTGTTGGAAATTTACTAATGTGGAATTAAGTTTATCCCATTATTTATGACTCGAACAATAGGGCCCCGCATGTCGGAAATATCGTTTCCACACACGTGCAATCTTAGTGCCAAGTATCGTAAATTTTGTTAATGAAAGAGATATTGGTACGTAAGTGAAATGTTTGAGACATAGAATGATGGATGGTTATTGGATAAATAACAAGTGTTCCACGTTGGTAAACGAAGGAAGGATTGTGCGAAGTGTAAGATGGAATAGGTCGGAAAGGGCTGCGGAGCCGAGAAGGGCCGCGGTGCCTCCCGGAACTGGGCCGCAGCGCCGCGACTCGAATGTTGCAGAGCCGCGACACTTCCCAGGCAGTGAGTGCTCGACGAAGTCCAAAAGTTTGACTGATTATGGAGAGGTTTTGGAGCATTAACTTGGCAGTTTTTCCTCCATAACTCAGCCATTATTTGGCTGCATTAGTTGGTGGATTAAAGGGCCATTACATGGCATTTAAATGACCGTTACATGGGCACTTGAAGAGGCCATCTTGCACACCTATAAATTGAGGCCTTTGGCTCAATTCTGTAGAAGAAGATATATGAACATATGAACAGAAAAATAAGTTAACAACACCACAAAGAGATCAGATTTTCCTGATAGCAATCCTTCTCTTAGCAATCTTCATTATTCGTGTTCTTCGCTGAGATAATTTTTGTAGGCTTTGCACACTTGATAGTTTGTTGTTTTATCTTGGGAGACTATTGTCCACACTTCCGTAAAGCCTATATACGGGGGCAATCTTGTCTTAAAGACAGAGAGCCATCTCTCGACTCAGCCGGTGGTGTTGTGATTATCTAATTGGTTGCTAAGTGTTTCAGGTGTTAACTTAACAGACGGAGGATTCTAACCGTTCGTATTCTCAGCAGATCTACAAGCCACAAGTGTAGCAGTTCATGTTCTTGTATTTCCGAATACAAGTTCTATATTTGAAGTTTCAATTCAAGATCAAGATATTGACAACTTGTTGTTGTCCTCTTTGTTGTTTATCCTTTCGATTGCTGTATTAGTTATTTACTATTTTCGTATGTACTTTACATATTCTAACAGGAACAAGCAAGTGCGAGTGTCACCATGTGTTGAAAGTTGTGATGCATATGAAATGTCATTTGATTTTATAAATAAGTGTTTAAAATAAAAATCTTATTTGAAAACTTATTGCTGAAATGACACTCAAGGTAAAATGTTATAAGTTCTATTTAAAAAGTTCATGTACAGGCAATACACATGAAATGTGAGAAAGTTGTGATGCATATGAAATGCCATTTGATTTTATAAATAATTGTTTTAATAAAAATCTTATTTCGAAAACTTATTTGACGAAATGACACTCAAGGTGCAGTGTTATAAGTTCTATTTAAGAAATTCATGTAGAGGCAATACCATGAAATGTGATTTGAAAAGATGATTTTCACTTGTGTGATTATAACTATATATCTTTGAAGTTTTATTTGGATTAAATGATATGTTCCGTTGGTATTTATAGTTTAAAAGCTAAATATGTAATATAGCACTTGGTTTAAAAGGAAATGATCTTTTGTCATGATTTGAAAATCTTTATACCTGTTGTTGAATTTTAATTATATATGCTACATGTTTTCAAATATTAAAAGGGGCAATGCTTACCAAGTATTCAAAATAGACACTATGAAGCTTATAAGTGTCGTGTTATTCTATTTTTAATAATTTCACTATTTTTGAAATTACAGATGTTCATTGAGATTGGTTTCAGATGGATTCCACGTGTCACTATGAAATTACACATGGTGCATGGACTAGGTTAATGGGCTGAGTTAGCTACTCTGACTGATTAGCGGAGGAGAATGAAACAACGACGTCATTAATGATGGAAAATAGCCGGTTCAGTGCGTTGAAAAATTACAAAGGTTACAAGAGGAGCTGGAGGCAATTAACGAAGAAACTACTGATGAATTGTCGAAAGTAGCACAAAAATACAGTCAGATTCACCGATCATTCTACGAGAAGCGAAATGCTATTATTAAAGATATTCCTGACTTCTGATTGATAGCTTTCATAAAACATCCTGTTTTTTCGTGGAGCTTGCAAATTATGAAGATGATCATAAAATTTTCAAGTTTCTAAGTTTAATCCAACTGAAAGACTTTGAAAATGTAAAATAGAGTTTACTATCACTAACTCAAAACATGTTTTGGTTTAAAGTTAAAGGTGATGGTATAACCTGATTTTACATCTTCAGAGTCTTCTACTTGGATTGAATTTAGAAACTTGAAAATCTTATGGTCCTTTTCAGGAGTTGTAAGCTCGTCAACAACAGATTGCCTCATAAAAACTGTTGGTTACAAAGGATGCAGGAAACGGAAATTTCAAGTAACTGCTAGTGTAAGAATTGAAATTACAATTCAACAAGAAAACTGAAATTACAAAGAAGTTAAACAAGAAACTGGAAAACTGTTTTGTGTATGATGAGTCGAGTGTTGCACTCTGTCTTTAAGACAATATTGCCCCGTATGTATCCTTTATACGTCCTGGACAATTGTCTCCCAAGATAAAACAACAAATGAACACTTGAGCAAAGGAAACTCAAATGCTTCCGTGAAAAATTTTGAGTAATGAAATGATGCTTGGAAACTTGTAGGAAGAACTGAATTGTTTCTGTTTTTTCGTCTGTTTTTGAGAGTTGTGTAAGTAGCTCAACAATGGTGCAAGGGGTTGTTTATATAGGTGAGGGAGGAGCTGTTGAACTACCTCCATAAGTGCCATTACTGGCCAAGTAATGGCCATTATGGAGGTAGTAATACCACCAAAATAAATGATAAAAAAGAGCAACGGATTGGCCATTATAAGAGAAGTAATTCAGCCAAAATAAATGGCTGAATTGAGTGCTGTGGCGTTTCTGATCTCTTCTGCCAAATTCTGACTTTCTGGAAACTTCAGGGATCAAACTGTACATGTTCTCTGGCCCTAAAAGATAATATCAGAATAAGCACAGACCACAGCCCACGACCCGAGAACCGGAACACGGAACCGAAACCGGACCGGACGGGACGGGCGGGCGGCGCCGCCGCGCGTGTGGGCTTTCCTCGAACCGAAGCACATCTAGGTCTTCCCTCCTTTAAACACATGGGATACCCCTAGGGGTCCCAAACCCCAAACTAATTTTGAGTCTTATAAACACAACAATTCTTTCTTCCTCTACCGATGAGGGAGAATTGATCCCAACCACACTTTTCCATGCTTCAAACACCTCACTTCGTGGACCAATATCTCTTTCATTTCTCAATGAAATTTAACGATTCTTGGCCCTGCGGTTATCTACGTACATAGTAGATCATGCACGTGTGAAGAACCGGATTCTCCAACATGCGTAACACTAGTGTTTAAGCCGTTAAAGTTGGTCGGTCGCAACTCCCGCCAAAGGCTAATTTCCAATAATCCCCTCTTGAAAGAGATTTTGGCGCACTCACATGGTGTCTTTTCATTTCCAGCAATATTTCAGCGGACTGATGTTGCATAAGGAGAGGTAGCTTCAGCTTTGAACCTTCCATAGTTAAATACCATCGGACTTACTTACTATGCGGTGAATGTGATGTCTTGAACCGTCAGTGTTTAGTGTAAGCCAAGTCAATAGTACCAACACAACAAATTCCCTTACTCTCTTCTTCGTAATGTTTTGTCCGTTTTGGCCATGGACAACTTCTTGGATTCTTAAGTGCGTTCATTTGAGGCGGCCCGTCCTCGCACTTAAATAGGTGGTCTCCTACAAGGTATCCTGCTATACCCCACTTCACAAGTATTAGGAACCATTAAAAGTTTTCCAAAACCAAACCTCAACTGTTGAGGATCATTACAGTTTTTGAAAACTTAACATTTACCCATACTGCAGATAGCACTTAACGTCTATCGCGGGAACGACTTTGGATTTGGTGTTTTCTTTTCAGAAATCACTATCCGAAGTGCTCATGCTTCCACTGAAGCGATCAACTGAACCTTTACAACTTAGTTTTTCCATTGAACCAAATTACTGGGATCTCCAGTTAGTAAGGTTGGGTTACCACTGTATTGGTCCTTATATTTTGTGTTTTAAGCCCATTCCCCTAGACAGGCAAGCCATCTGATCCTTGGGTAAGCCCTTTGTCAATGGGTCTGCTATATTATCCTTTGACTTAATGTAATCAATGGATATTATACCCGTGGTGATCAGTTGCCTAACGGTCTTATGCCTCCGTCGAATATGACGAGACTTGCCGGTGTACATAGCATTCCGTGCCCTTCCTAGAGCCGACTGACTGTCGCAGTGTATCATTATCTAAGGTACGGGTTTGTTCCAACACGGAACATCCTCTAAGAAGTCATGAAGCCACTCAACTTCTTCTCCTGCTTTGTCTAAAACGATAAACTCCGATTCCATTGTGGATCGGGCGATGCAAGTTTGCTTAGAGGATTTCCAAGACACAACCCCACCACCAATTGTAAATACATACCCACTGGTGGACTTGGTGTTCTTTATATCAGATATCCAGTTTGCATCACTGTACCCCTCTAGTACAGCTGGATATCTCAAATAGTGTAACCCGAAAGTTAACGTGTATTTCAGGTATTGTAATACCCGATTCAACGCCTTCCAGTGATTATCACTCGGATTACGGGTGAACCTAGCCAACTTATTGACTGCATAAGCAATATCAGGTCGGGTGCAGTTTGTTATATACATCAAACTACCGATCACTTATGCATATCGCTCATGGTATACATGTGCACCAAGATTTTTATCAAGCTTTTGATTTGTATCCATTGGTGACTTTATCGGTGAACTGTCTAACATCTCGAACTTTCTCAAAACATCCTCGATGTAGTGAGACTGAGATAAGACCGGTCCGTCAGACGTCTTAGAGATTTTAATCCCTAAGATGACATATGTGATACCCATATCCTTTATGTCGAAGCATTGTTTCAACATGTTCTTAGTCTCTAGGATTACCCTAGGACTGCTTCCTGTGATCAACATGTCGTCTACATACAGGCATATCATAACAAATGAGTCAGAATTACCTTTCGTGTAAACACATTTATCACACTCATTAATGGCGAACCCCTTCGATAGTAGAGTACTATCAAATTTTTCGTGTCATTGCTTCGGGGCTTGTTTCAGTCCGTACAGAGATTTGACAAGCCTACAAACTTTCTTCTCTTGCCCTTGAACCACATACCCCTCTGGTTGGTCCATATAAATTTCTTCTTTCAAATCACCGTTTAGGAAGGCTGTCTTAACATCTATCTGGTGTATCTCAAGGTAACGCAGAGCTGCGATCGCAATGAATACCCGTATAGATGTCATCCAAGATACCGGAGAGTATGTGTCAAAGTAGTCAAAGCCTTTTGTATGCCGATAGCCCTTGACTACCAACTTGGCATTGTACTTGTCTATAGACCCATCTGCTTTGTATTTCCGTTTGAGTATCCATTTACAACCCAACGGTTTATTTCCCGGAGGAAGATCAACCAACTCCCAAGTATGGTTATGCAGAACAGAGCCTATTTCACTCTCAATAGCTTCTTTCCAGAGCGGTGCTTCTGTAGTTGACAACGCCTTAGCAATTGTCCTTGGTTCATCATTAACCATATAAGCTACAAACTCAGGACCGAAGAATCTATCCTTCCTGGCCCTTTTACCTCGCCTTAGATCCATCTATGGAGTCTCCAAGTTCTGAGAATCTGGAACACTAGATTCCGGATGTTCAGCCACCTCGAGATTCGCTAGATCTGAACCATCTAGATCCCGGCAGTCAAGGACTCCCGGTTCTTGAGAGCTTTGTACATAACTTAGTTTGTGAGAGGTTATGTCTTTTTCCTTTCTAGGAAAGGTACCTTCAAAGAATAAAGCATTCCTTGATTCCATAATTGTACCCTGATGGATATCTGAAATATCTGACTTATGCACTAAGAAGCGATAAGCACTACTGTTATTTGCATATCCGATGAATATGCAATCTACAGTCTTAGGCCCAATCTTGACCTGCTTTGGCTTGGGTACTTCAACCTTTGTCAAACAACCCCACACCTTAAAATATTTATAGGTGGATTTATTTCCCTTCCATGATTCATATGGAGTTTTATCCTTACCCTTATGTGGGACTCTGTTAAGAATCGTATTAGCGGTAAGGACGGCTTTTCCCCACATGTTTTGGGGAAGACCGGAATTGATAAGCAAGACATTCATCATTTCCTTCAATGTGCGGTTCTTACGTTCCGCCACACCGTTCGATTGAGGTGAGTATGGAGTCGTCGTTTGATGAACAATGCCTTCTTAGGCACAGTATTCCTCAAAAGGCGCTACATATTCTTCCCCTCTATCGCTACGAATGGATTTGATCCGTAGGCTTAGTTGATTCTCAACTTCTGCTTTGTAACGTCGGAACGCTTCAAATGCTTCATCCTTACTTTTTAACAAGTAAAGGTAACAATACCTTGTGCTATCATCAATGAATGTCACAAAGTACTTGTTCTCCCCTTTAGTTTGTGCGAACTTCAAATGACATATATCTGTGTGAATAAGTTCTACAGGAGCGGTATTCCTTTCGACGGATCGAAAATGAAGCTTGGTGAGTTTTGCCTCTACGCACACCTCACACTTACGTTGAGGGTTTACGTCGACAGACGGCAACAACTCCATCTTTATCAGCCTTTGAATAGACTTGTAGTTAACGTGTCCTAATCTATGATGCCATAAATTAGAAGACTCAAGCAAATAAGAAGAAGGTTCAAATTTATTACTTGGACGCAATACAGACATGACATTCACTTTGAAGAGGCATTCACAGACGAAGCCTCTTCCCACAAATGTGCCATTCTTAGTGAGTACAAACTTATTGGATTCAAACACTAGCCTAAAACCAGCATTAACCAATAAAGATCCAGAAATTAAATTTCTTCTAATCTCTGGGACGTCCATCACTTCCTTCAGAGTGAGCTCCTTACCGGAAGTTATCTTCAGGACCACCTTTCCAACCCCCAGCACGTCAGAGGAAGCGTTGTTTCCCATGAACAGCTTCTTGTCGGTGACCGGTGTGTACGTGGAGAAGGCATCTTTGTTGGAACAGATGTGTCTAGTTGCACCTGTGTCCATCCACCACTGCATCGGATTCTCAACCAAGTTGGCTTCTAGCACCACTGCCCAGAATTCCTCAATCATGTCATCCAGGAGCATGTCCTTGACGACGTTAGCTTGCGCCTTGCCTTTCGACTCGGCTTTCTGTTGTTGCTCAGTCTTGAGCTTGCGGCATTCCTTGATCCTATGACCAGGTTTCCCACAGTGATGACAGTTACGTCTGAACATCTCCGCTGTGTGGGCCTTGCCGTCTTTCTGGAACTTCCGCTTCTTGCTTGGGTTTCCTTTGGCCTCAGCCAAATTTGCCTTTGCCTCAGCAGGTTGTCTTCCCCTAGGTAAGGCCTTCTTGTTATCTTCCTGGATTTGGAGTTTGATAACAAGCTCTTCAAAGGTCATCTCCTTTGTCTTGAGTTTTAAGTAACTCATTCCATGAAGGAGGTAACTTTTCAATCAGCGATGCAATCAAAAACTGCTCATTTGGTTTCAATCCTTCCAAATCCAGGTGATGTATCATCATTTGGAATTCCTGGACTTGGGACATCACTGTCTTGTTGTCCACCATTTGGAATTTTAGAAATTTCCCAACGATGAACTTCTTAGTACCCGCATCTTGTGCGTTGTACTTCTTTTGCAGTTTTTCCCACAGCTTTTTGGCAGTGCCAACGGTGTAATAGATCGTGTAGAGAGGGTCTGCTAAGCATTTCAGTGTGTAATTCTTGCACATGAAATTGCTATAATTCCATGCGTCACGAACCATCTTCATGCCATTAATGACATGGATACCAAGGTCCCCTTCACCCGTTTCATTAGGCGAAGAGTCCATTTCATCTCCAGCTTGTGGAGGATCTTCCGTTAGGAACCGGGCCATGCCCATAACTGTTAAGTAGAACAGCATCTTTTGCTGCCATCTTTTAAATTCTGATCTCATGAATTTTTCAGGGCGATCATGGTGTGAGCCTGAAGGTGGAGCAGCAGTAGTCGGGAAGGCAGCGGTGTTGCTGCCTTGAACAGTAGGAGTTGCAGCAGTGAAGGTAGCAGAGTTGCTGCCTTAGCCAGTAGCGACAGTAGCGGGGAAGGCAACAATGTTGCCTTGATTAGCAGCAGCAGCTTCGGTCATATTTCCAACCATGTTGCAGCAGTTACCGTAAGCAAATATTGTCTTAAACTTGTTGGTTACAAAGGATGCAGGAAACTGAAATTACAAGTAACTGCTAATGTAAGAATTGAAATTACAATTCAACAAGAAAACTGAAATTACAAAGAAGTTAAACAAGAAACTGGAAAAATGTTTTGTGTATGCTGAGTCGAGTATTGCACTCTGTCTTTAAGACAATATTGCCCCGTATGTATCATTTATACGTCCTGGACAATTGTCTCCCAAGATAAAACAGCAAATGAACACTGAGCAAAAGAAACTCAAATGCTTCCGTGAAGAATTTTGAGTAATGAAATGATGTTTGGAAGCTTGTAGGAAGAGCTGAATTGTTTCTGTTTTTTCGTCTATTTTTTAGAGTTGTGTAAGTAGCTCAACAATGGTGCAAAGGGTTGTTTATATAGGTGAGGGAAGAGCTGTTGAACTGCCTCCATAAGTGCCATTACTGGCCAAGTAATGGCCATTATGGAGGTAGTAATACCACCAAAATAAATGGTGGAAAAGAGCAACGGATTGACCATTATAGGAGGAGTAATTCAGCCAAAATAAATGGTTGAATTGAGTGTTGTGGCGTTTCTGATCTCTTCTGCCCAATTCTGACTTTATGGAAACTTCAGGGACCAAACTGTACATCTTGAAACTTCAGGGACCAAACTGTACATATGAAAGAATTCTTCTCCAAACTATACATATGAAACTTCTGAGATCAAACTGTACATCTGGAAAAGTTCTCTGGCCCAAAAAGATAATATCAGAAGAAGCACAGCCCACAGCCCACAACCCACGACCCGACAACCCGAGAACCCGGAACCCGGAACCGGAACTGGCAGGCGGCGGCGGCGCGCGTGTGGGTTTTCCTCGAACCTAAGCACATCTAGGTCCTCCCTCCTTTAAACACATGGGATACCCCTTGGAGTCCCAACCCCAAACCAATTTTGAGTCTTATAAACACAACAATTCTTTCTTCCTCTACCGATGAAGGAGAATTGATCCCAACCACACTTTTTCATGCTTCAAACACCTCACTTCGTGGACCAATATCTCTTTCCTTTCTCAATGAAATTTGATGATTCTTGGCCCTACGGTTATCTACGTACTTAGTAGATCATGCACGTGTGAAGAACCGGATTCTCCAACATGCGTAACACTAGTGTTTAAGCCGTTAACGTTGGTCGGTCGCAACTTCCGCCAAAGGCTAATTTCCAACAAAAACTGCTAACAAGATATCCTATTCTTGGTGGAACTTGCAAGTACGGAAGATGTTCATAAGATTTTCAAGTTTCTAAGTTCAATCCAAGTGGAAGACTTTGAAGATGTAAAATAGAGTTATACTATCACTAACTCAAAACATGTTTTGATTTAAAGTTAAAGGTGATGGTATAACCTGATTTTACATCTTCAGAGTCTTCTACTTGGATTGAATTTAGAAACTTGAAAATCTTATGGTCATTTTCAGGAGTTGTAAGCTCGTCAACAACAGAATGACTCATAAAAACTGCTAACAAGACATCCTATTCTTGGTGGAACTTGCAAGTACGGAAAATGTTCATATAAGATTTTCAAGTTTCTAAGTTCAATCCATGTAGAAGACTTTGAAAATGTAAAATAGAGTTGTACTATCACTAACTCAAAATATGTTTCAGTTTAAAGTTAAAAGGTAGATTGAATTTAGAAACTTGAAAATCTTATTATCCTTTTCAGGAGTTGTAAGCTCGTCAACAACATAATGCCTAGTAAAAACTAGGCCTGGCCAGTGGGCCGGGCTCGGGTCTGGCGGGGTCGGGGTCTGGGCGGGACGGGCGAAGGGTCGGGTTTGGCGGGACTTGCTCCAGTACCGTCCCGATCCCGATCCCGTCGAAATCGGGGTGGGGTCGGATTCCGGCGGTTTTTTTTTTTAATAACATATGTATAAAAAAACTCAATAAACAAGACAATATAGTGTAATAAAAACATCCCAAGACTGTTTTTGTGCCTCTTATATTATTTAATAGACATATGATTTTTTTGTAATACAAATATAATTGTCTAAAATCTAAATTGCAACTTTGTGGTGTTGTCCAAAAGTTGCATATTACATAATAAAATTGTAATTAAAAAAATTACATTCTCAAAAAAACTTGTTCTAATTGCTTGATAATTTCATGTTGTTCTTCGGTTGGAATTGGTATTTGTTGGTCAAATTGATCCATGTCGCTTCCACTACCTTCGGATAAGATTTCGTTGTAGTTTTCGTCTTCTTCTTCGTTGATCTCCGGTTGATCGCACCTTCTCCGCTCTGCTCGTATCCAATCTCTGAATAATACTGCAATTTCCAAGCTGTCTCCGGCTAATGAGTGTCTGTGGTCTCCTATTTGATATCTGCCGGCAGAAAAAACGCTTTCAGACGCAGTTGATGACGCTTGAATGTTCAAAACATCTCGGGCCATCATTGAAAGTGTCGGAAAGGTCTTCTCATTCCCCCTCCAGTATTTCAGCAAGTCTTCATGTCCATCTTCATTGATAACTTCTTAGTACGGTACAAAACTCTGTAAAACAAAAATATCCAACTCGCTAATTTGGTTAGTAGCGGTACGGCCGCACATTCTATTTCTGAGGCTTTCAATACTAGCCGCAGAAACAACATGTCTTTTGTGAGGTTGTGTTGAAGATGAAGAAGATGGTATGGAAGCCGGTAAGTTACTAGCATTTTCTTGTTGATAAAACCTATATATTTTTTTGCATTGGTCTTCTACGCTAGACAACACTTCTTCTTTAGTTTGTTCAATAGGAGGTGGGTGATTTAGATTTTTGGGACTTGGAGGTGGTAGTACTTCTATACAATCGTAAATAGTTTCAATTAGTGATTTAGTACCGTCTATTTTAATAGTCGGATTTAATACAACACTAATAATATAAATAGTGGGAATAGGAATAAAATATTTTTTTATTTTGATAAACATTTTTTTAATAGCTGCCAAATAAGCTGGTTTTTTCATATATTCACTAAGTAATAAAAATATTAGAGTTATATAAAACAACATAGTTGAAATAGTAGGATAATATATACCGGAAAATTCTTTTGTTGCTTGAAAAATTTCTCTAAAAATACAATAAGTTCGGAAATTTTTACCCAATCACTATCTACAACGATATCAGCTAGATTTTGATTATGAGAGTTAAAAAATAAAGTTATAGGTTTTCTATAGTCATAACCAACAAGTAGTTGCTCGTATAAAGAATTCCACCTAGTGGATACTTCTTCTGTATTTTTCTATAAGGTAGTCCACAATTGTGACAAATTTTTTTATATTCTTTTCTTCGTTGTACTCTATTACTTTTAAAAATAAAGTTTATAGCAAATTGTATTTTACTAAGAATGTCTTGAAAAAGTGATAGATCATCCTTTACAATTAAGTTATATATATGGCACGCGCATTTTATATGAAAATGATATGGAAAAAGATGGAGTTAAACTATTTTTTAAAATTGTAATAGCATAATTGTTAGAAGAAGCGTTATCTAATGTAATAGTCATAATTGTATCGGTTATTCCATAATAATGGCACACTTGATAAATATTATCAACAATAAAAGTACCAGTGTGCCTGTCATCTATATATCTATACGCTAAGATACGTTTTTGCATAGACCATTTATAATCTATCCAATGACAAGTTACCGTTAAATAATCATGGCCGTTAGTACTACGACTTATATCAGACGTGATAGATACTTTGCCATTAAAATGATATAATGAATAACGTAAATATTGTTGATATTGATGTGCGAATTTAAATACATCTCTCTTAACAATTGATCTAGAAAAATCGTTAAAAGAAGGATTATATATATCTCTAATGTAATGAATAAAACCGAAAGATGAAGGAAATGAAAAAGGCAAACCCTCCATAGCAACTAATTTTGATATTGCTTCCCTATCTCTATGTTTATTGTATTTAGGGCCTACAATTCCCCTCGTCATAGGGTTAATTTGACCATGTACTTGGTCTAGGACAGTATCAGTATGTGAACCTTGTTCCGATGGAGCGGGCGTTTGCGCACCCGGTTTTGAGGCCTGATATTGGGCATACCTAGCTGGATGATCACTTACTACGTGTCTAATTAAACCCCCCGTCCCACCGTGACCTTTTCCAATTTTAAATTTTAAAATATTTTTACAAATTTTACATATAGCTACTTGATTCTCTACGTCCCTATTAAAAAATGTCCATGCATCTGATTTTAATGATCGTTTTGCTGGACCTCGTCTCATACTAGGGGGAATAGGAGGCATTTCAGTTGAAGGTGCACTAGTGGGTGTGTTGTCATCAACATTAGTGGGTGTATCATCTAGATCATCGTCTAAATTAAAGTCTTCTTCAGTTTCAGAAAATAGCTTCTTGTCTAAATCTAATGGTATTGTAGGAAAATGTTGAGTATCAACAAAATCATCCTGTGTAGGAATAAGATGACTAGAAGAAGTACCATTGCCCTGGTTGCCCCTACTAGAAGAAGCACCCTTACCCTTAAACATACATCTTAATCCTTTCATTTTAATTATGATAATAAATAATTAAAGATAATAAAATTAAGTGCGCTAAATAAAATAAACAGACAATAATAATTTAATGAATGAACGAATGTACCAAACGCCGACGTAACGTCGACGTGTAATCGAGAGGTTGAAAATTAAAACTTTGTTCAATGGAAGATCCTCAAGCTAGTTGCCAACTTCACTCTCAATTCCCAAATGAATAAATAAAATTGAATATTTAGTAAACAATGTAGACTTGTAGAGAGATATATTGAGAGATTAGAGAGATTGTAGGAAGATTTGTGAGAAAGATGAAGAGAAAATGAGTTATTTATAGTTGAAAAATTGGGTTAAAATGTAAATATAATAACTTATGGGTTAAAAATAAATATTAAGGGGTAGGGGGTTGGGGGAGGGGGAGGCCAAAAATGATCGTTGGTTCAACAGTTATATTTGCAAAGGGGAACTTTCGGGCAGGATCGGGGGCGGGATCGGGACGGGGTCGGGTCGAGGTCGGGGTGGGACCAAGGCGGGCTCGGGACGGGTCGGGGTCGGGCCGTCCCGGCACACTGGCCAGCCTTAGTAAAAACTGCTAACAAGACATCTTGTTCTTGGTAGAGCTTGCAAGTACTGAAGATGATCATAAGATTTTCTAGTTTTCAAATTCAATCAGAGTGAAAGACTTTGAAGATGTAAAATAGAGTTATATTATCACTAACTCAAAATATGTTTTGGTTTAAAGTTAAAGGTGATGGTATAGCCTGATTTTACATCTTCACAGTGTTCTACTTGAATTAAATTTAGAAATTTGAAAATCTTATGGTCCTTTTTCAGTAATTGTAAGCTCGTCAATAATAGAATGCCTTATAAAAGTTGCTAACTAGAAGTAAGGAAGATATTTAATAATATATTATTTCACTTCTCACACACTTTTTGGTGGATCCAACTGTATTTTTATGCTACTTTCAACAATTCGTCATTAGCTTATTCATTAATGGAAAAAGAGTCATATTTGTCATCCAGAAAAAGGATCATATTCATCCTTCGTTAAAGTATGTGATCAAATATATTATTTTCGTTAGCAAAATTATTATATTTGTCTATTATGGACTGAAATCTCACATGGATGACACATGGGATCCACATGGATGACACATGGGATCCACATGGAGGGTGGGACCCACCTTCATCTTCAACAGCTGCCGCTACCACCGATGCCTCCACCACCGCCCACCTTCATCTTCAACTGGAGAAAGGAGCACGCAAATTAAAAACTGAAAAATAGTAAACCAAAACTGAAAATCAAAACTGCAAATTAAAATTGAACAAAACTGAAAAATAAGAAACCAAAACTGGAAAATCAAAAACCAAATATAACAAACACGGTCAGATCTGGGTTTTTAAGGTGGTGACCATTTTTTCCGGCGTAACAAAAATAGAGGGACTGAGGGAAGGGGTTCGCCGTGCGTGGGTTTGTGGTGGTACGGTGGTGGTTAGAAGAGTGGTGACTGGTGGTCTAAAAGTGAACGGGGGAGGGGGAGATGAAGTGGAGGCGGTGGCTTTCGCCAGTGATGTGGTCTGGTGGGTCGGCCGGATCTCCGATAGTGACGGCCGGCGCGACGATCAGATCCCTGACCCTACAGTCTCTCGGCCTTCTCCGACGGTTATGTACTCAGGCGTTGCTTCCGGCGATATCCATGGGAGCGACGCGTGCTCCATCTCCAGTTGAAGACGAAGGTGGGGCGGCGGGGCGGCGGGGCGGCGGGGGAGGCGGAGGCGGCTGTTGAAGACGAAGGTGGGTCCCACCTTCTACGTGAATTCACACGTGGCATCCACGTGAAATTTCTTTTTATGAAGGATAAATTTAATAACTTTGCTAACGGAAAAGACATATTTGATATCATACTTTAACGTAGGACAAATATACCTCTTTTCCGAGAGTTAAACGACAAATATGACCCTTTTTTCCTTTATTAATAGTCTCTAGGTCTTCTTGTAACTATTGCAATTTTTCAACGCACCGAACAAGTTGCTTTCCATCATCAATAATGTTGTAGTTTTCATCATTCTCTACTAATTTCTCTCAACTTTTTCTGCTTCTTCTTCCCTTTGTTTTTACACAATTCATTACTTCCACAATGTGTCCTTTGCAAAGTAAATGCAAATTCAATTAAATTAATGATGTTTGAAAGTATTAATTATATTTTATATTTACACCAACTCATTGAAAATCAAACATATTCATACCATTAAATAATTAACATTTTAAGTAAAGCATGACTGGCTTATATTATTCCCCTTTTAGATTATTTGAATTATAGTTACATATACTACACCCTAAAGGTCCTTGCTCCAAATAGTCAGACCATCGGCCCCACCCATAATGATCAATCCGTCCAATTTTTTAAAAATTATAAAAATAAATGTTTCTTTTTGGGTACAAAAAAGAAATATCAAACACGTATGTGATGTAAAACATAAAATTTTAAGAAATGCTCAGAAACACAACATACAACATAACCACACAGAAATTAACCGACAAATGCAAACCCCTTTTAGATAAGAAGCACAATTCGAGCCTACACAAATTAAATAACAGAATTCATGAAAACTGAAACTTGAAAAGCCCAAAGTATTGAATAGCGACACAAAATTAAGCAAAACCAACAAAAAAACATTATAAGTAAATTTCAAGTCTAAATAGAAGAGTATAAAATTTAACAAAAAAAAAAAACAAACAAAATCCAAAAAATCTTTTCAGAACAGTAGCAACCGAAAATATAACTTGAAGAATAAACACGAAGAATACACAAAAGAAAAATACGCATCTTTGTAAAAAGTCAAAAAAAAAATATATGCATCTTTATAAAATTTCACTCTTCTTTTCAATCAATTAGTACAGACACACACACACATATATATATATATATATATATATATATATATATATCTCATACTGCAAGTAATATAATTGGTATAAATCATATTAAATTTGTAGTATAAGTAACAAAAAAATTAAGAAGAAAAGTACGAATTGAAATTAATGAATAGTCAACCTATTCGAATGACTTGATTGTTTAACGAAGAACGATCATCCGTTATTGTTTGAATTTACAAAATTGAACTAAATTTACATCTGAAATATGTAATTAAGTCTTGCTAAAAAGTAATGGATATAAATATGTGATTAAGAATAAAAAATTAATCTTAAACTGGTTTTTTGCAGAAATTGCTATGTCATTTTTCTATATACTATAATATTCTATTCGAAGGTTTGACTACATGTCATTTTCTTCAAACTCTTCACGTTAAATTTCTGCTTCAACCAGTTTATTAAAATTGCATTCAGAAATGTTTTCTGAACTATATGATCAAAAAGAAGTGAGTGAGTTTTCACCTAAATGTCTTTGTTCTAAGAAAAGGAAGTGAGTTCTTACAGTAAAAATTTCTTCTAATTCATAGGAGTACTATAGTGTAAAATATTAAAATTGATTTATACAAGAAGTAAGAAGCAAGAAATAAAAAAAAAGGAACTTAAAAGAGCATGCACAAGAATGAATCAGAGTTATGTGCTAACCATCGAAGGATATGATGCAGCGGAGGAGTTGCTCCTCCCTCAATTAGAGGTCTCAGATTGAGCTTTTGGTATGGAAAAATTCTTATTACCGAATAATTCTTACGCGGTGTGGATTCAGATATAATCAAACTTCAATACAGGTACATAACACGGGGTGGACACCCTAAAGAAAAAGAGTTATGTGGAATGTAAACAAAAATAACTCAAAGCAAACAATTAAACCCAAAATATATCGTCAAAAAACAGTACATGAAAGAAGAAAGCATTCAACCTATGTCAAAAAGTTCATTCTACTTGCCTATTAGCTTGATATTGAACAGAAAGAAGGCAAATGAAAAGTGATAAAAGAAATTAAAGTGTCAACTCAACATTATTCACTTTTATAGAGTAACACATAGAATTTCAAAAGACAACATATAAATTCTAATACATGTGAAAAGACAATACATTTATTTTAATTACACGTAATTTGATAAAAAAATGAGTTAGCGAATAAAACTGACATGTAGATTAAGTAGCAGAAGATGAAAAATTCTTCTCAAAAGTGAACCAACATTAAGAAGTAAAATTATTTAAGTGGTCTTCTACGTTTCATTTAAAACTTTTGCTACAATTAATAATTTTTACCGCGAAAAGAGAAAACAAAAGGAAAAAGAGAAAACAAAAGGAAAAAGAGAAAAACGGAAGAGTAAAGACGGACGAAGCTTTAAAGAATTACTATTTCACTTTTAAAGTTTTAATTCATCCAGTTCACTTTTAATGTACTAATAAAATTATTTAACTAAAAAAAAATTCCTTCAAAGGAAAAATAGTAATTCAGAATTTAAAGGATATTATTATAATTTAACTTTAAAAGTAGGATTAGTATAATATGATACTCCTATATAGTAATATGATTTTTAGGGTGATGTGATACCTCCGACATTTTTGTTTATCTTTTTTTTCTCATTTTTTTAAATTTTCACTCATTCTTTTCATTTTACTTGCATATATATTTTAGATTTTAAAGAACCCAAAAGTCATTGTGAAAAGAGAAATAACCGTTACTTCCTTCACTCAAATTATTTATCGTGTTTATTAAAAATAGTTATCTCAAATTATTTGTCGTTTTAAAAGTTCATGTTGGAGAACCACCGTCAACATCAAAGTCACCCACCGGAATCCATGGAGAAATCTCCATGGAACACACATCAACAAAGAAAGAGAAGAAAGAGAAACAAGCAACTGCGTTTGACAAAGACAAAGGGGAAAGAGACAAGTACACCACTTCGAAATAAAAGAGTCTCTCTTGACTCGTACACATGGCAACATCAGATGGCGTGTAAATAGTTTGATGGATTTAATTTCAGCCATCCGATGGAAACAGTGATGGCATAGTAAAAAAACAAAGTTTGTTACACATAGTACAATAGAAATAGGACAAGTGTACAAATACATTTTCTTTTTAGCACAAATACATGTATATATTGGTATCTACAAATCAATGAAAAACCGTGGAAAATTCTATCATCTCCTATTTTTCCAACATGGTATCAGAGCAATAAACTCGATCCAATGATTTGCTCATCACAAAATCTATTCTAATCTTTCAATATGAGAGAAGAAACTCAGATTGGAATCACTGATGCCACCAACACCAATAAAATCATCAATCCCAGTACTAATGGATCCAATGTTGACTCCAATCATCCTTTCTTTCTTTAAACCTGAGATGCACCAGGCCAAAACCTTGTCAATGAACCATTTGATGGTAGAGGTTTCCCTGGATGGCGCAGATCTGTCTTTATATCCCTTTCAGCTAAAAATAAGTTGGCCTTCATTAATGGAGCAATCAATGAACCAGATCTGGAGCACCCAAACTATCAACAGTGGAGTAGATGCAACTATATGATTACTTCATGACTCTTGAACTCACTCTCCAAAGACACAAGGGAAGTGTGATATATTCAAAGTTTGTTGGACATTTTTAGAGAAGCCTTGAGCACAGGTTTGGACAGTCAAGTGGATTCAAGCTCTTTCATCTACAAAAGGATATCACAATTTTAGTGCAAGGTACATTAGACATAGCAGTCTATTTTACTAAACTCAAAAGATTATGGAATGAATTGGATTCACTTAACAGTGATATAGTATGTACTTGTCTATGTCTATGTAATGGTCAAAGAAAGTTAACCAAATCCTTAGAAGATCAAAAACTCATGCAGTTTTTGATAGGGTTTAATGAGGTGTATGAACAAGCAAGAAGTAATATTCTTATGATCAATCGTCTCCCTGCTCTTGATCATGCTTATTCCCTCTTGCTACAAGAGGAAAATCAGAGGAAGGTCTTTGCTAATGCATATTTTTCCAGTGAGTGCAGTTTTCATGGTAGGAAGACAAGGAAAAGGGTTTCAAAGATTAGCAAAGACACCTCAAAGAGGAGGTTTTAACCAGTAGAGGGGAGGTTTCAACCAAAGACAGTCTCAAACTCCAACTCAAAGGTTAGGAAATCAGGACCATAAGAACAAAGGTAGGAAAGTGAAGTTCAAACCAAATGTAAGCTGCACTTATTGTCTCAAAGTGGGACACATAGCAGAGGACTGCTACAGATTAATATGATTCTCAAATGATTTTCAATTTACACACTCTAAGGATTATCAAGGGGAAGCAGCAGGAAATGTGGCTATAACATGAGAAATCTGTGAAGATAACAACAATGCTTAAGCTGAGTTCGACAACATGGAGAGAGGACAACAATTTAGCAAGAAACAAGTTTCACAAATCATGTACATCTTCAAACATGCTCAATTGGGACAAAATGCTCAAATGGGACAAGGAAACAATTTTGAATCAGAGATCAATGGCAATGTAGTGGCTGGTACTATTCTAAAATACTTAGGATCATGTTTTAAGATTTTGAATCCACATACTTAGATTATAGACTCAGGTGCTTCTGGGCACATGTGTTATAATTCTAGTTCATTTCTATTTTTGTCACCTATTTCTGTTCATTTGAATATTAATTTACCCAATTCAACTAAAATCATTGTGACACATATTGAGAACATTTCTATTCATCCTGATCTTACTCTGCACATGTGCTTTATGTCCCAGATTTCGAGTATAGTTTATTGTCAGTTCACAAATCATGTAGTCAATTTCACAGTTCAACTTATTTTAACTTTAATGAATGTGTGTTGTTGACTCCCTTTTTTCAAGAAGGCACGAGTTTTTGGTGAAGTAAAATATGGGATTTATCTCATGCAACATGCTAGTTTTCAGTCTAAGAGGCATCTTAAGAACAATATAGTTGATTTTCAAAAAGGAAGAAATTCCAGTCATGTTTCTAGTTTTATTTCAGAGTCTATTCCTATGTATGCAAATATTATTTCTGATGTAAATCTATGGCATTGTAGATTGGGGAATTTGCCTATTTCAATAATGAAGAATTTCACTTTTATTAATTTCACTTCAAGTTCTTTTGATTTTATTTGTGATGTATGTCCACAAGCAAATCAAACTAGGATTCCTTTTTCTATTAGCGCTGTTAAATATAAAGAGATATTTGATCTTATTCACATTGACAGTTGGGGTCCCTACAAATGTTCTACTTACAATGATTTCAAATATTTTCTTACTATAGTGCATGACTATAGTAGAGGAACTTGGACATTCCTTTTAACTACTAAGAGTAATGCTTTCTCAGTTCTCAAAAAAATTCTTTCTATGGAAAGCCAGTTTAATGCAAAGGTGAAGAAAATTAGGTTTGACAATGCTTTTGAGTTAGGGAAAGGATCACAGGAATCTGCTTTTCTTAGTTTACAGGGAATAGTTCATCAAACATCTTGTGTTTCTACCCCTGAACAGAATGGAATTGTTGAGAATAAGCACATACATTTGTTAGACATTGCAAGGTGTCTCATGTTCTAATCCGAAATCCCTACTTCCTATTGGGGTGAGTGCATTTTAATTGCAACTCACTTGATTAACTTGATCCCTTCAAAGGTTCTTAAAGGTAAAGCATCTTTTGAACTTTTATTTTTATCAAAAGCCTAACTATAATGCTCTTAGAAGTTTTGGGTGCTTATGATATGCTTTTACTCTAACACCATAGACAGGAAAATTTAAACCTAGAGCAACTGTTTGTGTGTTCATGGGATATCCTCAGAACAAAAAAGGATACAAGTTGCTAGAATAAAAGACCAAGAGGATGTTCATTTCAAGAGATGTGCACTTCCATGAAAACTACTTCCCCTTTCACACACACAATATTGGCTCATTTCCTATATTTCCTTCTTCTTCCACTAACCTTAAATCAATAGAAATGCCTTCTTCTTCATCCCACACTAATCAAATACCTACACTAGAATCAGATTCCCCTTCACACTGACCACTTTCGACACCATGGCCATCTTATTCTTCTCATAACACTCAAACCCATCAAGACATTTCACCTCAATCATCTACACTACTCTTAGACTCAAACAACAGTTCTCCTTCAAGTTCTTCTCCTCCCATCTTCACACTACTAACTAATCCTGCAATCACTACAAAATCATAGAGAATGGTAATCAAACCATCCTACTTGCAAGATTTTATATGCAATGACATTATTCTCATTGATCTCACAGACAACTGCTTCAACCACCCTACCAACCCCGATGCCTACTCTTTCAACTCTCTATCACTCAATAACTAAGAAACTCTCAAATCAATTTCTACTTTATCAGAACCAATATTTTTCAATCAAGCTTACAACCATTCAGGGTGGAGGAAAGCAATGGAATCAGAGATTAATGTTCTCCAACTGAATGATACTTGGAATGTTGTGGATATACCACCAGGAAAGAAACCCTTGCCTTGCAAATGGGTTAATAAGCAACAACAACATATCCAGTGAAATGCTACAACGTGAGGTCTGGGGAGGGTAGAGTGTACGCAGACCTTACCTCTACCTTGGTAGGTAGAGCGACTGTTTCTGAAAGACCCTCGGCTCAAGACAAAGAACAAGCACAAGCAAAGTAAGACAAACAAAGCGACTAAGCCATGATAGCGAATTATGAAAAAGAAGCAATAACTAATGCAGGTAAATAAGATAAATAAATACACGTAGCAACATAAATCAAACGTTATGGGACTATAAAGCAATAATGTGTCTACTAGTATGATAGGCTAAGTGGGCCTACAATAATAACATTACAACTACCAGTTTGTAAGCATAGGTAGGACTACACTAGACTACCTACTACCCTAATCCTTGTCCTCCATAACCCCCTATCTAAGGTCATATCCTCAGTGAGTTGTACCTGCGTCATATCCCGTCTAATCACCTCTCTCCAATACTTCTTTGGCCTACCTCTACCCCTCATGTACCCATCCATAGCCAACCTCTCACACCTCCACACTGGGGCATTTGTGTCTCTCCTCTACACGTGCCCGAACCATCTCAACCTCGCTTCCCGTAAATGGGTTATAAGGTAAAGCACAAATCTGATGGAAGTGTGAAAAGATTGAAAGTTATATTGGTGGTGAGGGGAGACATATAAAAGGAAGGAGTTGACTACAATGAGACATTCTCACATGTGATCAAAATGACCACAATAAGAGATGATGGAAAGTTTGTCAACTAGATGTTAACAATGCTTTTCTACATGAAGACCTACAGGAAGAAGTATACATGAACTTCCCTACAAGTATCACTCCTCCTACACCTAATCAAGTTTGTCTATTGAGGAAATCTCTTATGGGCTCAAGCAAGCCTCCAGGCAATGGTATGCCAGGCTTGCTGGAGCACTAAACTTCAAGGGGTGTTCTAGTTCATTGAATTATTATTCCCTATTATATAAGAAGACAGGGAATTTGATTTCTATCATTGTTGTGTATGTAGATGATATACTATTGACAAGTAATGATCAATCAGAGTTATCTAACATCACAAGTTTTCCTCAATTCAGAATACAGGGTAAAAAACCTAGGTGATATTCACTATTTCATAGGTATGGAGATCTTCAGACAAAAGCAGGGATTTTTAATCACTTACAGAAAGTTTACCATATATTTTCTGCAGGAATTTGACTCTTATGATCCTCCAGTATCTTCCCCACCGGATCCTTACTGCAAATTACATCAATATGACACACATTTACTGAATGATCCTAGTTTATATAGGCATTTTGTAGGAAAGTTGAACTATCTTACCCATACGAAGTCGGATCTATGCTTTGCAGTCTTGGTACTCAGTCAGTACATGCAAAGTCCAAGTCTTGCTCATTATTCAGCTGCTCTGTGAGTATTACACTATCTTCGCATTGATCCAGGTCAAGGTGTCCTTTTATCTTCCGATCTATCACTCTATCTCTTGGCGTTTTGCGACGCCGATTGGGCATCATGCAAAGACACACGAAGATCATGGAAATCTAAGAAACAAATATCAATTTCATTGTCCTCCGCAAAAGAGGAGTACAGATCTACGAGGAGAGTAACAACGGAGATTACCTGACTCGTTAGGCTACTGGATGACCTTTCTGCACCGCCGATCCTTTCGATTTCCGTTCATTCCGATAGCCAAGCTGCTTTACATATAGCTAAAAATTCTGTCTTTCACGACAAGACGAAACATGTGGAGTTGGACTGCCACTTTGTACGTCAACAGTATCTCTCCAGTCTCATCAACATTTGTTTTGTTCCCTCAGAATACCAGCTTGCAGATCTGTTCACTAAAGCCCTTTCCGGTGCTCCTCATCGAAATTTACTATGCAAGTTGGGGTTTTTGACTCTCCCCTCCGCTCCGGTCTATGCCCAAAGCTTCAACTCAATCACTTGGACAGAGGGATTTGACCTACCAACTGCAACTTGAGGAGGGTGTTGGAGAACCACCGTCAACATCAAAGTCACCCCCCCCCCGGAATCCATGGAGATTTATGGAACACACAACAACAGTTCAAAGCATAATTAATAATTTTTTGTCCATTTTATCCTTAGTAATGACTCATAAAATAGACTAAATATTTAATAGAGAGACTATAACTTATATATAAATAAAATAAAATAAGTCAAATACCCTCATAATTAATATAATATTTATCAAGAAATGTATAAAATAAAAAATAATAAATAATTTAAGATAGAGAGAGTACTACTAGAGTCCAAAAGTCACATCCTTATTGAAGAGTTCAAAAATCTATTAAAACCCCAAGGCTTGACGAGTTTCATTTGTTTCCAACTCTCATAAATTTACAAAAAGGGGTAAAGCTAAGTTTCTCGCTACTCCCTCCGTGTTAAAATACTGTTATTTTTATTAAATTTTAAAGTACTTATCATTTTAAAATTATATTAAATAACTTTTTTGCATTTTATCCTTTATATAAATTACAACATTTTAAGAGGGAGTACATCATTAATGAAGTTGATATATACATAAAATAAATATTTATTGAGGAGAGATAAGAGGATAAAAAAAAATAAAGTACTACTTTTATCAATGTTTTTAAAGGGTCGTGTAAATGAAAAACACAACAACTATTTTGAGACAAATAGAGTATTATACAAGTAGCAACAATCCGAATATATAAAATGTATACATTGATATGCATGTTCTACGTATAGTATATGTATATTATATGTATATTTAAGTATGAATATATAAAATCTATACATGTACTGGCTATTTTATAAACTAAATCACCTAAAAATATTAGGTTGTAATTATCCCTTTTATTTTTTTATAGATTCAAAGCCTAGCACTAGTGAGCAACGAGGCTGATAGGTTCCTCAAGCTTCGGGGTAGTCGTGAGTCATCCCCTCTTTCAACGGTGGCGGGTCTGGAATTTTCACTAAGGGGGTTCTACAAATAAAAGTGTAGAGTCGAAGATATAAATTGAGAATCTCAAAGTGAGTTTTGAATCCTTTAAACCATTGAGCCGATCTCTAACATTGTGTTGAAGGGATTCAAAATCTATATATATACATAAAAAAAAAGTAAAAAACATTACTTTTTATATACAATGCAATTTTTTTGCCGAAGGGGTTCGAATGAATACATCCCGCCCCCTAGATCAACCCCTGCTTCCATCGTGGCAATGATGTTATCTTCTTTTTAGTATTTTCTTTTGTTATCACTTATCAGCCTTATATATATAGATATTATTCATGTATTACAAACTTTATCTATTTAGTTTATGCCTTATCTTAGTATTTAAACCACAACTTATTTCTAACCCCATGTTTGGATGGTTGTTTCCCATGGTTCGTTATTGTATTATTTTATTTCCTATGTTTTTTTTTATTTCTCATCCGGTGTTCGGTCTCCGCATTGGAGCCCGACTATATTCGGATTCGCGCCGTGTAGGACTCCATTCGGGGGGAAGCGCTCCCTATCAAGGATTTTTTCATACCCAGGGCTCGAACCCGAGACCTCTGATTAACGGAGGAGGAGCCCCATCCGCTGCACCACATCCTTTGGTGGTGTTTCCCATGGTTCATTATTGAATTGTTTTTTATGAACCATGTTTGATTCCATTGCTCTTAAAATTATGTTGTATGATGTTGTAAACCCATTGTAATTTCGTGGTTATATAACCATGAAAAACCATAACTTTTTAAGCCACAAATTTAGTGGTTTTTGCATAATTACGTATTTCATTTCCGCATTATACCCCCATCCCACCCACTCACCTCCATCACACCACCCCACCAACCTCCACCCTCAGCCAGGATTTGTGACAAACAAGGAACTACGATAACAACTACACTTAAATCCTAAATAAATGGAAATCGGCTATATGAACCATCACTGTCCTTGTCGCTCCTTCCAAATTAAAATATTATAGGCCAACAGAGCTGCAAACCAAAGTAACCAAAAAAATCATGAGAAAGAAAGGGCCATACAACAGTAGTTGCAATAGACTTATCAAGATCTGATAGAATATATCACGGTACGTGCTCAAATAGGATTAGAATTGTAATTAAACTAGTGTACAAACTTATCATAGTTGTATAATTTATGTACAAGTATTATTAGGATTTAGACGTATAGTATGAATAGGATTTTCCATATTTGGAGATTGTAACTTGTATATATACCCCATTCATTAATGAAAATAATCAAGGAATTATTTCTTTCATGGTATCAGAAGTCTAGGTCTAAAATACCTTCTCCCAAAAACACTACTGCTCTTCTCAATTTCTGCTCGGTTTCCGTGAACCCTTCCTCGGTTTCTATGCACTTTTCCTCCTCTATTCCTAAATTTTCTTCCTAGTCCCTAATTCACCTATTGTTTTTTCGTTATGTCTACGTCAAATAACATATTTCATCCCGCCCTTATAGTTTCGAACATCAAGAACCACATCCCTATTGGTCTTGAGATAGAAAACGTCCAATACGCGATGTGGGCGGAATTATTCAAAGTTCACGCACGCTCGCATCAAGTCCTCCATCACATAATCCCCTCGGTAACTGGCGAGGAGAAGGTGCCTACTCCCGAGGATGATCTTATGTCATGGACAACCCTTGATGCTACCGTTCTCCAGTGGATTTATTCCATAATCTCTACAGACCACTTGGAGATGATTATTCAACCCGACGCTACGGCGATGGCTACTTGGAATATGGTGCATGATATATTCCAAGATAACAAAAATTTCCGTGTTGTCACTTTTGAGTAGGAATTTTCTCATGTCAACATGAAAGATTTTCCTAACGTCTCGGTCTATTGTAAAAGACTGAAAGAATTGGCGGACCAACTCCGCAATGTTGGTGCGCCCGTTACCAATAATCGTCTTATTCTTCAAATGGTTGCAGGCCTTTCTGAAGCCTATAATGGCGTTGGAACACTACTTCGTCAAAATAATCCTTTGTCACCATTTTATCAGGCTCGTTCCATGCTCACGTTAGAAGATGATGGTTTGGCTAAAATGGCGACTATCGGAGCACATTCCATCGTAATCATGACCACGTCAGACGACCCTCGCTTATTCTTTGAAAATTCGGGCCAAAGCCGTAACCACGATGGCGGAAACAAGGGTAAAATCGTAAAAATAATGGCAAAAACATCGGTGGAAATCGCAGTGGTAATGGCGGTGGAGGACGGAACAATGGCAACTACAGCAGTGGGCCGCAGGACAACTGGCCCCAACCGTGAGCCTCATGGCAGTGGGGCTGGGCTAGTGGACCAACAACCCTTATTTTTCGCCTACTCCTTATCTGGCAAACTGGGCTCAGTTCCAGCAAAATTCCAAGGCCAGTTTCTCAGTCCCAAATAGTGGAATGTGGTACAGTAATGGGTCGGGACAGTAGGCAGGCCTGCTTGGGCCTCGACCCCCATAGGCCTTCCATGCTGCAGGCCCAAATCCAATCCCGACACCTACAGATATTTAAGCTGCAATGCATACACTTGGCTTAAATCCCCCAGACTTGAATTGGTATATAAACACCGGAGCCACTTCTCATATGACGTCCGATCAAGGTACTCTCTCATCTTATTCAAATTTTAGCAAAAATCGTGGTATAATTATTGGTAATAGCAATTCAATTTCAATTCACGGTTATGGACATACAACTTTGTCTCCCCCACATCCACCTCTAGTTTTAAAAAATACCCTTCATGCCCCTAACTTAATTAAAAATTTGGTGCCTGTCCAAAAATTCACCACGGATAATTGAATTTCTGTTAATTTTGATCCCTTTGGATTTTCTGTGAAGGATTTCAAAACGGGGATACCTCTAAGGAGATGCAATATTAGGGGAGAGCTTTATCCAATCACAACTACCACCACTTCCACGAGTCAAGCCATGCCATCTACTTTTTCCGTCGTTGCTCTTTCGTTGTGGCATGCACGTTTGGGTCATCCGGGATCGTCTATTATTTCGTGTTTGCATAAAAACAATTTTATTTCTTGTAAGGGTACGCGTAGTACTCCACTTTGTTCTTCTTGTCCGTTAGGGAAACATGTTCGATTACCATTTGTAGCCTCTACTTCTCGTACTTTGATGCCTTTTGACGTTATTCATAGTGATTTATGGACATCTCCCGTTTTAAGTTCTTCGGGCCATCGTTGTTATGTCTTATTTTTGGATGATTAATTTAATTTTTTGTGGACCTTTCCATTATCCAAAAAGTAGTTTTTCCACTTTCTTAAAATTTAGAGCATTCATCCGTACCCAATTCGAACGAGAAATTAAAAATATTCAATGTGATAATGGCAAGGAATACGATAATGGATTATTTCGGGAATTTTGTGATGCTAATGGCAGAATTTTTCATTTTTCTTGTCCTCATACGTCCTCACAAAATGGGAAAGCCGAATGGAAAATTCGTACGATTAATAATATTGTCCAAACTTTATTAGCCCATGCTTTCGTACCCCCTTCCTTTTGACATCATGCACTACAAATGGCTACTTAACTCCTTAACGTACTTCCTACCAAAGGGTCAGCATATGAATCTCCCCTTAAAATTCTCTATAACAAGACTCCTTCGTATTCACATCTTAGGGTCTTTGGGTGTTTATGCTATCCACTTTTTTCATCCACTACAATTAACAAACTTTAAGTCCGTTCTATCACTTGTGCATTTTTGGGTTATCTATTTAATCATCGTGGTTACAAATATTTTGATTTATCATCTAATAAAATCATAATTAGTCGTCATGTTCTTTTTGATGAAACCCAATTTTCGTTTGCTAAAGTGAGTAGTCCCGTGCCTAGTTTGTATAATTTTTTAGTTAACGAGGTCTCACCATATATTATCCACCATTTATCGGACTTGTCCCGTGACCAAAATACGCAAGCATGCCCACTGCCTGCTGGCCCACACAGTCCCGTTACCACTGTTCCACCGATTCTGACCAGTGGACCAGAAACACGGCCCAATATCGATCTCGGTACTGTTCCAGTGTTCCAGCCCACTCCAGTATCGACTTTCGCCCCTTTTGGCCAGTCCGTCATCGTTTCACACATTGCCCCAAATCCACCCAACTCTACCTCGAGTCAAGGGCCCGTTACTCGTAGTCAAATGGGTATTTTAAACTAAAATAATATTTTAATCTCAATTCTAATGTCTCTAAATCCCCACTATCACGTAACTAGGGATGACAATTGGGCGGGGCGGGTGCGGGTACCCAAGTGGATATCCGTCACTCGCCAATATCCTCATGTACCCACCTGCCATATTTTGTAATAAATTCATTTGTGATCAATTAGTGATCAACATGATCCCAAAAATTATCTCAAAATTTTGAGTCAAGAATTAATACTGTCACGATTTCATTTTCTTTGGGAGAGAGGGAGGAGAATTCCGAATTTTTTCACCATCAGAATTCCCCATTTTTTTCACCTCTTCCCCTTTGCACAACAAAGAATCAAGAAAATAAAATTTCCAAAAAAACCCAAAAATTATCCAACCAAATAGCTATATATTACAAATGTAGACAAAACTCAAATATTATTTCAGCTATATAAGCTAAATTTTTTCAACAAAAATTGACCTCACCAAGACAACCCCAAAGCACAAAGCAAAGACATCAATATTTCCCAATATTTTCTCGATCAGCATATCCTTTAAAGAAAAAGGCAGAGACGTCGAGGTGGTTCATGAAAAAAGTTTGTGATTTCCTTTAAAGAAAAGGCAAAGACGTCGAGAATGAGAGACGGAGGAGAGACGGCGTGAAGGCGTGAAGGCGTGAATGACTGAAGAGGCGTAAGGTTTTGAGTTTTGTTGGAGAATGAGAGACTTGTCGTGACTTATGGGCTGCTAATATTTTGAGCTTGGGGAGGGTATAAGGCGGGTGGGTAGGCGGTTATGACTGCAAATCCACCACCTACCCGCTACCCGTGATGGGTACATTTTCAATACCCATACCCGCCTACTACCTGCCAAAGTTATACCTATACCCGCCCCAACTAGGGCGGGTGCGGTGCGGAATCCGCAAAATTATACACACATGTCATCCCTACACGTAACCCTGTATCTGCACTACATGACCCGAATTAGAAATTGGCTATGACTGACGAATATAATGCTCTTATTGAAAATAAAACATGGGAGTTAGTACCCCGTCCATCTGGTGTTAATATTATTCGATCTATGTGGATTTTTACTTATAAAGAAAATTCTGACTGTTCTTTTGAGAGACATAAGACTCGTCTTGTAAGTGATGGTAAAACTCAACAGGTTGGCGTGGATTGTGGTGGGTGAGACGTTTAGTCCGGTGGTCAAACCGGTTACCATTCGCACTGTTCTTACTTTGACTCTCTCAAAATCATGGTCTATTCATCAGTTGGATGTAAAAAGTGCTTTCTTACACGGTGATCTTAAGGAGAAAGTCTATATGCATCAGCCCTTGGGTTTTCGAGATCCCAATCATCCTCATCATGTTTGTTTGCTAAAGAAGTCCTTGTATGGGCTTAAGCAGGCCCCACGGGCTTGGTATACGAGGTTAGCAGATTATGTATTTACTATTAAGTTTTCTCACAGCCGGTCTAATCATTATCTATTTATATATAGTCGTGGTACTTCTTTGACATACATTTTATTGTACGTAGATGATATTATATTGACTGTTTCATCTGATAATCTGCGCAAGTCTGTCATGTCACTTATCAGTTCTGAATTTGCAATGAAAGATTTGGGACCCTTGTGGGTATTGCTGTCATGCGTCATTCAGGTGGTCTGTTTTTATCTCAAAGGAAGTATGCTACAGATATTATTGAGAGAGCTGGGTATGTCATCTTGTAAGTCTACTTTCACTCCGGTTGATACCAAACCGAAGCTGAGTACTACGTCAGGCACACCATACGAGGATCCCACCCATTATCGCAGTCTTGTATGGGCACTTCAGTATTTTACTTACACGAGACCTGATATTACTTATGCAGTTCAGCAGTTGTGTTTATTCATGCATGACCCGAGGATTGAGCACATGCATGCGCTCATACGCATTATACGGTACATCTAGGGCACACTTGATTATGGATTGCATTTATATCCTTCTTCCGTCTCTACTCTTGTGTCATATACAAATGTTGATTGGGGTGGCTGTCCTGATACTAGACGCTCGACATCTGGTTATTGTATGTTTTTTGGGGATAACTTGGTCTCGTGGTCTGCAAAACGTCATGCTACATTATCGCGATCCAGTGTAGAGACTGAGTATCGAAGCGTGGCTAATATGGTATCTGAATCATGTTGGTACCGTAATCTTTTATTAGAATTACACTTTTCCGATTTAAGTTATATTCACAAGAGTAAAGGATTATTACATTATCAGTGTAGTTGGAGGGTTTGCACAGTTATCAACTAATGTTTACTGTACATAATTGCTCCCACTTCAATACCAAATTTTTTGTCAAGGTCGGAGTTCAAACCCATGTCTTGCGCCTAACCCGCACCTCACCAGTTGCATCCATTCCATATACATTGAACATCCACAGAATAGACTTGCAAGAGAAGCATAACACTAAGCAAAGTTTGACGTACTACTCCCTCCGTCTCAAGTTTTCTGTCATTGATTTTCTTTCACGCCCCTTAGAAACACTAATTAGAACGGATTTTTAACTATTATACCCTTCATTGGTATTTGAACAATCATAATATCACCTCATAATTGAGGTGTTTGTAGTCCAATAACAATTACTATTAAGGCTAAAATGAATAAAAATTAATTAATTTTGTCTTGAACTTTTAAAACGATAAATAATTTGAGATAGCTATTTTTAAAAATCACGACAGATAATTTGTGATAGAGGGAGTAGGAATTTTATTTTATTGCTAAATGATTACATTATAGATAGAGAACTATAAAGAAAACAAAAAATTTAAGGGTTTATATTTCACTGCCTCCACTCTTTAAGAAAACAACTCAAAGAGCCCTCTAAACCTACCATCAATGATATGCCATTCCTAGGAGAATATCATAATGTATACTTACAATGGATGATGATTTTGGCTTTCAAGTGATGTATATTTTAGAACTAAGAAATAAAAGGACTTAGAATTTACAACAGAGAAGGCTTTGCCTCCAACCCCTGTGTTTCCTCCTTTCTGCCTGTGCCATTCTTACTGGACTACTGTTCCATTCAGATTGTAAGCTGTAAAGACAAACACAAGGAAAATGTTAATCACGAAACGATCCACAGCAACTGGAAGATAATGGGAAAAAGGATTGCAGCATAAGATGTTGTAAACGATTACACTGGGAAGGCAAAGGATCTGGCACTGGTTGTGCTGCTATCTGACCGAAGAGAGACGTTAGCCGAATGTGATATGGGCCCTGAGTAAGTGATCAAACCAGATGCAAGTCCCGCTGCAGAAAAACTTGCCTCTCCATCTGCAAGATGACCATGAACACTGCTATTGCTCGGGTCCACATTATTGGCAAAATGAACTTGACTAGCAGCGGAAAAGCTATCAGAACTCCCATCCTTTTGACTGGAGACGGTTTCTAATTTAATAGATTGTTCAGGCAAGTTTTTGACAGTTTTTGCCATGCTGCTACTTAAAGCTAGGTCGGTCAAGTTCAAGTCACAAGTAATAATTCCAGTTTCGGACTTGCTATTGTTAAAGAAGTTGCTAGCAGGCCCATTGTTGTTTGTTTCATCAGCTGCCGAGACTGCATTTTGGCTGTTGAAAGCTACTACAGAAGAAGGCATCTGCAGTTCAAGAAACTGCGTTTATAATCAAGTTTTACCAGAAGAATGTATCTAAAAAACATGCACATACACTTATTAGCCACATGGCATCTAAATACAGTCACACATCTCTATAACAATATCGTTTGTTCTGATATTTTTCGCTGCTACAGAAAAATGTTGTTCTAAAGAATATATAATAAAACATTACATGAAAGATCGGTTCCACCAAAAACATGGTTGTTATAGTAAATGTTGTACTAGAGGATGACTGTTATAGGGAGGCCTGACTGTATAGGTGAATTTGAAAATATAACATAATCAAACCTGATCAGGCTGCTGTGCTGATTGATCATCATCAAAGTTAGATTCCTTAGAATTCTGAATGTCGGATTCTTTTTCTGATACGTTGGTGGCTTTTTCCATTGTAGTACATTTTGATCTAAAAATCTTCATCACATCCTCCAGATAAGAATCCGTATCAGCACCTTTGCTCATATTATCTTCTGAGAAGGGGTTTAAACCTTTTGAAACATGTGATTTAGTATCCTCATCTTTGCTCATATTATCTTCCGAGAAGGGGTTTAAACCTTTTGAAACAAGTGATTTAGTATCCTCATCTTTGCTCATATTATCTTCCGAGAAGTGGTCTAAACCTTTTGAAACAAGTGATTTAGTATCCCCATCTTCCGAGAAGGGGTTTAAACCTTTTGAAACAAGTGATTTAGTATCCTCATCTTCTTTTGTTGTATGATGATCTGCAGCAATTGTGAAGGTATTTTCAACTGATGAAGCTTTGGACTCACCGGCTGAAACCAATTCGCTGTCAACACCTTCCCTTCTGTTTCTAGACGAGTCAGGCTGATCATCTTTCCTGTTTTCAGTTACAATTTTATCCATGAGAGGTACACCCTCATCCATGCATATGTCTTTCATAATGTTATAGTTACTCTCTTTGTAGCAAATTGCCGATTCAGGCAATTTGCATTCAACGACACCCTTATCGGTATATAAATGAGTGTCTGTATTAGGGACTATGGCTCCCTTTTCTTTATCATCGATGAAATCAGCAATCATGGAGCCCTCAAATTCTGGAATACTCCAAGGGTGATCTCTATCTTCTGTATCACATGCAAAAGGATTTCCATTTCTCTTGCAAGAAGTTAAATTAGACAGGCCTTCATTCAGATCATCCTTCAGAGGTGAACCTCTAATTTCATGTTTGTTACTTCTTGAAATATCTTCGAAGTCATCAAGTTCCTGAACATTCCAGAATTCGTCCCTCGCTTTTGTTTCACACGCCAAAGAGTCTTTAGTTCCATCATAACCATTTGAATCATGCAGATCTTTTTTTCGAAAGAGTACAGATTGAGAGTCCTTGTAACCATTTGAGTGATTTAATATCTCATCTAGATTTTCTGTCATGGTAGCCTTGTCTTCAGCGTGTTAGTACACTGTTGTTACATTCAAATGTATCAGAATCATGCACAAGCGATACAAACAAGATGATCGATATCCACAGTCAATTTTAACTTCTCAATGCAAGAAGCAAGTTGAGAGATAACATGTTTTATAGAGTCCTGTTTAGATGCAATTTGACAATATAAAGCATTTCCATAAATAGGCAAGGATGTGGACAAAGTCAATGGATGCAGTAAGGCAACGACTATCAAAAACAGGATCCATCAGATTAAACCAACTCCATACTGTATTAAAATAGAAGAAATAAAAAGCCTTTGACGAACTAAAAACATATGGAAGATGTATCCTTTTTTATAAAACTATGGAAGATGTATCCTTTTTTATAAAACTATGGAAGATGTATCTTAGCAGCAGGAGCAAATTGCAAATAAGAGATTTATACTCACAAGCTTTCACAGATTACATCAGATGGTCGAGACTGGAGAAATACTCGGAAGCAGTGAGGCAAACATCACCTAGTGAGGTAGATACAGCTCAGAAACCTATGTCAACAGAATTTACAAAATATATTTAGGAAAAATTGGCTGTGAATACTTGCAAATTCGTCGAATAATGATAATTTTAGGCTTTTAGCAACATATTCGAGCGAAGAAAAGAAGCAGCAGAAAACATGGCATAACAGGCCAAGCTTTCTAGTCATAATAATGAGAGAACAACGGCCAAACGTGCAATATAAATCAATCCAAAACTTGCCTCAATCGCAAATAGTACAGACGGATATACGAATCCTCTATAACCATTCCACTCTATAGCACCATAATACTAAATAATTTGTCTTCTTAGCAAATGTTAAGAGTCCACATCGGATATGGAATGAGAATATGGACTTGGACAATGCTCACCCTACAAGCTAACTTTTGGGGTTGAGTTAGGCCCAAGATCCATTCTTTACATGGTATCAGAGCTAGACTCATTTCAATTCTTTGTTCACCGATGTTGGGCCCCCAAATTATATTATCCACGCTTCAGTTAACAAGGTCTGGGCGTGCGGAGGAGTATTAAGAGTTTCACATTGGATATGAAATGGGAACATGGACTCCTTATATGGACTTGAACAATCTTCACCCTACAAGCTAGCTTATGGGGTTGAGTTAGGCCCAAAATTTACGGCAAATTCAGAGTTCTCAAACCTAGAGTTTCTCTATATACCACACCTATCCTTGCACTAACATACATGTCACTGAACATCACAGGCGGAGCCAGGATGAGTTATGAATTTTAGAACGACGACTTCAAGTGGTAATAACTTTACATATTTAATGAATTTTTAAACACAAATAAACTAGTCTGAGCAAAAACTACTGGGTTCAGCCAATCCTGTGTGCGGGCTTCTAGTACAATAGGAAGCCTAAAAAAAGAATTAGAATGACAGTAAACCAGTTGCAAATACCACTAGCTATCTATAACTAATGAGCTGATTTTCTGTGTACATTCACACAAACTTAAAATAAAGTAACAAAATAAAATATCAAAAGTGCATAATGATCTCAATCAAATATGACAGAAAATAACAAAACAAAGCAAGTTGCCTTATATACTGTACAAAAAGTCACTTATTATGTTAAATAATAAATATCCTAACCACATGGAATCCAAACTTTGTCAATAGATAACGAAAAAGGCAATTACTACTAGTCATTTCACTTTGAAAAATTTGTACTAATTTTTAACGGCTAAAATACAAAGCCCATCTAACAAGTCAATGACAAATCCCCACCATTTGTGTTTTGTCCTTTCGCTAATCTAGAATAAATTACTAATCACTTCTAACTAGATCTAATCCTTATTACTAGTAATATTTTAATTCACCCCCTCAAAAGAATTAGTAAAAAATTACTACTAGAAAACAATGACAACGGCCTTACATTCTGGCAGGTTCTTATCGGATCCCAAGAAAATTCACAATCTCATTAGCCATAAACAATCTCTGATTAAGAATAAAGGTGAATAAGAAGGATGTTCACGATTTTTGTGTTTGGGTTCCATTGCACACAGTAGCGAAATTACGATTTTTACTAAAAAAAAAAATCAAACTATAAAAAAGTAAATATAAAAATAAGTCAGAGAGATTCAACACTTATTATATATACGTAAAAAAAATACTTTCAATTTTAACCTTATATATAACATAATTTTTCAAAAAAGAGATTCTGATTAACCCCTTCCGATACCCTAAATCCGCCCATAATTGCAGAGTACCAGAAATGAAATAGCAAAGAGAAGAATAAGATAACACTAATAAAGAAAAAGTAATCAAAACCCTGAAAACACAACTGCAGAAGCAAAAGCTATATCAACAAATAAATCCCAAAGTATGAGATCAACATATAGATACATACAAAATAAAGAGAACACATGGACAAAAACGTAGAGAGAGATATACCAATTACCAATTACCAATTAATGAAATCTTGGCCGATGAAATGGGTAAAAAAAGGTCACCACTTATGATTTAAAACATAGGCAATTAAGAAATAAAATGAATGTGAAAGAAAGAGCTTTTAAGTGTCTCTGTGGAACAAGAAGAACAAAATAGGAAAAGGAGGAAGATAGGAGATCATATCCAAAATGGTACTTTCTCTATCTAAATGTAATTAATACTCACTTGTATTCTGATGTTGTCTACACACTTTACATATGTACTGTGCATGCACTAAACTAATATACGGAGTAATAATTTTATTAATCTATACTACAAACTTATTCATTAATCAATAAGTAATTTCACCTACATTCATTAAATTACTATAGTTTAATCTATACATAATACACTAATTAGATCATTATCTTGCATCTATCACTTTTTTCGTGACAAAACCTCTTGTTTGGATGGTCATTACATATTACTATTTCATAATATATCGCATTCTATTATATTGTGTGTATATATTTTTTTCCACCAAAAAAAATAAAATCAGCTATATAGAGTAATCTATCCACTGTTGGAAAGCTACGTGCATTTAAAACAACAGTGTACAAATAATAGTAGTGGGTAAATAAATGGAGAGAGGACCAGAAAAAAAAAAGTTTGGAAGGCATTAATTAGTGGCTCTACAGAGAGACACCAGCAATATTAATTATTGGCCTCAGTGTAATTCATAAAGTAGGATTTCAAAAGAATAAAATGTACACAGACATTATCTCTAAATAAATAAAATAAAAAAGGGGCGGCTTACCGAAAAACAGATCACGGCCGCCCTCCGTCATCGAGTCCGAGTGGCGTGTTGTTTGCATAAATCAAATCCCACAAGTTGCTAGCAGGACCATTGTGGGTGTGGATGAAAAAATAATAGAGAATATTTGTGAGAAATAAGGAAAAGGAGAAGAATTGGGGAGTGAAAGGGAAGAGCTGACTTTTTCTTTCCAGGTATATGTATGGAGGGGAGTGAAAGAGAGAGAGAAGACAAGGGACAAAGAGAGAGTCAAAGGTGGATTGGGACTGAGTTGTTTGGTTGGATTTCTGACATTTGTTTTTCGGCCCAACACCCATAATGTAGTCCCTACTATAGAAGGCTGTGATAAAATTATTTGGGTTGATTTTCAAAAATAATTATTTTAAATTATTTATTATTTTAAAAGCTTAAGATCAAATTTTTTCTATCAGATTTCATGAAACTTCTTCTACTTCCAATATATCATGAACTATATCAAAATCATTCTTAATGAGTACATATAATTTACAAACGGACAGTGTTCAATTGGGGATCATTCGCAAAAACACCCTTATTTCAGGGTGATCTTTAATTTTGCCTCTCAAATTTGTAATCTTTAATTTATGCCTTCAGTATTTTTGACACGGCACAATTAAAATTTCGCAAGGAATAGTTTACGTTTAATTTCGTCACATGTATCATAATATCCACACAAATTATGCCGGATCAGTCAAAATTTTCAACACTTAACATAATCTGAAAACGCTATAATTTGAGATTTTGTAAGGCATAATTTACGTTTAATTTTGACATATGTATCATAATATCCACACAAATTATGCCGGATAAGACAAAACTTTCAACATTCAACATAATCTGAAGACGCTATAATTTGAGATTTTGCAAGGAATAGTTTATGTTTAATTTCAGCATATGTATCATAATATCCACACAAATTATGTTGGACAATGCAGAATTTTCAACACTCAATATAATATGAAAAAATACTATAAAATTATGTTGCATAACTTAATTCCTACAAAATTTATAACGGCGAGATTAAATTTCAGTTTCCTAAGATAAAAATATTGCAGAAACTATGCCTTGCAAAGAAGATCTGAATATTTATATTAAATATGTAGCAGCGGTAAAAATTAAAGACCACATATATGAGGGGCAAAAATTAAAGACCAGTGCGATTGAAGGAAAATCTGTGCAAAAAATGTTCATTTGGAATATGAATACGTGACTAAATCGATCCTAGTTACTCTTTGGGACGGAAGGGAAGAAGGGATAAATTAATATATTTTTAAATTTTATCCTTAATAAGTGGAACGCGCTTTAAAAAAATAAGTGGAACACGCTTTAATTACATGTGGTTAGTTTTCCATCGTAAATTATCGATCATGATAATTCTTAGGCAATTATCTTGATTAATGTTTAGTATAAGATTGAATGTTAATAGTTTTACTATTTAAACACCATCTTGTTTAAAGATTAAAAGTTACTTAGTCAAAAAATATGTAAGTAACAACTTAAAAATCTTATTAACATGTTCTAAGATGATTGACCTACAAAAACACGTAAAATGACAATAGTTTTGGTCAGAGAGATTTGTTGCGTCTGTGTAATTCTTTTTCCTCTTATGCTAGTTAACCAGAAATATATTTTTTGTTTATGTGGGCATCCTTTAGTCAATATGAACATGTACGCTAATTGATGGCTATTTGGGACCACTTCTGTTGGTACTGAATATTTTTCATGATGTCGCACTTTATTCAATGCTCGTGAATTTATAGCCGAATATTCAATATAGTTGTTTGTAATATTACAGTTTTTATTTTATTTTTTGTGTGAAATTTAAATCCTGATCTCTAAGGTTTCTTCACTCATTTAATTCATCGGTAGTCCATACTGTTAGGTGTAATGAGTGTGTTCTTTTTATATCGAAATAATTTAAAAAAATATATCGAAATAATTTATTTATTTTTTTATAATTTAAATATAGTAACAATAGAAATCAATGATCAAATCCACAAAACTCTATAGGTTCACCTTAAGATAATAACAACGTACCAAACTAAATTATAGTGAAATAGCAAGTTCTATTTCGATACAATTAGCAGAATCAGACCATTGACACCCCTATCAATAGATAGGAAAAGACAGTTTTCGCTCGGTGTTATACTACATTAAAAATTAGTCACGTTAGTTTGAGACTTCGATTTACCAAACAATCTCATCAAACAAGAATTTTAATTACGAAGAATGATTCAATTAGCACTAAATTAGAGTTGGAAAAAGAGGTTGAAAGCTAAGCAAATCATCATAATTGCACTTCTTTACCAGCTATTTTTTCTACCACCCCAATAAAATGTCAATCCAACAAGCCTTTCTTTTTAACTTCCGCTATAAGTGGCTGGGGCAGATCTAGAGGCTTAAGATTAACAGAAATTCATTTATGTATAACAAAAAATATATTTAATTTTTATAATTTTTTTATTGTGAACTCATTTATTATTATAAATTAACTTGAAGTCGTTCAAGTAATCCATAAACTTTAGAAGCATGAATGTGCTTTCTTGCCCTTAGAATTAGGAGCTATTTGTTGAACAAACAAGGAGAAAGAATTAACCTCCTGATTAAAGTTAGCATAACTTGTACATAATTTGGCTGCGTGAATAAGGGAGAATCAATCTACTCATTAGATTCAACAAAATTTGTACCTTATATGGTTTTAAATTTGCTTGTTCTTATATATAATACTCGCATAAATTATTCAGCAATTTATATATTATTTTATATGCACGGTAAAATGTAGATTAAGAATTTGAATATTAACTATTAGCGAATATTCTCACAATATTCACCGTATATTATGTAATTATGATTGTTGTATATTTATGTTAAATAGAATCCTTATTGTATTAGGGTTCCACCTTTGTACATCTATATATATTGTGAATTAATGAGAATACTTTCCAAGTGAGATTATTACATTCTTACATGGTATCATAAGTCAAACCCTAAACCATGTTCTTTTCTATCTCACAGCCGCCGCCGACCCCCCTACCATCATCGACCGACGACACCTCTCCCAGTTTTTTGCTTCAACTTTGTGACCAACATGTCTCCTCCCACCTCCCCTAAAACTATCGGTTCTTCCTCCGCTGTCTTTGACAAGCCCCCTCCCTCTTCTACATCTTCTTTTCATCTGGCATTCACCGTCACTAACACCAAGAATTTTATACCTATAATTCTTGATCAAGAAGATTGTCAATATTTGATGTGGGTCAAACTATTCTACATCCATGCATGCGCGTACAACGTGTTCGACCACATTGACGATTCTATTTCCCGCCCCTCAGATGTTGCAGACTCGACATGGCGTCGCCTTGACGCCATCGTCAAACAATGGATATACGGTACCATCTCTAAAGATTTGTTGTGTAATATCATGAAAACATGTGCCTCGGTACGTGACCTATGTGTACGATTGGAAGAAATATTTCAGGACAATAAAAATACTCGAGCCCTGTATTTAGAGGAACAGTTCAACAATACGTGTCTCGAGAATTTCACCAACATGTTCGAATACTGCAAACAACTGAAACATATTGTAGACCAATTTTCCAACGTTGGAACACCCGTTTCTGAAACGAAGATGGTCCTATAACTAGTTGTTGGCTTACCAAAGGGCGAATACGATACACTAACAACAATGATTCAACAAGCCGACCTATTATCGAGTTTCAACAAGGCACATTCACAATTACTATTGGAGGAGACCCGACGTGCTAAATAAGATGAACACAATAAAAAAGCCTTAGCGGTTGAAAGTATGGCGCCTATTACGGCCCCCATCACCCAGCCACCACCGATGGACCACCAGCAGCAGCGGGATAGTCGCAACGGAGGAAGGGTCGACAGAGGTCGAGGTAATCAAAAATAGGGCAAAGGGTGCGACAGAAGAGGCAAGGCCCAACAGGCGAGCCTAGAGCATGGCCAGCAGTTTCTGTGGCCTGGTCCAACCGGGTGGCCCAATGCAGGGAATTGGGCCTCACCCGCATGCCCTTATCCTACATTAGAGGCCTAATTCCAGCAAGCCTCGATACCTGGCATATTGGGCTCAGCTCCAGCGAAAAGACATACCCATACGCCTACCCACCATGTCAATTTTGTTTCGGCCCAACATATGCAGCCTGGTCCCAGTCTTGCCTCAACAGATTTGGGCCAGGCCTTCAACACATTAAACCTTCAACAACTCGACGAAAATTGATACATGGACACCGGAGCCACATCTCATCTCACTCGCTCTTCAGGTAATTTTTCTCAACTTCTTCAATTAAAGCATCCTCAATTCATCACTATTGGCAATAGTCATCGCATTCCAATTGAAGGTTATGGTAATACCCACACAAAACCTCCCCATCCGCCATTCTCCCTAAATTATGTCATATATGCTCCTAACATCATTAAAGAATTAATATCTGTTAGAAAATTCACTCGCAATAATTTTATGTCTGTGGAGTTTGACCCTTTTGGTTTCTCTGTGAAAATACAGGGAAAATTATTACGCGATGCAATAGTGTGGGAGACCTCTACCCCTTCACTCCATCTTCCGATGTCAGAACACAATCTCATACCTCCCTTGCTGCAATTTCTCCGTCAATTTGGCACAATAAACTTGGCCACCCAAAACACATGTTTTTAATTTTCTTAGAGATAATAAGCTTATTCGATGTAATAGTGGGAAGCTTGCCCAAAACTATTTTTCTTGCCCACTAGGCAAACATGTTCGCCTTCCATTTATGTCATCTTTAAGTGTTATATTTTCTCTATTTGATATTATTCATACTGATTTATGGACATCTCTTGTTGTTAGCTCACTAGGTCATAAATTGTATCTCGTATTATTGGATGATTTCTCTCATTTTATCTGGATTTACCCACTAAAGTTCAAGTCTGAAGTTTTTGTCAAGTTTCTTGAGTTTTAAAATTTCATAAAAACTCAATTTGAAAAATTCATAAAATCTTTTCAATGTGATAACGATCGTGAGTTCAATAATTCGACGTTTCACAATTTTTGCGCCACTCATGGCATGGTTTTCCGTTTCTCATGTCCTCACACATCACCTCAAAACGGTAAAGCTGAACGAATAATTCGTACCATAAATAACATGGTTCGTACTATTCTTTTCCATGCCTCCCTCCCACCTCCCTTCTGGGTCTATGCTGTTAAAATGGTAGAATACATCATCCATATTTTACCCACTAGCACTCTTCACAACAAAACCCCCACCAAAATTCTCTACCGTCGGATTCTGTCCTTATGACCATCTTAGAATTTTCGATTGCCTGTGCTACCACAATCTTGCCTCCACCACCCCTCATAAATTATCTCCACGAACCACGTCGTGTATCTTCGTTGGCTTTCCGTCTAATCATAGGGGTTATCTGTGTTATGACTTGTCCACTCGTATTTTTATTGGATGTTCATGAGATGTTATCATTTGTTTTGAACCGTTTCTCAATATTATTTTAATTACTCTTATTACTTATATATTTTACAATTAACCATTATCCGGGAGACACTCATTGAGTACCCAGTACTCAGGCATACCGTTGTTATTTTTTATGGTATGTTAGGTAATGAAGAAGAGCAGGTTCGTGATACGCGTACCAATTAGGAGAACTTGCTGCTTTCCAGACTTATTAGTGAGCCCTTACCCTTGTTTGTGAGACACCCTATCTATCAAGTTTACTGCATTAGTTTTCAGGCTACGTCCCAAAGTTAGACTATTGTTTATCTCTCATAGAGGCTCCATAGATAGACGTTTATACTGTGGGTAGATGTTGAAGTCATTGTCTGACTCATTGGGTGTTGCTAAGATTATGACAATATGTTTATAATAGACTTTCACTAGTTTTATTTCATATTTGTGATCATGATTTCACCTAGTTATTTATACCTTATTTGATTAAATAATTAAATATTATTAAAAAAGGTAAACGTCTAGTGATTTATAAGGTGCTTCCAGTGTTGCTCATAGCATCAGATATTTGTGACGTCTAGGGTCGGGTTTGGGGTATGACACGTAGTCGCGCAATGAGTCGATTCATGTTTCTGACGTTTACCCCGACCCAATTGTTCTTCCGGGAGCATTTCGTTAGTCTGGTTACCTTTAATTTGTACTTCTTCCATGCTTTCTCTATCTAGACCGGCATCTGTCCGATCTAATGTAGGCTAATCTGTAGGTTCGATATATGGTGTACGTACTTCATCATCCGAGTTTCATTCGTGCCTATATTTTCGATCATGTCTTCTTCGAAGTCGTGTTGATTTTTTTCTTCCTCCATTTCATCCGAGATCACTTCTATATTGTCGCTCAAGATACCAGATCCTACAACAAAGGATAACTTAGTCTCGTAGAAGTCAACATCTCTTGAGACTAAATATTCATCGTTCTCTAAGTCATACAATCTCTACCCTTTCTTTCGGTAGGGGTATCCCAAGAAGACGCACATACGACTCCAATTCTCAAACTTGTCCCTCGTTCTTCCCTTTGTGTGTGCATAGCATAGTGATCCTATCACTCTTAGATGATCATACTGAGGCGCTTCCTCGTATAAAATTTTATAGGGGGTTTTCTCATTCAACACCGAATATGGCGTTATATTTATCAAATACCCCGGAGTCAAAACACATTCTCCCCAGAATTTGATCGGAAGATGACCCTGAAATCTTAATGCTCACGCCATATTAAGAATGCGACAGCGTTTTCTTTCGACTCTTCCATTCTGCTGTGGTGTCCCTGTAAAAGATGTTTGGAAAAAAATTTCATGTTTCAAGAAGTAAGTCTTCATACATGTGAACTCAGTTCCGTTCTCACTTCTAACAATCTTCACTTTCTTACCAAATTGTCTATCCACCAAGGCGAAGAAATTCTTTAAGGTTTGAGACACTTCTGTCTTATCAACTGAGAAAAAGATCCAAACAACTCGTGAACGATCATCCACAATAGTAAAAAAATATGAAGCACCACAATAGGAAGGGGTTCTATATGATCCCCATAATCACAATGAATCATATCAAAAGTATATGAAGTAATATTATCACTTAAAGGAAAAACAATTCTCGTTTTCTTTGCTCGTTTACATACATCACATTCTCTATATGATCTATCACCACTCTACTTTAAGCCTACTGTCGTAATAGACTTTGTTACTTGTGCTGAAGGATGATCCAACCATTTGTGCCAACAATCGAACCAATCAACTGCCTCTGTCTTCATAGCCCGTATCAGCGACACATCCCGAAAATAGTAATGTCCACCTCGACGCTCACCCTTTCCAATCAGCTTTCTCGTGGTGGAGTCCAGTATAACACACATAATTCTATTAAATATCACATCACAATCTAAATAATCAACTAGTTGAGATACAAAAATCAAATTGCATGTCAAATCTGGAACATAATGGACATTCTTTAATCATATCCTGTCATTCAGCCTGGTTGTTCCTTCTTTTGTTTCCACCGAGCTACTTCCGTTCAGAAGACCAATCAGACACTTAGAAATGTCTTGTGTATTGCTTAGTTCTTACGGATTGCATGTCACATGATTGGTAGCTCGGGAGTCTATGATCCATGATGAGTTTTCAGTCTTACTATCGATCTTCCAATTCAGATTGAACATGTACAGATCGTTTGAATAATTTTAAAATCAATTTATTTTCTAAAGGAGATTCAAAATGGTGACACGTTAATTTTGTTTCATTTTGATAACCAGTGACATTAATTTTAGTAATAATGTATTGTTGTCTTCACTGTCTTTTATACACTGTTGAGCATGACAGTCGGTAGCAAGTAGAAACAAAAGATACATTGGATCTAACATTTTGATTTTTTGCATTAGAGATATTGATGTGTTAAATTTCAATTTCTTAAATACGGTTGTCGTTTTTATAGAGCACTGGTGAATACAATTTATGTTTCGAAATGTTAATTGTAGAAAAAATTATCTTTAGGCCGAAAATTTTGAAATATGGGGGTCACGGATCTTACTAAAATTATATCGAGAGAACTTTTTTAAAATGATATATTTTACTTCGTCTTGATGTGCAAAATATTTTATAAAAATGAGGATAGGATATGAGGATAAGAGCAAAAGTATAAGTTAAAAAAAAAACTTCGGTGATGATTTTTGTACTAGTTGATCATATAATATATTATGTTGTTATCTTTTTCTTGGCGCAATATTAGTGTTATGCTACTTAATAAAGTGAATTATTTATTGTATTAGAGGGGTATAATGATACTAAAGTGGTTTTAAATATTCATGGATAGTTATGTGTGTATTATTGAGGGGTGTAATAATATGAAAATTAGCCAAATAGATCATAATGGAATCTGAGTTTGTGGTTTGGAGTTGAATGGTAATGAGGCTAAGATATTTCTTAGTGAGTATTGAGATTGAGATAAGACCAACGTGTCTTTTATTATGGTTGTCAAGCAGCATTAGCTGTAAAAAATATTTTTTAATGAGAATAAAACACATGTGTTTGAGATATAAAGTTGAGAAAACAATTGTTGTGACATGGAATTATTTACGTAAATAAATTATGTGAAGTCAAATGTGAACTTGATCAATTTACAGACTATAAGAAACATCAAGGGGGAATGAGATTTTTAAATCAATTTGAGAATATCAACAATTATGGTAATCCAACCTATGTGATTGAAAATTTCATGAATTAGGTTCATATGAGTAATAACAAATCATTAGTTGATCAAGTGTGCATCATAAAAATTATGTCCCTTCCTATGGTGTGTGAATATAGTGCAGTTTTGCAAGGCAAAGTAAGGATGAGTTATAAGCTCTTAATGCTCCATATCATTTATAGGTGGTGTATCACTAGATGGGTGGACCTATATAAGTGTGGAGTGGTGCCACTTCTATGAAATTGTGACGAATTTCTAGAGCACTAATGAATACCAGGATACGCGCATGCCTCTTAGCACAAAGCTGCGATAACGACAAAGATTGTGCGAGTATAATGTGACAGATAAGACTCTGAGCTTACAAAAGAGTTATTGGCTCATAGAAGTTTTAAACTTCACAAATTATTCAGTGAGCCTAAGCTTATTTTATCTAGGTCTGGTTCATAGTCTACGCGATACCAGATTTGATGCATTGTACTCATATCTGAAATTCAACAACAACAACAATAACAACATACCCAGTGAAGTTCCACAACATGGGATCTGGGGAGGGTATAGTGTATACAGACCTTACATCTACCTTGGTAAGTAGAGAGGTTATTTCCGAAAGACCCTCGACTTAAGAAAAAGCATAGGCACAAGCAAAGTACGAGAAACTGTCAGACCATGACAAGAAATTTAAAGCAGTATGAAAATGAGAGTAATAAAAACAAATAAGTCATGATAAAGAAAACTTCTTATTCCGTTCTAATTATTATTATTATTCTTTTTGAGATATGTGAGAGATTGTTAAAAAAATAAGTTAATATCTCAAAAAGAAGAGTTCATATTTTTAGCTGAATTCATTCTTTTAAGACCATATTAATGGGTCATTGATGGCTAATCCCTATTATTATAATGGACCATGTATCACATTTAATTAGCCATAATGCCTTCGAATTTAAATTTTCTAATCGTTTCAATGTCTTCAATTTACTACTGAAAATCCATTTTCATTGAATAGCCTTGCTTGAAGATTACTCAATAATTGGGATGTTCATCTTCGAACGTTGCCCTCTGCTCATTTTTGGTGGCCTATATAACTTTCTTTTGGCTTCACTTTATTGAGATGAGAAGAGATTAATACTAAATCTTCTTACCCTTTTCTTTTTTAATCTTGGTTAGATTCTCACTTCTAGTTTTATACTAAAAGAGTTTATTGAATTTTGAAGCATATATCTATATCGGGTGAAATATTCTTAAGGATAGAGTCTATAACATGCCTCAAGCTATAACAAATATTCGTGATTAAGTATTTTCTGTAACATTTTCAACCGTTTTAAAAAAAGTTTCACAAAGTAGAAAAATTGTGAGCCGCCTGTTGGCGTTCGTGTTGGAATTCCCGGTCAAAATCACTTTTTTTTCATTTTTATCTTAAATATTTAGAATAATCTAGTCTTAGATTTTGACTAGCCTTTGGCTAGTTTATGGAATAACAACTTTTATTTTAAAAAAACAATAATAATAATAACAATATATCTAATGTAATTTCATAAGTGATTTTGAAGATGGTAGGACTCCGATAAACCTTCTGTTTAATTTTTTTTATAAAACAATTGAAAAAATTATATCTGAAATTTATCTTAAGAATAATAGTTTGTTTGGCCAAATTTTGAGAAGTCAGAAATGCTTATTTTAAAAAAGTTAAGATATTTGGTCTTTTTAGAAAGAAAAAAAAGTGGTTTTGAATAGTAGAAGAGGTTATTTCTCAGAAGTTTTTAAAAATGATTTTTTCTCCAAAAACACTTTTGAAACATTAATCTAATACAAATTACTGATTTAATATTAATAAATATTTTTTAAATTAATTAATTAAACACAAATTATTATTTAAAAAAATATTTAAAAAACACTTTTAATTAAAAAACAACTTTCCAATTAGAGAGATTTTTAAAATTTAATCAAATAGGTCTATAAATGACATATATTATTAGGACGAAGAGTTTCCTTTTACTTTTTCTTCTAACTACTGCCAATGTGGCGCCAGTACGACCGTCGATCATTCAAACCAAAACGATATATCTCTCCATTCACTTCTATTGGTTACATTTCGCTTGAGAGTCAATTTAATTAATTTTAAAATTAAATTAATTTAGATTAATTTAAAATTAAAATTTAAATATTCGAAAATTATATAAAAAATTATAATTTTTTTCATATTAATATAATATAAAAATACATATTAAAATATTATTCGTTTGACGGTCTACAAACGAAACCTAAGTGAACATAGGGAGAAAAAATAGCCATAGAATTTTCAATCGCCGGCGAAAATGGTGAAGCTAGTGGTAGCAACGACGACGGATCCAGCATCAATTAACCCAGCAAAGAAGTTATTAGGTATGCCAGGTTGGCAACCGGGTCCCACATTGGATCAAGGTATTCGAAGTTTCAGTAATGGCGATGTTAGGTTGTTGGAGCATGATAAAGGCATTGTAGAAGAAGATGATTTGGATCAACGGTGGGAGATTGGTACAGGTCAGCATGTTGATGAGGTTATATTCCTTAGTAAACATACTGCTGTATCTAACCGTCCTGCTCTCACCATCCACCCCATTGGTATGTAGTGTGTACTATTATCTCTCTGTCTCATTTTATATGATGGTGTTTGATTGGATACAGTGTTTAAAATTAATTGCGCTCTGTGTATTATACTCCCTCCGTTCTGAATTAGTTGTCATGTTTTGCTTCTCCAGAGTCAGTTTGATTATTCTTCGAAGCTAAATTGGTTTAAAATTTAGATATTCAAAAACTATACGAAATGTACTACAAGTTATAACTTTTCTCATGTCAATTTGATGAGAATATACATTTTAAGGTGTTAGTCAAAGTACATATAATTTGACTCTCGAGAAGCTCAACATGACAACTAATTTGGGACAGAGGGAGTATTATTATATTAGTGGTAATGGAACAAAGTATTTATCACCAAAATGTGTGACCTAGTTGTCAGTGAAGTTGGAATGGAACAACATAGTTCAAATTACAGTAGAGGCAAAAAAGGCTAGGTGATTCCATCTGTCTAAGTTTTGATGAACAAAGTTATCCAATATATGTGTTGGTAGGAGGTAGAATGTACACAATTGGATTAGTCCAAGTGCCACAAGCTGGCCAAAACACCACCTTTTTAAGAAATGAAGGAAAATACTGAAGTTATATAGGGTTATTCTGTTTGGAGGAGTGGAAATTTGTTTATATTTGAAAATGTTTTACCTTGAGAAACTTTTTTCTGGATCATTCTCCATTTTCGGTTAGGTATAAAAATAGGTGATGTATGCATCCAAGGGTGTGATCTAGTGGTTGGGTTGAGAACCATGAGGTCTCAGGTTCAAATTCCAGCAGAGGCAAAAATACTAGTGATTTCTTTGCATCTGTCCTAGCCTTGGTGGAAGAGTTACCTGATACCTATTGCTGGTGGGAGGTGGTAGGTATCAGGTGTAATTAGTCATAGTGCGCGCAAGCTGGCTAGAACACCACAGTTATAAAAAAAAGAAAAAATAGGTGGTGTATGGTATGTGGTACAAGGATGCAATATAGGGTATATCATAGTGTTTCTTGTGATATCTTTTAGTATTAAAGGTTGATAACAACGTTTAGGTGCTGGACCAAAGTATGTTATATGGAGCAAGAGTTGAGATATATGTAAAAGATACTGAGTTATGCATTCTGTTATGGAAGAAATATCATAGAGTTATAGTTAGATGAATGTTAAGTTTATTTTTCATTTGACTTACGTACTAATACTCCTGAGTTTCATTTTTCTATAGCGGTGTTAAACTAGGGATGATGTTAAGATGCCTATATGACTGTATATATTATATTAGTGATTGCGGAAGAAAATATTAAATATAAAGTTGAAAAGTTACTTTGATAGATAAAACATCACATCAAATTTCAATATAAATTTGAGCTTTTTAAAATTGTGAAAAGGAGTATAGTATAATATTATTAGTGTACTGGTGTCAGATAATTTTGAACATCCCAAAATGGAAGAGAGTGGTATATAAGTTGGTATAGATGGAGTATTATATTAGTGGTTCTGAAAAGAAAATATTATAGTAGTATATTTAAATGAATTTGAATTCTTAGAAGTTGTACTAACTATATAGGATAATATCATTAATTGAATGGTTATCAAACATTATGAAGCATCCTGACATGGAAAAGAGTGTTTATAAATTGGGAGAGTATGGTATATGTGATGAAAGGAATATAGATGTTTGTGGACACCTTAATGAGGTCCTAATTATGTTCAATGTTTGTTAGGGGTTCCACATTTGAAAGAGGGGGATGTTCCACCACAAGGAGGGAGGCCAGGGTGGGCGGCACCACCAAATCCAAGGATGGGACTGTGGATGATTCTTTTGAATAAAATTGCTGAATCTCATAATCTCATTTCCGAATTTGAAGTATGGCTCTTTTCCACACCAGTCCTATGATCAATCTTTTATGACTTACAAAAATCATTCTTCTGCTAGATAATCCTGGCAGTTCTCTTTAAATATTTCTCTACTTGACGTATAATATGGAGTGTAATACTATTTTTTCCTGGCTGGTGTAGATTACTTTTGAAGCTACTCATCATGGACCCGTGACAACTAAGCCAACAATGTTTATCGAGATAGGTAAGCTTCATGAAGTCCTATTTTGTTTTTCTAGTTCCTCTTAAAACTGGAGTTCGCACCATAAATAAGTAGTAGTCCAATGTGTCTCTATTTCATGTCTTATGCATTCATGTTAGATAGAACTTATCAAGTAGAATCAAATTTCCTTATTTCCCAAGAGGTGCACAAAATTCTGCATTTCTCAGATTAAGTAGGCCATAATTGGAATAGAAGGATAATCTAGAAGTTTACTACACCAATTGCAGCAGAGTTACGTTTGATAAAAGTAAAATCTAAAATTGGGAAGAAGAAAATGGTACCAGCACTGATTACACATTAGTGTTATTTTTCTTTTCCCTTTTATAATTTTAAGATGAAAGATCTTGCTGTTAAAATGGAGAGGACGAAATACAAGATCAATGACAAGAAGTTTTGATAGACAAAGAACTGCAAGGATGAGGGAAGAAGGTAAATCTTCCTAAATTTAAAGCATGCAGAGGTGTCCAATCGGGCTGCAAGTCAGTTATATAAAACAGATTAATAAGCCATTGCCTTGGTTCTCTTTAAGCTATCTTTTTTCTGTAGTGTAGACATTCTTTTTTCTATTTCTGGAGTATTCTTTGTCTTAACTAACATAATAATAACCAAAATGTGCAAGACTCAATTTAATAGTTGAAGGAGATAGGTTCACAAGACTTCTACTTAGTCAGGCATTGGATTGATTTATTTTTGTGTGTGTATATCTGCGTTTGTCGCTTCTAGGATTGTATCCTTTTTATATACTTAGGCTGAGATAGACTAACTCATTTTTAGATTCTCTGTTTGTTTTTACCTTTTTTCTTAGTTAGGGGGTTCCTATTTTTCCTTTTTATAGGGGTTTGGAGAGAGATGTCGTTAATTTGGGTACAACTAGAATGCTGAGTCTGTATAGTTGTTTTGTCCCTTTCTTCTCTATTATTTCTCTCTTTGCTCTGCTTCAACAAGGGCACAACTTTACTCCATCACTTACTTCATCAGCTCTCTATGTTGTGAAACTAGTTACTTGCTTGATCTAGGTAGCACTGAGGAGTACTGGAAGAGGCAGGATGCTGCTCAAGTTATTGCTCTAGTGAGTTTTACTTTGTTATTGGCTGCTTTACTGGTCAGGGATGTTGCTATCCTGAAAGTCTTATACTTCTAACTTTTGTTAGTCTGCTAAGGACTTCCTTTTTTTTCCAGTTTTCTTATGTTACCCTTCTAGTCAATGCCAAAACAACAATGCTTACCTATTTTGATTTTCTCTAACACATATATGTTGTACTCACAGTTAGTCTGGGAAGGACTAGGACTTGGAGGAGGTCCTCCTGTTGGAAACTGGAGCAGGTATCATTTAAATCTGCAAGTTGTTTCCCTATATCCCTCAAACATCCAAGGCTCTTCTTTCTTCATATTCTTTTGGCTGAATTCTCTTCTCTCGGAAGAAGTAAATTGTTAGAACGAGTGTGTGTATCGACAACGTCCTAATCCTTACCCCACCTCCCATGCAAACAAAAGAAACTGAGTACAACAAAAGTGAAGTTTTGGAGACACATTTATATTGAAAATCAACATTCTTTCTTGTGTTACTTTTACTATTCTTAGCATTTGTTTCATAGGCAGAGCTCCTTTTTTGGATTTCACAATTCTTGCATTATTGTTCTTTCTTTGCAACTTATAGCCTTCTGTTCCATCAACATGCTCCAAAAGCTGCTAGACTGCTCTCATTGCCCTTGCATTCCCGATTGTTAACTGACATGCTCATTTCGTTCCAGTTAGTTGCAAAATATGTAATAATAAAAAATCAACACTGCCTGAGCCAATACCTATCAGCAGTTTAAGTTTCTTTTCTAGAATTTAGAGCTTCATCTTCAGGAAGGGGAGCCTTGGAGTAATCGGTAAAGTTGTTGCCATGTGACCAGGAGGTCACGGGTTCAAGCCGTGGAAACAACCTCTTGCAGAAGTGCAAGGTAAGGCTACGTACAATAGACCCTTGTGGTTCAGCCCTTCTCCGGACCCCGCGCATAGCGGGAGCTTAGTGCACCGGGCTGCCCTTTTTTAGAGCTTCATCTTCAGAGTATCTGTTTACTCTTCAAGTCCTTGTATTTCATTCTCCCCTAGCTTCCACAAGCTTTATGCAGTCGTGCTTCACTTTACAACTTTGGAAGTGCTCAGCGAGAAGCCACATGTTGTTAAGGAGACTGCAAAGCAGCGGAATATGCTCTCCTATTTGGAGCACGAGAAGGCCTTCCTTTTTAAGTGTAAAATGGTCCAACGTGACCAGCATGAAAATCAAGAGCCTACGTAGCTTTTTCACTTCCTGGTTTTGGTCTTGACCAGGAGTGAATTTGGAAAACCCAGCCTCTGTTATTCTCTGTTCTGTCATTCCTATGGTTTTCTTGTCCATAATTTTGCACCTTGTTAATATTAACTCCTTGAGATTAGCTTCACAGACTATATAGTTGAAAGTGATGGTTATTTTATCTAGCTATAAATGTTATTTCTCTGTAAAAGATGTCCTATGTATTGTTCTGAATTGACAAGTCATTCATTGTCTCCAGTATGTCTGCAAATAACAAAGTCCTTCTAGGGATTGGTGGAGGACATTATGTACCACGACACACGGATGTGATAAAGTAAGTAATTTGGTTTTTTAATTGTTTCTTACTTCTATTATATTCCATACCTTTTCATCACAGCTTGCTCAAGATAGCCTATATTTAGGTATTGGAGCCTTTGGAATGTATGTGATCATTTTGCATTAAAACTTTGGCGTAGTTAAACTGTAAAAGGTTTCGTTTGCTGCATCTTCTTTTCTTTTCAAGTTATCTATCGAGCAGATAATACAACTGCTTGATTTGCTTCAGCTGCTCTTTTAGAACCTAATGATTCTTTAGAGATTCACATCAACTGCATGAAGTAATCCGAATTGTTACATTATGAACAGAAGCTATATTCCAGCATAAGTTTGGTTTAATTTGTTTTTGTTTGCTGCAGGAAGGATGGTTGTTGGGTGGGCCAACTCCTCTCTGGTTACTCCTTACCGATGGAAGATCCTGGCCCATCAAAAGGTAAAGTAAGTGCACAAGATATTGCCGGAACTTGGAGAAACTCAATTAGAGCAGCATATGATGCTACCAAAGCAGGTTTTCCTGGTGGAGAAATTCTAGCTCATCTTGATCAGAAGTAAGTTCATTTGCAAAAAAAAAAAAACGTTGATATTTTGTTCTAGACTCTGAAAAGAAACCAATTTCCAACCAGCTGAATCACAAATGTCACTTGAACTTTCACTGAAATGCACGTCTTCCACTAAAGAGCGTGAGGACCAGTTTTTAGAGCCAGGGTGAACTGACTAGTACGGTGAAAATCTGTTACATTAAAGTGTGACCATCTCAGTAAGTTTAACTTTTTCAAGTGGTCCATCTTCATTCTTTTATCAGACGACCATCAGTTTGAGCATATTGTTACAGAGCGGTAATCATGATAGAGAATGAGAATATCATCTTAATGGAAGAAGCTGCACTTTTCCAGAATCGGAGTGCACATTTACATACTCTATTCATTTTCAATGTTAGATACACTTTATTCTCCTCAATGTGTTGAATATTTAAATCTAGTTTTTCTTTGTCATAACCCTGAAGTAAATTAAAAGATTGTGAGTTGTTGTAGTGATTTGTTATCTGGAAAGAACAATATAATCTTTGCCTAGAGTCTTTTTCAGGATCATTATGACTCCCCTCCATCCAATAATGGTCCATCATCAAGCTTCCCCCCCCCCCCCCCACACACACTCACACAAAAGCCTTATCCAGTTGAAAGTTCAGGCTCTTTCTCTACCTTCTCCATAACTATGTTGCGATTGATCTCCTCTCACCAACACTTAAACAACTCCATTGATGACACAGTTGCAAGGAACTTGCTTTTATCACTTAGCTTGACACTTCTCTTTAACTATTATATATCCCCACTCTTAGCCCTACATTAGAATCCTGTAAAATATTTCTGGCAAAAAAGTTTCAGCTGTTGAGAGAAAAGAAACTATGACAAGATTACCACTCCTGACCAGTTGTTAGTCTTCCTTAGCTGTGTGCACTATGATGGTCGCTGGTGGGTTTGGTATGATGATGCTGGTGAAATTTTTTCCATTTTCGTCACCCCTTGATATTTACTACTGAAGTACGGCAATTTTCTTCTGGCTGTTACAAAATAACCAAAAAGATTAGACAGGATATAATGAGCATTCAAGGTTTCGGAGATGAATAGAGATACATTGTTACCTTCCAACCTCTGATAAAACCGTAAGTTCTAATTAGCATGTCATTAGAAGCTAGTATCAGCTCAAGAGTAGAATACCTGTAGGATGGCATGGAGCTAGATTTCAGTTCCCAATGGTTTTCTAGTTATCCACCCATAAGATTCGGATTTCGTTGGTTCTGAAATATGTCCAGATCTCGTGCAGACATCTTTCTTTGTTTATCTCAGTAACATATTTTAATTGTTAACTGCCTTTTTTTCCTTTTATTTACTAGAATAACATAATTTTGTTATACTTGAATGTTGTTGCAGGAGTTTCAAGAGTTGGCAGAAGAATGCAATTATTGAATTCTTAGGTGCAGAGAACATTAAAATTGGCAAACCTGGTGACTTCCGCTGATTCCGAACAACTTTAGCAAGTTAGTTACTTATTGATGAAGTTGTAAAGGTCAACTAACAACTTCCATAATATTTTTGATTAGATGTACTTTTAGAGTAGGTTGAAGCAATAGCTTCCAGATCATAACACAAGCATATTGATCACTGAGAATATTGTATATCCTGGGGAAAGAAGAAACGAAAACAATGTATGAAGATTAACACAGGCAAATAATAAATCTGCCTTAGTTCAAACATGAATCCTCATTGATCATGTTTCTCTATTTAAGCTAAACTCATATGTTATCATTTGGATTAGTCGAGCCAATGAATTTTGGACACCAAATAACTAAAGGAAAAGAAACAAAGAAGCCAGAGGTTGTCCTCCTTTGTTTATCTTGATCAAATGTTATGAATTGGTTAAGTTTTAACATTTAAATAAAGCCACAAACAATCTGTAGGTCTCCCGCAAAATAAGGGCTTTTCAAGCATCTCTTTTCACGACATTTATTTTATATATTGTTAAATAAAACACCGACAATCCAACGGATAGCCAAATTGATACAATTCCAGATTTCAGTACACATTTACACAATGTACCAAGGGATAGCCTAGTTATCACATGTCAAATTTCAATGATCTAATGTTGCCGAGTTGGATACTAACAAAAAAGAAAAAAATTTATATATATATACGGAGTTGGATATTAACAAATATAGAAAAGGTTACAAAACAAGGTTATTGCATGATGAATACCACGTACTAGAAGAAAGAAGAAACCTTTTTAAGTAATTAATTGTTTTTTCCACTTTAGTCCAGGCTTAATTATTTATTTTGCATGGTTTAGAAGAGTTACTAATTAAAAAGAAAATACATAATCAGTTAGCACAGCAGCCTGGAACATTGAACTCTAGAATCAAAACTCCACTTGCCAGCAGGAATAAATGCCAACAACAATTTTAAAATTGAAGGTGGCAAAATAAAGATCATTTTTTGCTAGAACACCTACTGGTAGAGTGGCCAAATGAGAACTAAAAGCTAGACACGCTATTATTTTGATTTATACTTCACTTATATATACTAATAATGGTCAAAAAGATATTTTCTTGCTTTCTAAAATTTATCCTGATAATAGCATATGGTGAATCTCCATTTGTGTATTTTCTTCAAGGTCATTTGTTTAAAAAAAAAGGTTATATTTTCGAGCTTTTGTGAACATTTTGTTACATAGTATTGTGACTTTTAAGTTACAAGACAAAATTATGTAACCTTGGTACAAAATATTTGTTGTTATACGATCATTTGTGAAATTTACCCAAAAAATTAAGCAAAATTATTTATCACAGTGACCAAAGGAGAAGCGTATATAAAAAACATTTTATACTAAGGATGCTACCTGCAATGACAGACTATATATTGTTAGTATGAACCATAATTAAGATTGGGATGGCAAGTGAAATTATGGAGACGATTTCACTTAAGAATATAAGGAAAATTTTCATCCTATTATTTCTTTTTGAGTACAATAAAAATACAATCAAAAAAACTATTTCGACGTTGAGCTCTGAAGTATCAATCGTTCTTACATAAATCCTGTGAGACTGAACACACATGAGCCTATACTGAACCCTAATACAATAATGCAAGAACACGTGGCTTGGTTTGGCATCGATGAGAATTGCTTGACCGATTTCTTCTTATATATACTAAAAATCGTAGGCCTGATTTGTAAATTAAAAAAAATTTAAAAGTTGTTATCAATTATTTATTGAAGAGCTTTAATAGTTGTAGAGATATTTTATATTTGATCTGTTATTATTTTTAGATAAGTCCTTTGAGTAATTTCATACATGTAAACACTTATCTTTACTAAATACTTATATAAATTTAATAAATACTCAAGAAACAAGCAATTATGCACACAATACATGTTCAGAATACTCTGTGGTGCAGCTACACAAACTGAAATATGATTTGAACATCTACTACAATAATCAATTCAAGTCTAGGATTGTGGAACACTTATCAAATTGTTTTTGCAGTTTTGTGAGTGGTGTGCATCTTTTGATAAATAGTTGTAGAAGTCCGAATATACCTTAAACAATTGAAAATTTTCACATTTTCAGAATGCCTGAAAATGCATTTTGTTAAGTAGAAGGGCATTCAGAAAGTCAAAGTAAAGGCGAACGACATTCTGTTCTACAACTACAACAATTATGTTAAATAGAAGTACTATTATTGCTTGTCCTCTAAGTTAGTTCTTATTCTCCTTGAGTTTTTCTTTCTGCTATGTGCCTCTTTATAGACTTGTAATATATAACAATTAGCAGCAGTTGAATGAGGCTGAGCAATATTTCAATTATAGTATGTATCTGAAACAAATAACTGAATTTAAAAAAAAAAATGTACAAGATACAAAATTGAAGGAGAGAAGGCTATGGAGTAAATTTATGAGAATGCAAATTTTAAACCGGAGAAGGACATAAACAGCCTAGATGAGTCACATAGTAAGGCAATGAAAGAGAGGGAGAATGACATGTGCTCCATACTTTTTCTTTATCACATTAGCAATGGAACATGTAAATTAGATTTATTCCTTTTTCATAAATGATTATAATTTATTTTTCAGCAAATTATATGATTTTATTTTATCACTTAAAAATTAAAATACTATTACATTGATAATCAAATAGTCACAATAATGGAAAAATATAACTTTTGATAGGATTTTCTTTTTAACGCCTTCTAAACAAATGACATTGAAAAACAATAATGGCAATACTTGAATTTGTCACTTCTTTGGAAGGAAAAAATGAATCGGCAGGTTATTTTCATTATTTTGCTTTATACTTAACCTGTAATATATACTAATAATGGTAAAGAAAATATTTTCTTGCTTTCTAAAATTTATCCTGAGAAAGTCAATAAAAGAGTAATGAATCTTTTTTAGCCAAGAGCTTATGCTGAATCTCAATTTGTGTATTTTTTTTCACGATCATCTGTTTAAAAAAAATGATTTCTTAAAAAACCACCAGAGATTATATTTTTGAGCTATTGTGATCATTTTGTTATATAGTATTGTGACTTTTGAGTGACAAAATAGAATTATGTGATTTTAATACAAAAATATTATTGTTGTATGACTAAATGTGAAATTTACCCAAATAATTAAGTAAAATTATTTGTCGTGTTGTTTAAAGTAGAAGCATACAATAACGGATTATATTTTGTGAGTATGAATCAAAGTTAAGACTGAAATGACAAGTAAAATCATGAAGACGATTTCACTTAAGAATATTAGGAAAATTCTCATGCAACTGTTCCTTTCTAAGTAGAATGAAAATACAATCAAAAAGACTATTTCAATGCTGAACCCTGAAGCTTGAGTCGTTTATACATGAATCTTGTGAAACGAAGTGCATGGGAGCCCATACAAGACCCTAATACCACAATACAAGAATGTGACATTAGTGAGAATTGCTCGACCGATTTATCTTGTAGATACTGAAAATCGTAGACCAAATTTTTAAATTAAAAAAATAAATTGAAAGTTGTTAGCAATTATATATTGAAAACCTTTAATAGTTGTAAAGATATTTACATTTGATCCATTATTACTTTTAGATAAGTCCTTCGAATATTTCATACATGTAAGCAGTTATATTTATTAAATATTCATACAAGTTAAAAAATGAGTCAAGAAACAAGTAATTATGCACACGGTTACTACATGTTTAGAATATTTTGTTGTGCAGCTACACAAATTAAAATATAATTTGAATACCTATTACAATAATCAATTCATGTTCTAAGATTGTGAAATATTTTGTCAAATTGTTGTGCATTTTTGTGAGTGATGTGCAGGTTTTATGCATCTTTTGAGTGCATTTTTTTTGTGAGTGCATGTGATAAATAGTTTTAAAAGTTCAAATATACGTTAAACAATTGAAAATGTTCAATTTTTTAAAATGTCTGAAAATGCATTCTGTTAAGCCCTAGTACTATTATTACTTGGTCCTTTCAGTTAGTTCTTGTTCTCCTTAAGCATTTTTTTTCCTGCTATTTGACTCTTTATAGACTTGTAATATATAACGATTGAATGAGACTGGACAATATTTCAATCATAGTAGATATCTGAAACAAATAATTAAATTTTACAAAATAAACAAGATACAAGTTGGAGAGAAAGTTGTGAAGTAAACTTATGAGAATGTAAATTTTAGCATATATCTACATGACCGACAGAAACTTTTTCTGAAGAAACGGTTTACAAAAATACTTACTGAACTAGTTATTAATATAACAAATGCACTAATCGGTAACCACTCAATCACTCCCTTATTCTTCTTTAAAAACAAAGGAAAAAAGAACCATCTGATAACTCTTTTAAAACTTAAATAGTGAAATGCCAAGAAATGTGAGTAGTTTGTGATTTTCGGTTACATTTATATTTAAGGAAAAAAGATCAAATATGTCATTCTACTATCTTTTACTAGTTAACTTTATCCTCTGTTTCATAATGCTGTCAATTAAGCTCATTTTGTTAACAAACTTCAGCATATATCCCTATTTGAATGAAAAATCCCCCAATAGATCAAAATTACCCAATTACAAAAAAATAACTCATTCCCTTCATGGGCTAGCCACAACACACCTATCATCATCATCTTTTTTCATGGAGAAAAAAAAGAAAGGAGCAAAAACACAAACACTCAAATGATAAACCCCAAAACCTACCTCGGATTTTACTTTTAAATCCATCTCTGATGTACAAGGTTTTCGATTCGATGGCTAATATTTCATTAAATTCTTTACAATCCGATGAGTGAAGTTTAAGTGGATATTTGTATTTCATCAGACTTGAATATTTCTAAAATTTGGAACATTAGCTAATGAACTCATCTAAACCAAATTTTATGATTTTCTCCCAGATAAAACCATAAAACAAACCAAGATTATCATTATCTATAGTCGTTACTAATGGTACTGTTAAATATACACAATATACACACAATATACATGTGTATATTTTGTATATTAGGTCTCGGCTATGCTCACGGATTGACCCTCGGATGGGTTGATTATTATGTGTAATTTATGGTAAATATTTAGTATCCTAGTTTAGGTAAGGTTGTAATATAATTAGTATTGTATTACCATAATTAGTGTATTACCATAAATGTATAGAATAAGATTTTAGGAATAGAATAGAATAGGATTCCCCCTATTAGGTAACTTGTATATATAGCCTTTTAATTAATGAAAATAATTAAGGGATTATTTCTTTCATGGTATCAAGAGTCTAGGTCTTAAAATCCTCTCTCTACTCTCCTAAATTTTCCGCCGACTTCCCTTCACTTCCGAGACATTTTTCTCTCTGTTTGTGTGCCGACGGGACCTCTTTTCTTCCCAAAATTTTCTCCCTAATCCCTCAATCACATATTGTTCTATCAATATGTTTACATCCAGGAACATGTTTCATCCGGCCCTTACAGTTTCTAACATCAAGAATAACATCCCTCTCGTTCTTGAAATCGAAAACGTCCAATATGTGACGTGGGCCGAACTGTTCAAAATTCACGCACGATCGCATCAAGTCATCCATCACATAATCTCCGCGGCTCCTGAGGATACGGAGGTGCCAAAACGCGAGGATGATCCTAAGTTGTGGACGACTATTGATGCTACAGTCCTTCAGTGGATATATTCCACAATATCTACCTACCTTTTGCAAACAATTATTGAGCCTGACGCTACGGCACAGGCGACTTGGGATCGACTGCGTGATATATTCCAAGATAATCAAAATTCTAGAGCCGTTACCCTTGAGCAGGATTTCTCCCACGTCAATATGGAAGATTTCCCTAATATTTTGACTTATTGCAAAAGATTAAAGGAATTGGCGGACCAACTTTGCAACGTTGGCGTGCCGGTTTCGAACGATCGTTTGGTCCTCCAAATGGTTTTCGGCCTCTCCGAGGCCTATAGTAGTGTGGGAATGCTTCTTCGGCAAAGCAATCCGCTTTCGTAATTTTATTAGGCGTGTTCTATGCTTACACTAGAAGAAGCAGGTATAGCGAAATGAGCGGCTACCGGTACTAGTCCCGTAGTCATGATGACCGAGTCCACGGTATATCCAACCGGTTCCAACAACTCGAGCCAAACCGCAACAACGGTGACGGCAAAAAGGGTGGAAATAAGAAAAATGGCAAAAACCGCGGCGGCAACAATGTCGGCAGCCGGCAGAATGGTGGTGGCAGTGGGGGTCCTCGCGGTGGTCAAGAACAAAGAACAGCTTACGGGGCCTACTGATGGGCCCCACAACGAGTTTGGGCCCAACCGCTTTACCTCCCAATGGGCAGCCCACCCAAAGAAGCAGTCCAGGCCCAATTCGTCCTAGTCCAGTTACGGCCAACAACAGTCTGGGCCGAGACCGCAAGCAGGGGTGCTTGGGCCTCGGCCCCCGCAAGCCCATCACGTAGCAGGCCCCACTCAGACAGATATCGAGGTCGCGATGCACATAATGGGTTTGACTCAACCGGACCCGAATTGGTATATGGACACCGGTGCCACTACCCACATGACATCCAATTCAGGTACTTTCTCATCTTATTCCAATTTGAGCAACCTTCGCAATATAATTGTTGGTAATGACAATTCTGTTCCAATTCGTGGTTATGGTCATAAAACATTGTCTCCCCCTCATCCCCCTCTTATCTTGAAAAATACCCTACACACCCCCAAATTGATTAAAAACTTAGTCTCTGTCCGTAAATTCACTACTGACAATTCTGTTTCTATTGAATTTGATCCATTTGGTTTCTCTGTAAAGGATTTCAAGACGGGGAGTCCTCTTATGAGGTGTGATAGTAGGGGAGATTTTTATCCTATCACACCCAGTCCCGGTCCATCGAGTCAAACCCTGCCATCAGTTTTTGCAGCCATCTCTCATTCCTTGTGGCATGCTCGTCTTGGTCATCCGGGGTCCTCTATTTTGTCAGCTTTAGATAAAAATAGTTTTATTTCATGTAAGGGTACGAGTCGTACTCCAATTTGTCAATCTTGTTCTTTAGAAAAAATTATTAAGCTGCCATTTGTAGACTCAAAATCTCATACTTTAATGTCATTTGATATTATTCATAGCGACTTATGGACGTCTCATGTTCCTAGTTCTATGGGTCATCGGTATTATGTTCTTTTTTTGGATGATTGTTCTAAATTTTTATGGACATTTCCAATAGCGAAGAAATCTCAAGTTTTTTCCATCTTCCTAAAATTTAGAGCATTCATCAGAACCCAATTCGACCGTAAAATATAAAATATTCAGTGTGATAATGGAAAAGAGTATGACAATGGGGTATTTCGGGAATTCTGTGCTACTAATGGGATAAATTTTCATTTTTCTTGTCCCCATCATCTTCACAAAATGGGAAAGTCGAACGTAAAATTCATTCCATAAATAACATTATCCGCACTATATTAATTCATGCTTCCGTACCCCAATATTTTTGGCATCACGCTCTTCAAATGGCTACATATCTACTTAACATAACTCCTTCCAAAGGTTTGACATATTCTTCCCCTCTTCAGACTTTATATAATAAATCTCCTTCTTATTCTCATCTTCGGGTTTTTGGGTGTTTATGTTATCCGTTATTTCCATCCACCACAATTAACAAACTTCAGGCCCGATCTACTCCATGTGTGTTTTTGGGTTTTCTATTTAATCATCGTGGCTACAAATGCTTTGATTTATCCTCCAATATAATCATCATTAATCGCCATGTAATTTTTGATGAATCCCAACTTCCATTTGCTAAAAGTCATTCTCCCGTGCCTAGTTCGTATAATTTTTTGGATGAACAAATATCCCCGTATATTATTCAGCATTTTTCGGACATCTCCCGCACCTAAAATTCTCCAGCGAGCCCACTGCCCGCTGGTCCCGCTGCCCCGTCACAGTCCTCTCTGCCCAGTTTTGTCATTGGGCCAGTTTCAGAAATTGGGCCTGTCCAGCCCAATACTGGAACTAGTCCAGTTTCTGTTTCTGCCACTGGTACTGCTTCCCGAGTTGGGCCAGCAGGCCCACAACCTGCTGGCCAGTCCATCCCGAGCCCAGCAAATTCCCGACATCCACTCAATTCTTTCTTAAGTCATAGACCGGTCACTCGTAGTCAGCGGGGTATTGTTACACCTAAAAGACATTTTAATTTACATTCTAATGTCTCTAAATCCCCCTTGCCCCGTAATCCTGTGTCTGCCTTAAACGACCCGAATTGGAAAATTGCTATGACTGATGAATATAATGCTCTTATTGATAATAAGACGTGGGAGTTGGTGCCCCGTCCATATGGTATTAATGTTATCAGGTCTATGTGGATTTTTGCTCATAAGGAGAATTCAGATGGTTCATTTGCTCGACATAAGGCACGACTTGTGGGTGATGGTAAGACTCGGCAGGTTGGTATAAATTATGGGGAGACGTTTAGTCCGGTGGTCAAGTCGGCTACCATTCACACTGTGCTTAGCTTGGCTCTTTCGAAGACATGGCCTATTCATCAGTTGGATATAAAAAATGCTTTCCTACATGGTGATCTCAAATAAACTGTCTATATGCATCAGTTGATGGGATTCAGGGATCTCAACCATCCTCATCATGTCTGTCTGTTGAAGAAGTCCTTATATGGGCTTAAGCAGTCTCCACGGGCATGGTATACAAGGTTTGTTGACTATGTTTCAACTATTGGGTTCACTCACAGCAGGTCGGATAATTCCTTGTTCATCTACCGTCGTGGTTCGTCCGTAGCCTATATTCTGTTATATGTGGATGATATTATCTTGACGGCCTCTTCCGATGCCTTGCTCCAGTCCATCATGACCATGCTCAACTCCGAGTTTGCTATGAAAGACTTAGAGCCCTTGAGTTATTTTTTGGGGATTGTTGTCACTCGTCATTCCGATGGGTTGTTCTTTTCATAACAGAAGTATGCAACCGAGATCATCAAGAGGGCTGGGATGTCATCATGTAAGTCCACTTCCACTCCAGTTGATACTAAGCCCAAGCTTGGTGCCGCGACCGGAGTCCCTTACGAGGATTCGACCCGCTATCGCAGTCTTGCAGGGGCCCTTCAGTATCTTACCTTTACCAGATCGGATATTACGTATGCTATCCAGCAGGTGTGTTTATTCATGCATGATCCCCGAATTGAGCACATGAATGCACTCAAATGCATCATCCGGTATATTCAGGGTATACTGGACTATGGGTTGCATTTGTATCCTTTATCGACATCCACACTTATCTCATACACATATGTTGATTGGGGTGGGTGTCAGAATACCAGATGGTCTACGTCTGGCTACTTTATGTTCCTTGGCAACAACTTGGTTTCCTGGTCTGCGAAGCGTCATGCAACTCTATCTCGCTCAAGTGCCGAGGCTGAATATAGAGGGGTAGCCAATGTGGTCTCAGAATCATGTTGGTTATGTAATTTGCTTTTAGAGCTTCATTGTCCCATTCAGAAGGCAACCTTGGTATATTGCGATAATATTAGTGACATCTACCTTTCTGGTAATTCGATTCAGCACCAACGCACTAAACATATCGAGATGGACATTCACTTTGTCCGTGAAAAGGTTGCCCGTGGTCAAGTTCGCGTATGCCATGTCCCGTCGAGATATCAAATTGCCGACATCTTTACAAAGGGTCTTCCCTCTGTCCTTTTTGAAGATTTTAGGGACAATCTCAGGGTTCGAAGACCGCCCACTATGACTGCGGGTGTGTGTTAAATATACACAATATACATGTGCATATTGTGTATATTAGGTCTCGGCTATACTGACGGATGGGCTAATTATTATGTGTAATTTATGGTAAATATTTAGTATCCTAGTTTAGGTAAGGTTGTAATATAATTAGTATTGTATTACCATAATTAGTGTATTACCATAAATGTATGGAATAAGGTTTTAGGAATAGAATAGGAATATGATTCTCCTATTATGTAACTTGTATATATAGCCTTTCAATTAATGAAAATAATCAAGGAATTATTTATTTCAGGTACATTTCATCTAATATATAATTGGAACATGGGTGGTCCGACGATGAGTCACAGTGGAGCTACAATGACCTTTGGACGATGAGAACGTCTCCGATCAATGCGTCTCTTCCTTATTTTTTCTCTGTTTTTCACCTTAGTCTGTTTCCCTTTTTTGTGTGTTTCTATTTTTGGTATTTAAGAAAAAGGGACGGTGGTCAATGGTGAGTTTACATGGCTGAAAATGGAGATTCACGGTGGTTCAGTTGGTGTTTGGAGGTGGAGATGCGATGGAGAATTTGAAAGAACAATTGTTGGCCGATTTAACGGCGGTGTTTTTGGCTCTACTTGAACAATCTTTTCAACAACTTCAATGATCAGAGATTTTGGTACAATTGTTTCCCGGAGGGATTCACTAATGGGAGGTTCTGGTACAACTATTTTATGGAGGGATTCATTAATGGGGGAATTGAATACAATTGTGTTCCTGCATTCTCTCCATTGATGAAACTATTGTAATAGGTGGGTCGGGGTGGATCAATAAAGGGAGTGGGCTTAAAATAACTACTTGTCATGACTAACTCTAAAAGTTATTTATGATTAATAACTACTTTTAATTTAATTATTTTTCATAGTTACAATGAATTTTCAATTTACCCTTCTTAGCTATACCAAACATCATAAATTATTTCAATATATCAATCTTTTCCCCCAACCTCCACTCTCTGTCTCCTCCCTCAACCCACTTTTCGGCCGCCATCGTTCATCTTCTCCGACGGGCTCTACCGAAGCCCAACCAAACAACCACATCTCTCTCTCTCTCTCTTCCCTTCTCTCGTCTCCACCCATCACCACCATTCGCCATCTCAGCAAATCACTGCACGCCATCTCATCAAACCGTCTTCACCTTCTCTCTTTAGTTTTAGATTGATTTCTATCATTGTTGAACTTCCTCGAATTGTATTTTCAAGTGAGTAAGGCAACATTTGCACCTTCACCAATTTTTTCAAGATTCTTATCCTCTTCTTCGATTTGATTCTCCGAGGATTGAACTTGAAGTGCCACATTCTTGCTTTTATATAATTCCCTTTGATTCTCAATGTTCATCTCATAAGTTTTGAGAATGCTCATTAAGGTATGAAGGTCCATTGTGGCAAGATTGTGAGCTTCTTCAATGACACAAATTTTTAAATTGAACTTTTCAGGAAGAGAACATAGAGTCTTTTCAACAAGTTGAGTGTTGGTTAATGGTTCACCAAGCACTTGACATTCATTTGAGATGTCAATCAACTTTTCAAAATAAGATTTAATATCATTCGCTTCTTTCATCCTCAAACGTTCATATTTACTCATGAGCATGCGTAGCTTTGTTCGGCGAACACTTGAGCTACATTCACAATAAATTTGTAAAGTATCCCATGTGTCCTTAGTCGTGGGGTAGTTTTGAATGAGTTTGAACATGTAAAGATCAAACAATTCAAAAATTGCATTTAAGGCCTTTTCGTTAAAGCTAGAATTATTGGATTCTTCCGCAGTTCATTCGGATTCAGGTTTAACAAGAATGTCACATTCCTCATCCGGTGGCAACATAGGAACAACGTACACATTGGTTATAGATCTCCATGCCCTAACATCAATTGATTTGATATGAGAGCGTAGACGAATCTTTCAATAGACATAGTTTGAACCATCTAAAATAGGAAGTCTACCAACAATTAGATTTGTCGGATCCATAACTTATGACAACAGGACCAAACACTTATTGTGTTAAGTGTCAACTCTGATACCACTTGAAGGGTGTCAAAAGCTACTGAAAGTAAAAACAAGAGATGAAATAAATCGAATCCAATTCTATTTCTGAATGTCAGTGACAATGTCGTCTGACACAAGTGACAACACTCGATAAAACAGAAAACCTTTAAGAGTAAAATGCAGCGGAAAAAAATAAAGAACACAAAGGTTTATATTTTCGTAAGTTATATGAACATATAACTTATGATGGTCAATGACCAAAAGTATTGTATATATTTCATATACAAATATACAAATTCCTTTCTTTACAATTTTACACGATAAAACAAAAGGAATTAAAATGTGAAGTCGCAGCTAACTTCTGCCTGAAAAACCTAACTAAGTAGACATAGACAACCTCTCATTACAATCGTTCCATACAAAACTAATCTAGAATCTAAACATCAATTGTAATGTTAGACAGAATGTTGTCAACACACTCAGGCAACACTTGTGATCCAGATTTCTGGGTTGAAATCTCGAGAGCTCTCTTGGTATTTTTGCAATCTAATTATGGATAATCTATTCATTGTTGTGGCCTCTCTATTTATAGTAGAGAGTCTTCCTTGAAAAGCTCATCGATCAGTTGAGGATGTTGAGGGAAAGGTGGGCAACCGATGTGTTTGTTGGAGAAGATCATGGAGTCAAAATCTCAACAACTTTGACTTATTCTTCACTCGACTTCTTCCCCAAGCTTTGACTCTTTCTCCCATATTTTACACAGCTCCAATTCACCACGCCTAAGTCATTTTTACCTCTTAGTAAAAATATTACTGCTTAACGTGAAGTAAGGCAAAACTGTTATAAAAAAATATTTGTCTGAATGTTGTGACATTTGTCCCAACTTTATGCATTCAAATCAGTACTTCAGAAGACATGTTGGGTCAAATGTCATAACACCAAACCCAACATTAACAGACACGATGAATAGCTAACATAAAATATGTGAATACTTGTAGCAAGAAAGTGTTGATTTCATACAACTTTTGAAGTGCAGTGCTTGCGTCAGTTTAGGTATAATTCTTGATCGATCAACATTCCCGTTTTAATATTCGTTGTATAGAGAGATATAGATATAATTAGGGGTGTGCAAAAAAATTGGTTTAACCAATAAACTAAATCCAAAAAATGTTATTGATTTATTCGTATCAGGTTATTGGATTAACGATTTCTAAACGATTTTGTAAATTTTTTTATTGGACTATCAGTCAATTTTTAATTTTTAATTTTTAGGTTTTAGTTAATGGTTAAATCAATAACCCAATTAAATCATATTAAAACTATGAATTAGTTCCAAGAAAGTAGTCATTGACGTCAGGAATCGAGGTTGTTAAGGATGTACTTGCTTTTCCTTTTTTTCGTCGAGATTGAGATTATATTCTTATCCCTAATTATATAAAAGTGGCTTTAGATAGAAACCAAATTCCTAATTTACTATATACTATTTTGAGTACATGGCCTTTTACAAGTTGCAACATCTTTGAATTTGCTTATGTCTAGACTTTTATGCATGAAAAGGGCACTGCTTCTACCTAGTCCCTTGCAAATATTAGTCTTTTAATTCAACTGAGCACCTCTTTAATTTACTACACTGCACAAGGTACAATGTCCTGGTAAATTAAAGAGGGGCATTTGTTTATTGGTTAAATAAAAAATCGAACGGTTAAGAATTTCTAACTGATTAATCGAAAGCTGATAACGAATACCTTATTGATTTGGTTATCGGTTTAGCATATATACAAATTGATAACCGATAAACCAAAATGATAACATATAAAAGTGAATCGAACCGACCGGCTTTTGCACGTTTCTTCATCAATGATTTTTGCGGTGTGTTTGAAATTTGAGAAAAGTGGCAGTTGTTCATGTTTCTTCATTGCTTTAACAATTAGTTTCATAAAAAATTGTAGGTTAATTGAGTTTTTTAGTACTAGTGTCTCCTATTTTTCAAAGTCTTTTAGTATGTAGCTTTTGTATTGTATGCATACATCAAAAGCACGTTACAACTCGATAGAGGAGCCATCGTCTTTAACATTTTACTGATTTTGATGATTCTTTAGATGAAGGTGTAGGTAAACAAGAGTGTATTTCGTCAGTGATGTCGAGCCCAAATTTTTCATTGCACATTGATGATTCGTAGTCGGTTTCTATTGGTAGATATAAACTGAATCAAGGTGACCCCTAATCATGTGATGACCCAAAAACATGACACTTAGAAGAGGTTGATGAAGCAGTAGCGGATAAAGATGTTGACAATGTCAAAATAAAGGAGAAGGAAAAAGTGGCGGCGGATGGTTCACACGATGAGAATGTAACAAAGAAAAGGAAAAGTGTAGTTGAATCACAAGATATTCTTTGTGAATCAAGTCCTGGAACTGGAATCGGACCTGAAACAGTCCCTGCAACACCCGATGATGTTGATTATACAAAGGTAACTTAATTTTTGTCTTTTGTTATCTTTAATTTCTATACTTTATGCAAAAATATGGTGAAATCGAAGTTGTATATAATGTAGTTTTTGTTGGTACAGTTAATAGTGTGTGTATGTTTGAAGTAATGAACCTTCATTTTTTTTACTTCGATAGTATATAATAGTCATTGAGTATCATAGAGGAGTTAGTGGGTGAAGGTATATTAGTTGCTTCTATATGATACCATGTTAGTATATTTATATTCAATGGAAATACCATTTTTAAAGAGTAGATATGTAATTGATACTCTTTTAGTATATATGATATACTATTTAGGCATCACAGAGTACTTATACATGGTATATGTCTATGATAGAGTTATGAGGGCTTTGTTTGTGTTTGAAGTAATGAACCTTGAAGTTTTTGTGATACTCCGATTTTTATGGCCAATGATTTTATTTTTTTTCTCTTTTTTTTTTTGGTTTTTTATATCATTTTTAATTATTTTATTTTAATTTTAAAAACCATCTCCATAACTCACACCCCTTTATCTTCATAATTTCATAATTTGTAATTTAACGTACAAGTTATGACATCTAATTAAAATCACACCAACATAGTATTCTCATTCCAATAGATGGAGAGTATTGTAGAATAGATGAGGAGATCAAAAACACATAATTCTATAACTAAGTAGGAGATCAAAAGCACAAAATGAAGAAAATATTGATGGAGAAAGAACTATTCTCATGTCAGGTACTCAAATATTTATTTTAGCAAGTGAGTGAGTGTGTTGATACTTTTATTATATGAATATCTTATATAAAATTTAATTTTTTTCACCCTTTAAGTTATTATGTAATAGAACTTCTATTGTTGATCTTCTTTTTCAGTTTGTTCGTAACACAAAATTGTTGAGTAGCGTATTCATACCTTTTAGTTTAGTCTAGAATTTTTATATTTATACTCTTTAATATCTGAAAATCTATACCTATATAAAAGCAGGACATAATCTCAGTGACGTGGCGCTCTCCTAGGCCAGAAACTCTATTTATCTTTATTCTCAATTTTTTGCATTTATTCTACATTTTAATTGCATTAATTAATTAGTTAAAAATGAATTGATATATTTATTCGGAATAGTTGCTTTCAAGCTTCTAAACGTTGTGTCTTCTAAATAGTAAATTACAACAACAACAACATACCCAGTGAAATCATACAACGTGGGGTCTGGGAAGGGTAGAGTGTACGTAGACCTTACCTCCACCTTGGTAGGTAGAGCGGCTGTTTTCGGGAGACCCTCGGCTCAAAACAAAGCATAATCACAAGCAAGCAAGCAAAGTAAGAGAAACGGTCAGACAAGAAATTAAAGCAGTATGAACATGCTGATAACAAAATCGAATACGCTATGATAGTGTATTCTAACGAAAGGAAGTAGTAGCTAATGCAACTAAATAAGATAAACAAAGTACACTAAAGAACACATAGCAGCAAAAATCATACTACATGGGACTATAAAGAAATATTGCGCCTATAAGTGTGATAGGTTAATCGGGACTACAGTAAGAACACTACAACTATCATTTTGTAAGCGTAAGTAGGACTACGCTCGACTACCCACTACCCTTCTACCCTAATCCGTGTCCTCCACAACCCCCTATCTAAGGTCATGTCCTCAGTAAGTTGCACCTGCGCCATATCTCGTCTAATCACCTCTCCTTAATACTTCTTCGGCCTACCTCTACCCCTCTTGAATCCGTCCATTTCCAACCTCTCGCACCTCCGCACTGGGGCATTTGTGTCTCTCCTCTGCACATGCCCGAACCATCTCAGCCTAGCTTCCCGCATCTTATCCTCCATCGAGGCCACTCTTACTTTGTCCCGGATATCATCATTTCTAATCCTATTTCTCCTTGTATGCCCCCACATCCATCTCAATATCCTCATCTCTGCAACTTTCATCTTTTGTATGTGTGAAGTCTTGACTGGCCAACACTCCGTCCCATACAACATGGTCGGTCTAACCAGCACCCTATAGAACTTGCCTTTAAGTTTTGGTGGCACTTTTTTATCGCACAAGACTCCAGATGCGAGCCTCTATTTCATTCACCCTGCCCCAATACTATGTGTGACATCATCATCAATCTCTCTATTCTCTTAGATAATAGACCCTAGATACTTGAAGCTTCCTTTCTTTGGTATGACCTGAGTACAAAGCCTCACCTCCACGTCTGTCTCATGGGCGCTCCCTTTGCTGAGCTTGTACTCCAAATATTCTGTCTTGGTCCTACTCAACCTGAACCCTTTAGACTCAGAGTCTGTTTCCAAACCTCCATCTTGGCGTTCACTCCACTGCGAGTCTCATCAATCAGGACTATGTCGTCTGCGAATAACATACACCATGGTACCTCTTTTTGGATTTGTCGTGTCAGTCCGTCTATCACCAAGGCAAATAAGAATGGGTTAAGAGTTGATCCCTGGTGCTGCCCCCATCATCACTGGGTAGTGCTCAGAGTCTCCTATTACTTTTCGTACCCTAGTCTTGGCTCCATCATACATATCCTTGATCGCCCTAGTGTACGCCACAAGTACACCTCTAACCTCTAAATATTTTCATAGAACATCCCTAGGGACTTTTGTCGTATGACTTCTCGAGGTCGATGAAAACATATGTAAGTCTATCTTCCTCTTTCTATACTGCTCTACCAACCTCCTAATAATATGAATGACTTCAGTAGTTGAACGCCCCGACATGAATCCAAACTGGTTCTCAGAAATAGACATGTCTCTCATCACCCTCATCTCCACGATCATTTCCCAAACTTTCATAGTGTGGCTCAGCAGCTTGATACTCCTATAGTTGTTGCAACTCTGGATATCACATTTGTTTTTGTACAAGGGAATCATTGTAATCCACCTCCATTCTTAGGGAATTCTTGCCGACTTAAAAATGATGTTAAACAACTCAGTCAGCCACTCCAAACCTGCCGTGCCTGCGCTATTCCAAAATTTAATTGAGATCTCATCATGCCCAGTCGCTCGTCCCCTGCGCCTGCGAACAACACCCTTAACTTCTTCAACCTTAGTGCTTCTACAATACCCAAAATCCTGGTACCTACTAGAATGCTCCAGATCTCCCAACACAATGTCTCCATCTCATTTTTAGTTTGAGAGTTTATGGAAGTAAAACTGCCATCTCCGCCTAATATGCACTTCCTTCACGAGTACTTTGTCGTCCTCGTCCTTGATGCACCTCACGTGATTCAAGTCACGGGCCCTCCTCTCCCTTGCCTAGGCTAGTATGTACAACTTCTTATCCCTGTCTTTCTCATCTAATTCCAGATACATGCATTTAAAAGTCGCTGTTTTCGCCGTTGTAACCGCTAGCTTTGCCTCCTTCCTCGCCATCTTATACAGTTCTATATTCGTCCACTTCTCCACCTCATCCTTGCTTTCTACCAATTTCACATATGCCGCTTTCTTCGCTTCCACCTTCTCTTGAATTTTACCATTCCACCACCAGTCCCCTCGATGCCCACCACGATTACCCCGCGAGGCCCCTAGTACTTCTCTAGCTACCTCCCAAATGCAACTGGCCGTCCTGTCCCACATACCGATCGCATCCCTACTACTCCCCCAAGCCTTCTTGGTGATAAACCTCTCCCCATCTCCTTTGCACTAGCCATGGTCAAACTCTCCCATTTGATTCTTAACCTGTCATCCACAACCCTTTTCTTCTTCTCCATATTGATCTCCAAATTCATCACCAAAAGCTTATGTCACGTTGTAAGATCCTCCTTCAGAATAATCTTGCAGTCTTTACAAAGACCTTTGTCAACCGTTCTAAGGAGCAAAAAGTCTATATGAGTCTTAGCCACCAAACTACGAAAAGTCACCAAGTGTTTCTCATTCTTCAAGAACCTCGAATTGGCTATCACCACCCCACAAGCTCTAGCGAACTCCAAAAGTGAGACATCTCCCCCGTTCCTATCCCAAAGTCCAAAGCCTCCATGCATGTCGTCATAACCCCCGGAAGTGACCCGATATGTCCATTGAAATCCCCTCCTACAAATAACTTCTCAGTGGGTGGTATACCTCCCAGCACTTCGTCCAAATCCTCCCAAAAACATCTCTTCTCCTCCTCGTCCAAGCCCGCATGCGGCGCATAAGCACTAATAATGTTCATAGTGAACTCTCCAACTACCAACTTAATTGCCATCATCCTGTCATTGACCCTCGTCACCTCTACCACTTGATCCCTTAGCTCGCTGTCTATCAAAATTCCTACCCCATTTCTATACTTTGACCTACCCGAGAACCATAACTTATACCTATCTACATCCTTAGCCTTAAGTCCTACCCATTTGGTCTCCTGGACACATGCTATATTAATCTTCATTTTCTTAAGAATCTTAACTAGCTCTATGGACTTCCCATTAAAGTCCCAATGTTCCAAGACCCTATTCTCAGCCTAGCCTCTCCCTTACCCCCACTTACCCCTAACCCTGAAAATAAAAAGGTATTCCCCCGTTCATTTTTATTTGTCCTGTATACTAAAAATAATTGTTCAATTTTACTTGTTCAGTTTAGAAATCAAGAGATAAATTACCATTTTCTATCTATTTTATCCTTATAATTTATTATTGGGTTGACAAGTTCAAAGAAATTTTAGTGTGTACACAAAATTTAAAGTATGTTTTATTTATTTCAATCATTAGATTACTTAATAATAATTAAATGTGATATAGTAAAATTATTATTTTATTTTAATTTCTTTATAAACGTGCCAAGTCAAAATATGACAAGTAAAAATGGAAATAAAGAAAGATGAAACTAAAGGGAAAAAAAGTAAATAAGAGAAGCTAATTAATAAGAGACCAAGGATCGAATTGGTTTCAAGGGGATATTTGGAATAAGAGACCAAGGATCGAATCCCGTCAGCGGCAGTGTGGGGGTTTCTTCTTGAAATAAAGGAGGGCCCCTTGTGCGCAGCGTGGTACTGGTCTAACCTTTGAAATCAATTGAGTCACCATGATTTACCTCCTTCACAGACCTGTCGGATCGGGGTGTGGGAGCTTCTGGGGTGGGAGATTCCACCTTTTGGAATAAGAGAAGCTAATTAAAAGATGCTAAACATTTTCTTTTTTAGTTCTGAAGGACACATGTTGTACGCTTCCAAGTTGTCACTCATAGTCATGGCACCAAAACCTCAACGCATCCGTCACTGTAAGTCCTTTCAAACAACAAAACCCTAATTAATTCTTCACCTTTCTATCCCTCCATTTATTTTATCTTTCTTTATTTTACTTCTTAAAGGGTCCAAAATGGTATGAAATGTATGTAAATTTAGTAATACTTGTTTTTCTTACAACCCCATTTGTGTCAAAGAAGTGTATAAAGAAGTATTTAATTTTATTTTGGGTTTTATTAAAAAAAGTTTGAATTTTTAGTTATTGGTGATCATTTTCTTGAATAATGGTAGGAATAACCCTATTTCACTCTTCCCCCAGTTATTTTATCTTTCTCTGTTTTATTTCAAAGGGTCCAAATTGGTAGTATATAGAGGTAGTAATAGTTGTTTTTCTTGCAACCCCATTTGTGTAAAAGTAGTGTTTAAACTTCATTAACTGTTAGCTTGGGTGCTAAAGAAGTATTTAATTTATTTTAGGTTTGTTAAAAAAATTTGGATTTTTTAGTTCTTGATGAGCATTTTCTTGTGGTCCGACCCTTCCTCAAACCACAGAAATGCAGAAGGTTAAGGCTGCATACAATAGATCCTTGTGGTCCGACCCTTCTCGAACCATGTCTTAGTGCAACGGGTTGTCCTTTTTTTTTTTTAACCAAATGGCAGTAATAATTGTTTTTCTTGCAACCCCATTTGTGTCAAAAAAGTGTTTACACTTCATTAACTGTTAGTTTGGGTGCTAAGGAAGTATTTAATTTATTCTGGGTTTGTTATAAAAAGTTTGAATTTTTGCGTTCTTGACGAGCATTTTGTTTGAATAGTGGTGGGAGCAACTTGTGAAGGTGCGATGAGGAAGGCAAGGACAATGAGTACTGAAACTGAGACTGAGACTGAAACATCATCAATGAAAGATGCCTTCTCCAAATATGCTGATTACCTCAATAACATTGTTAAGTTTCTTCCTTTTCTTTTCTTGCTTTCTTTGTTTATTATTCACATGTACACATTTGATTTGTAATTTTAAGCTGTTTATTTGGGGTTTCCTTAAATTTGGTAATTGAATTGGAGTTCTTTAGGAGTAAAAAAGGTAGTTGTTTAGGGTGTGTTTGGTACGAAGGAAAATGTTTTTCACGGAAGATGTTTTCTTGGAAAACAAGTGAGTTTCTTATTTATTTTCTAGTGTTTGATAAGTAAGCAAATTAATATTATCTCAAGAGTATTTATATGTAATCTAGCAAAATATTATGAGGTGAGATATGATGGTTCGGGGTGGTGGGGGTTGGGATGGGTGCGGAGGAGACAATGAACTTGGTATGTCAGTTATGGAACTTGTTTTCCCTACTTCCATTTGAGAAGTCATTTTCCTTATTTTTAAGGAACTTGTTTTCCTATCTGGGAAAATTAGAAAACAGAAAATGTTTTCCTCCATAGTCCATACTGAACACACCCAATATACTAGAACTTGAAGAATTCATTGACCTTAAAATAACTACTCCGTTCAGTACTAGAAAGAAAATGGCGCGGAATGGATACAAAAGATTCATATTATCAACCCCTACTAATATGGATTGCGACTGTTGTTTGAACTTTCATATCGATACCTAAAGCATTGAGAGAAAGGGCATAATATTGGATTTCCTTTTAGTTTCAATATCATTTGGTACCAAGGAGAATCTAGCTGTTTTTTTAATTTTGATAGTCATTTTTTATTTAGCCTCTTGGATTCAGTTTCAGCTCCTACAACCTAAAAACCTCGGTCTTACTCTGAATATCGAGAAATGAGACGTGTTTTTTTATCTATAGAAAGTTGGAGTAAAGGAAAACCAAAAGAATTGTTTTTCATTCATGTGCTTATAACTTTTCTCAAAATCCCTTAACTTTTACAACTTAATATGTAAAACATGACGTTCTTGCAAACTAAATGCAGGAAAGTGAAAGTATTTACTTCTTTTGTTTACTACAATGGTATTGGTACTCAGCTAAGCAGGAGATAAGTAAATTGGAATTTATTTAAGGAAATTAAAATCATACGGATTGGGTGGCGGACATCAAACTTACTATCATGCTTTCTGCTTGTGCCATTTATTTTGAGAGTCCATCTTTTCCCGAGCTAAACATTATATACCAAGGCAAATACTTGTGCTTTATTGAATGGATGGTTCTGTTCACCTATCAAAAACCAGAAAAAAGGAAGATTATATACTTATTGGTAATTTTAGAAAAGAGGAAGTTAATTTTTGAAAAGATGATTCGTGCGTGCTTGAAAGAGATAAATCTCAGTTTCAGATTCAAGTTCTTGTTTGAAAAGAGAAAGTTCTCGGATAAGTATTGATGTCATAGAACACTTGAAAAAATTATTCTTGCTAGTTTCAGAATAAATTTCTTATGTTAGCTGATTATACCTTTAAACAAATTGATGACGGAGAAAGGTCATTCTTGAGTTTAGAAGCATCAAAATCCACATGGAATCCTGATATATGAATTTTTTGTTTTGTGTATGATGCAGAATGATAAACGAGAAAGGGTGGTGAAAGCTAGTCGTGATATTACTATGAATAGCAAGAAGGTTATTTTTCAAGTGCACAGGTATCAAATCTGTCGCTGACCATGAATTTTCTTGGGGAGCTGGTGACACTATTTTTTTATTTTATGCTTTATAGTATGTGGGCCCCCTAGTTATATGCACTTTGCAGATGGTTGTATGTGGTCTTCAGTTTACCTGGATCTATGCATTGCTGCTGTTAATCATTTTTTCTTGCACTTTCTTGCGAATATATGGCCTGAAATCTTTTCTTCTTCAAGGTAGCTATCCACTTGAACAAGATGTTTGAAACTGATGCTTGTTTCCCAATGTGTATGTATAAAGTCGCAAACGGGCCGGTTGGATCAAATATAGGCGGGTCAAAAACGTGTGAAACAAAAAATGGATAAGATATCCGACCCGCCCATATTTAACACAGATAAAAAATGTGTGAACCGACGGATAATATGAATATCCATATTATCCATGGTTTCAGGAATAGCCAGGTGAAAACACAAGTTAAAAGCCAAAATAAGCTTAGATTCCCATAAAACAGAACTCATGAAAAATAACAAGCAGTCAAATGGGTATTTATAATATGGGTATCCATATTTTAGAGGAGAATATGGCTAATATCCATATTTGATCATATGTAATGGGTCGGATTGGATGGTTACTTTTTTTTAACCATTTTTCCAGCCCTATATGCAGCCAAAAAGTGTAAAATGTTGGGTAGCTATTTATCTTCATCTGCTCGATTTTGTTGAATTTTATGCAAGGTGAAAGATTATCTAAGTTTCTTTTTCTTCCCTTCATTAACAGAATGAGCAAGCAGAACAAAGAGGAAGTTCTGGATAAAGCTGTAAAAGTTCTGGCAGCTGTGAATGATCAATATTTGTCCCGGCTAGTAAAGGAACTGCAAGGGACTGATTTCTGGAAGTTACGACGAGCATATTCTCCTGGGGTGGGTCAGTTGGTCTTATTTTGCTTCTAAAGACTCGTAAATATTCTAATTAGACTTAGCTTGTATGCTCTTCCACCTTATAGGTTCAAGAATATGTTGAAGCTGCAACACTTTGCAATTTCTGCAAGACAGGACTTCTATTAACTCTTGATGAGATTAATGCGACCTTGCTCCCATTAAGTGATCCTTCTGTTGAACCTTTGCAGATTAACATCTTAGACTATATCTTAGGGGTAAGTGTATCATCTTCATGTTGTGACTACTTTTTTCCAAGTAAGAAATATTGCCACATTGCTAAATCTTCCACTTTAGCTTGCGGATTTGACAGGAGAACTAATGAGGTTAGCTATCGGTCGAATTTCAGAAGGGGAACTTGATTTTGCTGAGAAGATCTGCAGCTTTGTGCGTGAAATTTACAGGAACCTTACTCTTATTGCCCCGGAGATGGATGATAGTTCAGACATGAAACAAAAAATGGAAACAATGCTCCAGAGTGTAATGAAGATAGAAAATGGTATAGTCTTCCGCTGTTGTTTATGACCTGTTTCTTTCTCCTTGTACCTTAATTCTAACCTGACTACTTAAAATACTGCTTTAGGACAGTGTAGTCAAATCTGTTTTTAAACAACTCTCAAGTCGAGAAGATTGGAAATGGGGGTGCTGTTAGGCAATACTCTTTCCGTGTCCAGTCTTAGGGGTTTGCAAACTGGATATATTCAAAAGCTTTTAATTGGCTTGGAAAATATCCGTATCCAAAATGTGTAATGCTCTGGCTACTGAGTAATTTAAATCATTCTCGTGTGTGGTTCACCTGGGTATTCCATGTATAATAACTACTATAAGAATATGTAGGAGCTACTTTAATTCAAGTTCTCACTTAATATTTGTCTAATTACATTTGAGTTATATATTTTAGTTCTCACTTAATGTTTGACTAATTAATTCGAGTAATATATTCAGTTTTCGTTTTGCACTAGGTAGTCCGGTATTCAGAGTCCATCTGGATCCTGAAAAGGAGACTTGGACATTTCTTATATTACTTTGGTGTTTCCTGTAGTTTTAACTGGATATTTTACCTTTCATAAAGCATCATATTTTGAAACAATATGTTTGCGTTTAATTTTATTGTTTTAGTGTGATATTTCTGCAGTCAATAACTGTATTTAGTTTTGGATTAAGTGGATAACTAGTTACTAGTAACTGAATCTGGAAAAAACTCTACGCATATCTCTTATGCAACTGATTGTTCTGCAGCTTGTTTTAGTGTTCATGTAAGAGGATCGGAGTATATTCCCCTTCTTGGATCTGCTGACACCAGTTATCCACTGTTGGGCATGCCAGACATTGATTGAGTGAAGAAGTACTTATCTACTTTGTTAAAGTACTTGCATAAGTTATAGTGCCTTGTACTAGCTTAACTATGCTGCAATTTCTGATTGAAGGCAGAAAGAGAAGTGTTTGATTGCTGTTGAAGTTTTGATGCAGCTCCCCGCCTGCATATGCAAAATGTGCAGAACGTCAAACTGGAGAGGAAAAGAATTTTAGGGAAGGATGCTTTTCCAAGGTACCTGGGCGGTATTATGTGACTTTATAGGGGAAATTGCAAAGCTTGTAATTACTCTTGAACTGTATGCGACTTTGTAGGGGAAATTTCGTAGCTTGTAAGTACTTTGGTCCACCTACTGACCTACAAAATGGATCTCAAATTCCCGAAGATTCTCCTTTCTTTATCTTGTCTTGAATATATGGAACTCTCCTTCCTCCTCTCTCCGTTGTGTATTTTTCCTCTTATGGAATCTGGGGATCTGTGGATGATGCTTCAATGGGGTTGATATCTTTTGTGTAATGCATTTTTCTTTTTGGGGCATCTTGTAGTTTGGCCAAGTTTTTACTTTGTCGACTACATTCTCCTCTTTATCCTTGTGTTTACACGACAATCTCAAAATGGTTGCCAAAATTAGTTTTCTAAGATGATTTTAGACAAAATACTCTATTTTACCCAGAAGAGGGTTTCTAAATCAATATTTTTTGCTTTTATTGTATATCGTCTGAGTCATATGCATGTTATATGATGTGAATCGTAGCTTTGACAAATTTTAGGATCTCCATTCTTTCTGCCAAAAGAAGAGAATATCTGTTAATTATTTTTATCATGTTTCTCTTCTACCGGGCAGTAATTTCAAGCTTTACAAATCAAAGGCTTTTCTCATACCCATCCCTCTCTCATAGTCATATCAGTAATCAAATATTACAGTAAGACTTCTCTTACCACAATAAGCATTTGGCATTGCAATAGTGTACTCAATCTAGTTTTTGTTGTAGGTCTTCGGGGAAGGGTGATCACCATACCATATAGCCTCACTCTCTTTCAGTATTAGACCTTCGTAATAGTATGATAAGGGAAAAGAATCTGTTATAAGCTACTGGAGGAAATTATCTCTTAGTCTTAGTTTGGTCAAGAGAGAATATCTGGCAATTTGCAGAAGTTGACGAAAAGTATTAGGGTGTGTTTGGTACGAAGGAAATTGTTTTCCTAGAAAACAAGTGGGTTTCGTACTTATTTTCTAGTGTTTGGCAACTAAGCAAAAATTATTATCCCAAGAGAATTTATATGTAATCTAGAAAAACACTATGGGAGTGTGATGTGGTGGGGGTTTGGGGGTGGCGGAAAGGGTGGGGTGGGAGGGTCAAGGGGGTGGGAATTGGGGGAGTTGGTTGGTTGGGGAAGAGACAATGAACTTGGAGTGTCACTTATGAAACTTGTTTTCCATACTTCCATTAGGGAAGTCATTTTCCTCATTTTCAAAGGAACATTTTGACCAACCAAACATGGAAAATAGGAAAACTGTTTTCCGAAAAATGTTTTCCTTCATACCAAACACACCCTTAGTCAGAAGATCTTTTTCCTAACAAAAGATCAAGAACTGATTTAATCTTTCATCTAAGAAATTAGAAACCTGAATCACATTGTAGCTTCAGCAATTCCTTTAGAGAATCTTTCTGGCTTCACCCCATATTTTAGGTCAAGGTGGAGTGCTATGACTGGAATAGTCACCCTTGTACTATGGGAGGGTGAACTTCCTCCTCGAACTCTTTTTTGCATTAGCAACCACAGGAGGATATAGCCTTAAGATCTCATTAATGATCATGCTTATCTGTGCCGAAATAGGAAACTAAAACAATTAGAGGGAGAGGGACAAAATGCAAGGAACTGTTGATGATGGTTTCCATACTATTTGTAGTTTTGATATGTCAGAATCTGGATGTTGCCGATCAAGCAAGTCGAGCACCTCTGCACTAACTTTGTCTTGCCAGTCAGTTTGCAAGAAAAACATTCCATGAAGGCAATGTCTGAGTTGTTTCTTGTCCAGCAGCATAAAATGTCTTGCATTCATCGATTACTTCTTGAAATATGATGTCGTCTCTTCCAGCAACATCCTGATTAGCCTTTAAAAGCATCCCAAGATGATCTGTCGTAAGTCTGCTCATATTGCTGACTCTTTTCTTGATTATCTGTGACAAGTTCCTGGATTCCTCTTTCAAGTCTGTCTGCTTCTTTGTTATCTGTCTCTGAGACTGCATGCATGATGAATAGTACAGATCAAGGATGATAAGAACATTTGGTATCCCTGATTGTGGAAATGATTCTTGACCTGTTAATGAACTTCATGAAGTATTACAAGGACTTGAAAGAAGTTCTTTAATTTAAATTTGCGCATCCTTTTCCTACGACAAAAACCAAGTTCTTCTGCATATGGAAGAGCTGCTCTCCTTCTAAGTAACTACTACCAAATGCAGTCCTTGAAATTACTTATGTCAATTTCCTGAACTCTTTACAAATCTCTAATTCCTTGCCATCATATAATTTATCCACCTTCTGAGCTGATAATGTCAACACTTTCGACCATTGCTGGAACCATATTTTATATTTGGAAAACATGTAACCAGCTCATCTCATGAAGGGTAGGTAAATTGAGCAGTGGAAAACATTGAACTTACAGTTTTCAATATGGTATCATTTGACAAAGATTACTGAAACAAAGGGATGATAGGAATGATTTGAAGTGATGGTAGATCATAATTTTCTTCGAGGCATAGTTGCTAGTTTCTACAGTTCCGCGCATTTTTGCCTTGAGTTGCTATAAAACTGTCTCCGGTTACTTTCTTGACATCTTCTATGTACTGGTTTTATGAAACATTCACACCCGTCTCTCAGCAATTCATAAACTGGCTCTGGTTCTGTTAGTACTGATAGTTCAGCAGTATACCCATGCCAATGAAGAAATGTTTTGCCTACTCTACCAAGAAAGAGTGCAATTTATAAAATGGAAGGAAAAAAAGTAACTAGCTCAATTTTGGCAGGATGAGAAACTATTACGAGCTGATACAAGAAAGATTGTATATATATATACCTCTTAGCAGACAGAATAATTGTCGTACCATATAGGTTAGTCCATGAATAAAGGTGAAACAGAATGTTTCATGGGACAACTCCATGGTTTTATTCATGGAGGTCTCTTTCATCTTGGATCTCTTTGGTGTTTCCATGTAAGAATATGTAAGAAGAGCCCTTGATTCTCTGTGACTCCATCAAGTTTCGAACACGCATTGGAGTCCACCATACTTCGTGAAGAAACTTAGAGAGAGCCAAGATGAACCAGAGAGTAAAATGGAAACTATTGCAGTTTCCATGGTGAACTTACTGATATGAGGTTCAACTCCAATTTCTAATCTTCAGACTTACTAGCTTTTGTTTATGGTCAAGATAAAGACTACTTATGAATGTCAATTCTTGAAGGGGGAGCCTTGGAGTAACTGGTAAGTTGCTGTCATGTGATCAGGAGGTCACGGGTTCAAGCCGTGGAAACAACTTCTTCCCCGGGCCCCGCGCATAGCGGGAGCTTAGTGCACCGAACTCCTTTAAAGAATGTCAAATCTTGTTGGTTTCTTGAATTGGCCGGCTGGCTTCAACTTTAATTATGACCTCTTTTTGTTTTCACTAAGGTGCTAGATATCTTCCACTTTGTTCCTGGCATTTAGAAGAAAAGAATTGCCACCATTGTAGACTCTAGACATAATAAAATATTGGCAACTTCATGACTTAAATTTGAGTTTTTACAAGATTTATCGAGCATCTAGAGGCAATTATTTATTAATTAGCACTGGAGCATATTTTCCTACCCATGTGCTGTGATCTTGGTCTATTCCTAGGGCCTTGGGATATCAACTATATAAGCTGCAGTGCAAGAGAGAGAATCAAAATAGCTCGAGTGTTATATTTAGCGTGAAAAAGTGTACAAGGTAAATGCTGGAGTTGTTTTGGTTTATGAGCTAGTTAGGCAGAAATTATAATGCATGAATTGTTATGCAAATAATGATAATGTAAGAATTGTTATGCAATGTTATGTATTTATTCTATTCAAAATAAAAATTAAATTTTCACATAGTTTAATAGACTATTATCAATGTGCAATTAAACACCGCAACCCTAGCGTTGCATCTAGTAGAGATTCTTTCTCTTGCGCAACCGATATAATTTTAACTTTTACGTGGTAATTTATTGTGAGATTATTGTATTTATGCCCGTCCATTATATAACTTCATTATTAATGTAGGTAGTATATTCTCCTTCATGCTAAATTATAATAAAGTCAATAGAAGGAACTGTGTGTACCTCATGTTTGGTAATTAGCAGTTTAGCACTACTATAAATGACGTCACTTGTAAAATCAAATCTAATTTTCACATTTATGCTGGTTAATTGGTCCAGTAAGGGGACCATCTTTACTACTTCATCCGTTCCATTTTAACCCTCACTTTAGCTTAAAAAATTATCTCAAATAATTGTCACTTTAGAAATCAAGATTTAAGACTAAAGTTGAAAAATATTTTTCAACTATACTCTTAACATTAAAGAAGTAATAATTCTTTTTAATATTGTTCAATTCTAAATTTTTTTTAATAAATAGAAGTAACTTAATTAGTAAATTATACCTTTTTTTATTTAGCGTGAAAAGAGCTAAAACAGACAATTAAAGTGAGACGAAGTGCGTAATTGAGTTTTTCAGGGTGAATCGCCTAACTCTGGTCAATCATGTTCTATCGATTCAACTACAATTGTACAGTCTTAACTCTTAAGTACATAATTTCTACAGTTTCACATTGGAGTTAAATCATAGATGAGTTCATTCAGTTTTTCGTCAATCTGTATGCAATCGTTATCCTAATCATTATTATACTCTTTTTTTCCCCCTTAAATTTTAAATTAACATCTGGTCCATTTAGGGGGTGGGGTGGGGTGGGGGGGGGCAGCAACAGGGAAAAAATATACCCACATCTGATTTTATACTTGTTTGCAAAAATTTTGATATACGGAAAATAAACTGCAACCACAAACAAAATATGAAGTAACAAGAATATTTTATTGATAAACAATGCGGGTACAAATCTGTTTATTTCCTTAATTTTTCTCATAATATATTTTCATTATTCGAATGTCGTTAGTAGCGTATTTCTCGAATGTAGGATAACCTCATTGTGATATATTTGATCTCCAAGAACGTCATCAATTTGATAAAGACGATATTTGATACCTTGATCTCTTTGTGATTATTCCACGAGTTTATGGAATTTTGAAGATGTCTTTCAAGAGAATATGTGCCGCTTTATATAGGGGTGAGCTAGGGTTTAAGTAAAGTAGCCTCCAAGAAACCGTAACAGACCTTAGAATTTGAAGATGGATTGAGATCGTCTTGTAGAGTCCCACAAAATTTCAATGTCTTCAATACCGAACCAAACATCAGTTATATAATCGTGGTTTAAGTAATATATTCAGGTAAAATTATACAATAAAAATCATTAATTCCTTCAATAATAAAACCGTATACAAGAAAGACACATATGTCAGCAAGCATGTAAACGCACGTAGTAATTGTTTTCCACAAGAACATTGAATGTGGATTGAACTGTATTACTACGCATGCATTTCTGAGTGGTCTTTCCAGCTTTCACCCTTAATTGACCGCTGATATTCCCCATGTAACAACTTACGCTAATCCAAGAAAAACATTATTTCGACTGCTCTTAACCTCCTAGATTCTCGAATTTGCTAGGCTATATATATATATATGAAATTAGTATCTCTATTTTACATTAATTATATTAAAATATTAATTACAAAATATATTGTAAATATATGAAATATATTCACTATCATACCCCCTCAGTCGGAATAGGACGAGGCCAGACGCTGAGACTGGATCTGAAGTCAAGGAACAATTGATGAGGAAGCCCCTTTGTGAAGATATCTGCGTACTGATATGAAGAAGGAACATGCAACACCCTAACGTGACCCATTGCAACTTTCTCTCGAACAAAGTGAATATCCATCTCAATATGCTTGGTTCGCTGATGCTGAATTGGGTTGTGAGACAAGTAGACAGTAGATATGTTATCACAGTAAACCAAAGATGCCTTACGTAAAGGGAAATGAAGCTCAAGAAGGAGATTTTAGAGCCAACATAGCTCGGCAATAACGTTTGCAGTGCCTCGATATTCTGCTTCGGCACTCGAACGGGAGAGCGTGGCTTGCCGCTTGGCAGACCACAAAATAATATTATCTCCCAAAAATACGCAATAGCCGGACGTAGAGCGACGGGTGTCCGTACAATCTGCCCAATCTGCGTCTGTGTAAGAGAGCAATCTAGTCGGTGCGGTGGGATATAAATGTAGTCTATAGTCAAGCGTGCCTTTAACGTAACGAATGATACACTTAAGAGCTGTAAAGTGAGGCTCCCTAGGAACATGCATGAACAAGCACACCTGCTGAACAACATATGCAATATCTGACCGAGTGAAGGTGAGATATTGAAGAGCACATGCGAGACTCCTATTAAGAGAGGGACCGCTGACCGAATCCCCGTCATCCGCACTGAATTTGGACTTTGAGTCGACAGAAATGGGCATGATCTTGCAGTTTGCCATTTTAGCCCTATAGACAATCTCATCTACATACTTACGCTGACACAAGAACATGACATGTGCGGATCTGGTCACTGATATCCCTAAAAAATAACTCAACTTACCCAAATCTGTCACAGGAAATTCGGAATTGAGTAGGGCAATGATCTCGTGTTTCAGTATATCCGAAGAAGCTGTCAGAACAATATCATCCACATATAAAAGAAGATAAGCCGTGTCAGCACCTCAATAAAAAATAAACTGGGAATGATCACTCTTGCTGCACACGAACCTGATATGTATGATGTATGTAGCAAACCTCTCGTACCAAGCCTTAGGGGCTTGTTTCAAACCATATAGTGACTTACGAAGACGACAAACATAATTAGGAACCTCCGGATGCACAAAGCCAAGCGGTTGATGCATATAAATGGTTTCTTTCAAATTCCCATGTAAGAGCATTTTTTACATCAAGCTGGTGAATAGGCCAATTTTTTCCCATACCTATGCTCATCACAGTGCGAATGGTGGCTGGTTTGACCACTGGACTAAAGTCTCACCACAATCAACGACCTCATGCTGACCAGTACCATTAGCTACAAGTCTTGCCTTATGGAGTTCAAGCTCTCCAATATCTCAAAATTTGTGATGATAGAGCCACATACAACGAATCACATTCACCTCTTCTGGTTTCGGAATAAGATCCTAAGTATGCTGATTGGTTAACACATTAGCATGGCCGCATTCCAATTTGGGTCAAATTTGGCTAATTTTGGGTTTTTAGGAATGGGTGAGATGGTTTGAGTGGATAGGTTAAAGTGAACTTTTAGTTTGAAAATCCCATATTGTGTACGGGTTTCCATACGGTGTGTAGGGACAATCATGGGTGGGCCGGGGGGCTGGGTGGTGATGAATTAGACTAGGCAGTGGGGTCGGGTATGGTCTAGGAGGGTGACGGGCAGGGGCTGGGCAGTGGGGTGAGGTAGTGTGGCGGGCAGGGACTGGGGAAGTGGGGTGAAGTAGTGTGGTGGGTGTATCGTCGGGCAGTGATTGGGGAGGGAATGGGCAGCGGGGTGGGGTTGATGGGACGGGTAGTGGTACGGCCTGAGGGTGCGAATTTTTTGTGCATTTTGGACTAGAGGTGAGGTGTCCGAGTAATCACAGAATCCGTAATCGGTGGGTCAGAATTGGTGGATGTTGGCAAAAGGGAAGACGTTCTCCTCAAACGTGACATGATGTGAGACTATGATTTTGCATGCGGACACGTTATAGCATAAGTACCCCCTATGGTTTGACGAGAACCCTAAGAAGACACACAAAGTGGAATGGGGTGCTAATTTGTGAGGGACGGTGGAGGCTAGATTCGGGTAGTAAAGACAACCGAAAATCCAAATATGATCATAGGTAGGGATCCGATGAAATATGAACAGCAGGAGTCCTATTTTGGAGCGTATGTGTAGATAGTATATTAAGAAGGTATTCTGCCATTTTTAATGCATATACCCAAAATATAGGGAAGAGATGCATGAAAAAGTAAGGTACGAATCATATTGTTAATGATGCATAAAATTCGTTCGGCTTTTCCATTATGAGGGGAAGTATGGGGGCATGAGAAACGAAATACCATGCCATTAGCCGTACATAATTTATGAAAGATAGAAATATTAAATTCACGACCATTGTCACATTGAAACATTTTTATTTCTTTTTCAAATTGTGTTTTAACATACGTATGAAATTCATGAAACTTGGAGTAGACATAAAATTTAAAGTGGAGCGGATAGACCCACATGAAGTGAAATAAATCAACCAAGAATATTAAATAGTACTTATGACCCAATTTGCCAGTAATAAGAGAGGTCCATAAATCGACATGAATAATTTCAAAGGGAGAAAAAGTAATACTCAAAAATGACGTAAAAGGAAGTCTAACATGCTTTCCTAGTTGACAAAAATAGCAATTTTGGGCAAGGTTCCGTTTATTACATTTAATTAAATTGTAATTTCTAAGAAAAAAAAATATGAGCTCCGGGATGTCCAAGTCTACTATGCCACGTTGAGGAGGAGATGACAGTTAGAGATGTGGCAGGATTGACACTGGCAGCGGACGTGGATATGAAAGGATAGAGGTCCCCCACACTACTGCATCTCGCAAGAAGTCTCCCCGTATGCAGGTCCTTTACAGAAAAACCAAACGGGTCAAAATCAATCGATACAGAATTATCGGTGATAAATTTTCTAACATATATTAGGTTCTTGATAATGTTAGGGGCATATAGGATATTTTTAATAGAGATGTGGGGTTGCGGTGGTGGAGTTAGTATGTGGCCAAACCTTTGAATTGGAATGCGATGACCATAATAGATTGAGGAGTATTTAAATTGCGCAAATGAGGAAGATTACCAGAATTGTTGGTGAGGTGAGATGTGGCACCCGTATACATATACCACACATCATCGGGCTGCAGAATTTTTAAAGATCAGAAAACCTGGCCCAAATCCACTGGATTGAGGCTGAGCGGCTATTGCTGGGCCGCTGTGTAGTGGGACTGGTGGCTGGAAATGGGCTCGGTGGAGCTGGGCCGATGTGTAGTGGGCATTGGCGGTGCCCACTGTAGCTGTTGGGCCTGGCCTAGAAAGGGGTCGTTCGACGATGCCCACTGTTGCTGGGCTATGGTGTAGTGGGCTTGGTGGCTGGAAAGGGGCTCGACGGTGCTGGGTGGTGCCTATTATTGTTGCCGGCCTGGCCTGGAAAGGGGTCGGTCGACATGGTCCAGTGCTTGAACAATGGCCAAGGACGTGGGTTGGCCCACTATGTCAGGTACTGAGACTGATTATTTTTGACATCGGGTGTTGAGAAAGAGGAAACATGAGAAGCTATGTGGGCCGCAGGTGAAGCCATTAGGGTAGCCAAAAAGTGGTGGAAGAATATCGGGATTGGGGCTACCGTATATCAGTTGTATAACAATGGTATACAGGTCTGGTTGGGTGGTATGTGGCTCGGGTTGTCTGTATATCACCTGTGTATACAGGCGAGAAAGGGGAATATGAGTGCTGACTGGGTTGTATATCTCAGTATATCAGTGGTATACAATCTTATTTTTAGAAGAAGAGAGATGAGGGCCGTATATCTCGGTATATCTGGGGTATATAGGATTCTTGTTAGAGGAAGTGGAGGGGTTGTATATCACGAAGGAGCATTGGTAAATAGTAAGTACATGGCTGATATTTCGCCGGAAGAGGGAGGCGGAAAAGAAGGGTATGTCGGCCAACACTAGGGTTTAGGGTAGGAAGAGATTTTTGGCTCTTGATACCATGTAGAATAGTGTAAATCTCCCTTGATTGGAGTTCTCTTATTAATGCAATATATATAGAGTGTACAATTGTAGTCCTAATGGAATTAAGATCTCTATTTTACATTAATTACACTAAAATATTAATTACATAATTTATGGTATATATATATAAATATATATCAAGTTTAGCTAGTACTTGTTTGTGATCAAGTATTATTATTAGCAAAATTTAGTAATACAAACTATAAACAGATTCAAAAAATGATGAAAGCTCCACGTCGGGATTCTTATTACTATATTTATAGTGATGACTTCGTGCGTGGCCCTGCTAGCTATTTTCGAAAGACTATATACATACCACTCTCCTCAAAGGGTTAGCATACCACTCTCCTCTAAAATTTCTTTATCTTAAAGATCCTACGTATTCTCATCTTAGGGTGTTTGGGTGTTTGTGCTATCCTCTTTTCCTGTCCACTACAATTAACAAACTTCAAGCCCATTCTACCACTTGTGTATTTTTGGGTTATCCGCCTAATCATCGTGGTTACAAATGTTTTGATTTATCCTCTAATAAAATCATAATTAGTCTCCATGTTATTTTTGATGAAACCCAATTTACTTTTGCTAAATTGTATAATTCTGTAGCTAATTCTTATAATTTTTTGGATGATGAGTTCTCATCGTATGTGGTCCATCATTTAATTAGGACATCAACTCGGGATCTGGACTAGCAAACACCAGCTAGCCTAGTACCCAATGACCCAGTTCTGGTTCGAGACACAAATCTGCCAGCAGGCCCACTGCTTACTGGCCCAAATATTTATGTTCTAGGTCCATCATCTAGGCCAGCACGCCCACTGCCTACTGCCCCAAATTTCCTACAATCGGGTCCAGGTCTTTAGCCAGCAGGCCCACTGTCTGATGGCCCAATAAATGTTTCTCCAAGTCCAGCCGTTCGGCCAGCAGACCCACTGCCCACTGACCAATCTCGAGGCAGTCCGCCACCTTCTACAGTCCAGTTCGCTTTTGTTTCGAGTCAAGGACCCGTTACTCATAGCCAACGGGGTATTTTTAAACCAAAACAATATTTTAATCTAAATTCTAATGTCAATAGATCACCCCCTATCACGTAACCTAATGTCTGCCCTTCATGACCTGAATTGGAAAATGACTATGGATGATGAATATAATGCTTTTATTGAAAATAAGACGTGGAAGTTGGTGCCCCGTCCGCTTGGTGTCAATATTATTCGTTCTATATGGATTTTTTCTTATAAAGAAAATTCTGACGGTTCTTTTGAGAGGCATAAGACCCGTCTTGTAGGTTATGAAAAACTCAACAGGTTGGCGTGGATTGTGGAGAGACATTTAGTCCGGTGGACAACCCAGCAACCATTCACACTGTTATTAGTCTGGCTCTCTCGAAAGCATAGCCCATTCATCAGCTGGATGTGAAAAAAATACTTTCTTACATGGTGATCTTAAGGAGACAGTATACATGCATCAGCCCTTGGGTTTCAGGGACCCCGATCATCCTCACCATGTCTGTTTGCTGAAGAAGTCCTTGTATAGACTTAAACAGGCCCCTCGGGCTTGGTATAAAAGGTTTGCAGATTATGTGTCTACTCTTGGGTTTTCTCACAGCCGGTCGGATCATTCTCTGTTCATCTATCGTCATAGTACTTCTTTGGCATACATTTTTTTATATGTGGATGATATTATATTGACTGCCTCTTCTGATAAACTACGCAAGTTCATGTCTCTTCTCAGTTCTGAATTTGTTATGAAAGACTTGGGGACCCTGAGTTATTTTTTGGGTATAACTGTCACACGTCATACAAGTGGCCTATTTTTATCACAGAGGAAGTATGCGGCTGAGATTATTGAGAGAGTTGGCGTGTCATCTTGTAAGTCCTCTTCTACTCCGGTTGACACCAAACCAAAGCTGAGTGCTACCTCTAGCACACCTTACGAGGATCCCACCCACTATCGCATTCTTGCAGGGACTCTTCAGTATCTTACTTTTACGAGGCCCTATATTACATATGAAGTGCAGCAGGTGTGTTTATTTATGCATGATCCGATGGATGAGCACATGCATGCACTCAAACACATTGTGCGTTACATACAGAGCACTCTTAATTATGGTTTGCATTTATATTAATCCTCCGTCTCTACTCTCGTGTCTTATACAAATGCTGATTGAGGTGAATGTCCAGACACCATACGTTCGACATCTGGTTATTATATGTTTCTGGGTGCGTAATCTTCTCTTAGTCATGTTGGTTGCGTAATCTTCTGTTAGAACTTCACTTTCATATTCAGAAAGCTACTTTGGTCTACTGTGATAATGTTAATGCAGTCTATCTCTCTGGAAATCCGGTCCAACATCATCGCACTAAACATATCGAGATGGATATTCTCTTTGTTCATGAAAAGGTAGCTCGAGGACAAGTACGTGTCTTGCATATCCCTTCACGGTACCAGATTGCTCACATTTCTACTAAGGGTCTCCTCTTTGTACTGGTTGAAGATTTTAGGGACAGTCTCAGCGTACGACAACCGCCCGCTATGACTACGGGGGTGTGAAAGACGATATACACGGCTACAACCGTGTATATCACTTTGTATAGTTGTCCATATTTTACCATAGTTGTAGAATTCTTGTACAAGTGTAATTATGGTATTAGTCTTGTATTAGGAAAAACTATTAGAATTATAGTAGGAAAATGTAGATTTATTTTTCATATTTAGATATTGTATATTTATATATATACCTCTTCATTAATGAAAATAATTAAGAAATTATTTTTATTTCACTCAGCTATTGTAATTAAACTAATAAGGGATTTTGTGTAATAAAAGGACGATCCAACGTTAAAGTTGGTCTCAGGTTTAACCCTGATTGCAACCACTGCTGAATCAATGGAGATTAACGGTATGATGTATCTAAAATCTTAACTCAACATTATGGTTTTACATCTGTGTAATTGTGTCTTATTCTTTGCAATGGTAGTATGTAAACTATGTTATACTCACTCCATTTCAAAAAGATTGTCTGGTTTTGACTTGACACAAAATTTAAGAAAGTGAAAAAGACTTTTGAATTTTGTGATCTTAAATTAAAGATGTGTTGAATGTACAAAAATGACCTTTAATCTTGTGGTCTTAAACATGTCATGTGGAAAGTTGAAATAAAAGAGTTACCTAAAAGGAAAGAGACATTCTTTTTGATACAGAATAAAAAGGAAAGTAAGACAAATATTTTGAAACGGAGGAATTAGTAGCTGATATCAAAGCTATAATCAGGGATTAAGATTGATTTTTGTTGTCTTGAGTTAGAAAACAGTAACACTACTCTCATGATAAAATCAATTTCATGACACTCGACTGCTATCATCTTAAGAACCATAAAATTTAAAGCAACAATTTTATTTTCTTTGGCGTTCATTACAACTGAAATCGAAATTGTAGACAGGTTCCCTAATTGATGTTAGAATCACAATACCTTAGTGGAAAGATTATTGAGACCTATTTGAGTTGTCACTAATATATTAGCCAAACTATGCGACCTATTTGTAAATAAACTAAATATAAATCCCAAAACTAATGGAATCAGCTGGTTCTTTCCCTCGCTCCTTTCTAACTTCGATATGGTTCTTTCCTTCTTCTCATTGAATTTCTTCAAATCAATTGGTTCTGTAACTCTCTTACAGATAACTTATTGTTTCATTAAATTCACTGTATATTTTTAGTATAACTCTAGCACCAATCTTTATTCTACAGAAAAAAGATTGTAGTTATAGATATGCAATTAAAGTTTATATAGAGTTACAATTAAATAATTGATTTTTTCTTTGTGGGTATTATTTCTAGATCATTATGGTGCTAGTAGATCCTAAAAATGTTGACAGCGAGCTCGGGGAAAATCAGGTGCAACTTCATTTTTTAGCTTTTTCAACTTAAATTTTGATGTTTGATTAGTGAGATAAAGAAATCACAGTTTTTGTTAAAATTAATTAAGGGACAGATAATAAATCAGTCCGATCAAATACAAATTTGTTACTATTTAGGTGACCGATTATTAATTGGTCTACTTAATCAACCATCAGTCTGTTTTATAAAATTATTCAAAAGGCTAAATATTTTATTTACAAAATCAGACGATTGATAGTAAACTAATCTGACCAATCTATAAATCAATTTGATTTTCTAATACATAATAGACTGACTAATAGTTGGTCGGATCAATTTACGATCGGTCCTTTAAAATATTGACACCAATCTTGAATTTTCTTATTTATTCAATTGATATTACATTTGCTACAATATTTTCAGGAACATAAAATATCTAGCTAGGGGGTTTGGTAATGGGGATGAGTTTTCTGGAACATCTAGTGACGGGGATGAGTCAGGAGAATAATACATTATTAATATCAGAACGTGAAACCTCAATAGACCTCTCCCATTATGATTTTTATAAGGAATTGGATGACAAGGACCACTTTGATGGGCTTGTGAGCATCTTATAAAGGTGGGATGTTGTTGAAAGTATACAATCTTACGTGAAGAAAGAAAAAGTGTCAACCAATTTATGAATAATTATTTTGGCTGCTTATTAAAAGTGAACCTAAAAATTTGAAACAAAAGGTTTTGTGGTCAGATTGTACACTATCTTCTACAACGATGTGTTGTAAGCTTAAAGAATAAAGATGTTTTGTTCATAATTTATGATAAGACACTTCGATTTGATATGAAGGAGTTTGCTATGGTTACTGGACTGGATTATGAAAAATTTCTCACTGGTGAAATTTATATGATGAAAAGGAGACAAAAAAAATTCTAAATCTAGTATTGAACAATAATAGTAGTCTAACGGGAAATGATTTTTTTAAAAAAATTAAAAGTGAGATTTGATGCACAAACAAAGTTAAAGATCGTTATGGCGTGGTTTGTTCACTCTTTTTTATGTGTCGGTGATCAAAAGCTTACTGTTGATATACAGACAATGCGAATGATGACAAACTTGAATTACTTTAATGCATATCCTTGGAGTAGATGTCTTTTGACATGACCGTCGAGTTTCTCATAAATGTTAACTTGAAGAAAAAGTCCGTAGAATGGAAGGAAAACAGTTCCACATCTAAAGGTCAATATTTGTAAGCTTTAAATGTGGGATGTTGTTGACCAATTCAATATATATCTCACCATAAATAAATTAAACTTACCATAAAAGCCCAAGAAAATCATTGTAAGTTGTAACCTTTAGATGTGGAATTGTTTTCTTTTCATTATGCGAACTTTTTCTTCAAGTTAACATTTATAAGGAACTCGATTGTCATCTAGAAAGAACGCCTGCCCAAAAATATGCATTAAAGTAATTCAAGGTTCTCATCATTCGCATAGTCTATATATCATCATTCACATAGGCTGTATATCAACAGTAAGCTTTTGATCACCGACACATAAAAAAGAGTGAACAAACCACGCCATAATGATCTTTAACTTTGTTTGTGCATCAAATCTGTCACTTTTAATTTTTTTTTTAAAAATCATTTCCCGTTAGACTACTATTATTGTTCAATACTAGATTTAGAATTTTTTTTTTGTCTTATTTTCATCATATAAATTTCACCAGTGAGAAATTTTTCATAATCCAGTCCGGTAACCATAGCAAACTCCTTCATATCAAATCGAAGTATCTTATCATAAATTATGAGCAAAACCTTTTTTTCTTTGAGCTTACAACACATCGTTGTAGAAAATAGTGTACGATTTGGCCACAAAATCTTTTGTTCCATTTCTCTAGGTTCACTTTTAATAAGCAGCCAAAATAACTATTCATAAATTGGTGTACACTTTTTCCTTCTTCATGTAAGATGGTATACTTTCAACAACATCCCACCTTGATAAAATGCTCACAAGTCCATCAAAGTGGTCCTCGTCATCCAATTCCTTACGCAAAACATAATGTGAGAGGTCTATTGAGGTTTCACGTTTTAGTATCAATAATGTATCATTCTCTTCAGTAGACTCATTGTCGTCACTAGATGTTCCAGAAGACTCATTACCATCACTAAATGTTTTAGAAGATTGATCCCCCTAGCTAGAATATCATGTTCCTGAAGATATTATAGCAAACATAATATCAATTAAATAAATAAGAAAATTCAAGATTGGTGTCAATATTTTAAAGGACTGATTGTAAATCGATCCGATCAACTATTAGTCAATCTATTATATATTTACAAAATCAGACCGATTTATAAATTGATCAGATTAGTTTACTATCAATTCCCTGATTTTATAAATAAAATATTTAGCCTTTTGAATGATATTTTATAAAAACAGATCGATGGTTGATTGGGTAGACCAATTAATAATCGATCACCTAAATAGTGATAGATTTTTACTTGATCGGATTGATTTATTATTTGTCACTTAATTAATTTTAACAAAAAACCGTGATTGTTTTATCTCACTAATCAAACATCAAAATTTAAGTTGAAAAAGTTAAAGGTGCACCTGATTCTCCTCGAGCTCGCGACCAACATTTTTAGGATCTACTCGCACCATGAATTCTTCACAAAGAACAAGTAAAATTATCATCAAATAATGATCAAGAAACAATACCCACAAAGAAAATATAATTATTTAATTGTAACTCTATATAAAGTTTAATCGCATATCTATAGCTATAATCTTTTTCTGTAGAAAAGAAGATTGGTGCTAGAGTTATACTAAAAAACATACGGTGAATTTGGAGAAACAATATAAGAGAGTTACAGAACCACCTGATTTGAAGAAACTCAATGAGAAGAAGGAAAGAACCAGATCGAAGTTAGAAGGGAGTGAGGGAAAGAACCAGCTGATTTGAAGTTGAAGGAATGGCTATTATGTTTGGAATTTATATTTAGTTTATTTATAAATAGGTCTCATAGTTTGGCTAATATATTAATGACAACGAATCATTCATTAAGTTATCTTTTAATTTATTTTGAAATGAAAAAAATGAGAGAAAGTCATTTTGTCAATTGCAGACTTGAATAGGTCTGTGAGCCAAATTTTCTCATTTTAACCACTGAAAGCCGACGACGATAAAAGGCATCATGGAATTGCTTTTGTCTTGTTTTGTCCAAATACATGTTTATTATTTAGGGTGGTGCTAAATGGGCAGAATCACGTGGCTAGATAATGCATGCTAATTATGTTAGCATATAGTTAACATAGTGTTTGATTTCATAATATAATCATCGAATTTGTTTTCATTATTTGTATTAAACCAACTTGATTATGACAAAGGATTATATTTCTGGTAACGTTTGTATGAAGATTAAAAACTTGTTCATTAATCCCACCCACCCCACCCCACCCTCTAGACGTCTAACACATTTGTCTTCCTATTAAAGATAACTTTTCAAATTTTCCCATTCCCCTTATAAAAGGGAGTGTTTCAACATAATTCTTTGGTAACCAAAAACATGTCTTTTAGAGTTAGAACCACCACTCAAAGAATCAACGATCTCTCTAATCAAGTTCATATTCTTAGGAACCAATTGGACGAAACCTTGGATCTCCTCATTGACCACATGCAGCGAGGTCAAAATAAAAATAAAAAATATCAAGAGGATGACGCTGAGCATCTTTTTCATCCTCGGCAATGCCGACGAGCTCAACACCCACTGAATTCCCTGCACTAAATGTAAACTACATTTAGGGTTTTGTTCTTGTTTGGTTCATGTTATGTTTCCTGTGTCTTTTTCATTTTAATTTAGCTATGACATGTTAATGTACTATTTGCGGAGTTGCTTTATAACAGCATGTTTATTTTCTGTGGTTTTACTACATGACCTTTTTTTTATATTGATCATAAGCATAGTTTAGTTTTTAATTCCCAAAAAGAATAAGAGCATTGTATAAACATAAAAAGCGTTATATAATGAATACAAAATTAATAGTACTTAAAGAATGGGTATAATATATAGAGGAAAAAAAGCAACGGTAATATAATATATAGAGGAAAAAAGGACAAAGGTTATATCATATATATATAGGAAAAAAAGCAACTGAAAAAATGGATATTATATTTTAAAAGATCTATTCTTTAAGTACTTTAATTTTTTGTTTATTATATAAATTTTTTTTTAATACAATGTTCTTTCTTTTTGGGGTTAAAAACTAAACTATGCTCATGATCAATATAAAAACATGCTACGTAAAATCACAGAAATAAATTTAATATTATAAATCATGTGCGCAAAAAATACATTAACATGTCAGAACTAAATTAAAATGCAAAAGACACTGGAAATATGACATGAATTAAACAAGAACAAAATCCTAAATCTAGTCCACATCTGCACCAGGGGTGTTGAACTCGTCGGCATTGCCGAGGATGAAAAGGATGCTATCCAACATCCTCTTAATCCTTTGGCTTTCATTTTGGACTCGCTGCATGTAGTCAAGGAGAAACTTTTCGTCCACTTAGTTTCCTAAGAACATGGACTTGATGAGAGAGATCCTTAATTTCTTGAGCGATGGTTCTAACTCTAAAAGAGATGTTTTTGGTGATCGAAGGCACTTCCTTTTATAATAGGAAGACAAACGTGTTAGACGTGCAGGGAGTGGGGTGGGGTGGACAGGATTAATGAACAAGTTTTAATCTTCCAACAAATGTCACCACAGAAATAATCTTTTGTCATAATCAAGTTGGCTTAATACGAATAATGAAAAAAATAATATTGAGTCATATATCTCTTAAATAAACATTAGCATGGTAAATAGTGTTGGTTACGATCGTGCAAGAAACAGAAATAAGTAACTGCTAAGTATTACAATAAATGAAATTACAACAATTGAAATTTCAATATGTTTGAACAAGAAACTGGAACAATTTGATATGCTGGGTCGAGTGATGACACTCTGTCTTTAAGACAATATTGCCCCGTATATATTCTTTCTACGTTCTAAATAATAGTCTCCCAAGATAAAATAGCAACTCAACAAATGAGCAAAGGAAACTCAAGTGTTACTTTGAAGAACTTTGAGTAATGAAATGATGTTGAATGTAGGAAGAAGATTCTACCTTTTCGTTTTGTTTTTCTGTAGTCTCAACAATTGAGCACAATTGAGCCCCGAGCCCGAGCCCGAGCCCGGACCTCACGGGACGGGCGGCGGCGCGCGTGTGGGCTTAGCCTCGAACCAAAGCACATCTAGGTCATCCCTCCTTCAAACACATGGGATACCCCTTGGGGTCCCAAACCCCAAGACAATTTTGAGACTTATAAACTAAAAAAATGTTCCTTCCCCCACCGACGAGGGAGGATTGGTCTTTACCACATTTTCATGCTTCAAACACCTCACTTCATGGACCAATATCTCTGTCATTTCTCAACGAAATTTGATTATCCTTGGCCCTACGGTCATCTACTTACTTAGTAGATTATGCACATGTGAAGAATCAATGTCAACATGCGGAACCCAAGTGTTTTAGTCATTAAAGATGGTTGGACGCAACTCCCGTCAAAGTCAAATTTCCAACAAATAGTCCTTTGTGAAATTAAGTTCGTTAAGATTGATAGGTTATTTAATTAACGTCAATAACTATGTGTAACAAATTTGGTTGATTAAGGATCATAAAATTTATTAGTAATAACTTGTGTATATAGTTTATTGAATGCCACAATGAGTAAGTATTTTATATTTTCTTTATCCGGTCACTGTCAGTAGTCGCCGGGTCAAACAAAGAAAATCACATGACCGAGACCCTAAAATGACATTTTCTGATCTATCAGGTGCAATACTCGAGGGATCAAACAAATAATTAGAGGGACACACTAGCGAGATTAAGTTTCATCACAGGACTATGATTAATTATTTCTTCTTACAACAACATAAGGGATTTCATAATTTAAATGATTATATTATGAAATCAGATATTATGTTAAACTATATGCTAACATAGTTAGCACGCATTATCTAGCCACTACTATATGTTTGTTTGATATAATTTGACGGATTACCTATTTAAGGGAGTAACACGTGTAATCTGTTAACTTGGAGTTAGAATTCAGCCAATCACATCTTTGTGTGTATATATATAAATCACGCAAAGTTCGCGTTATATTATTAATAGTTAATATCTTGTGTAATAATGTAGTTCACAAGGCTCTATGATCAATTATTACTTCTTACTTTGCAGTGATCAAAGAATTTGTCTGCCATTTCTGTTAACTATTTCAAGTCAAATTCATACATATCCTCAATAATTTATGTTTTCAGTTCCAGTTTCCAAACCTCCCTTCTGTCAAGCATAGAATTTAATCCTCGTAACTATCATCATTTTTTTCATAAACGTGCAATACTATGCTTCTGGCGTGCTTGAGATAAGACTAAGATAGTGAACTTACTTCATCAGATGAAATTGGTGATGTGGAAGAGGATGTATCATCTATCACAACAACATCAGTGTCTGCAGCAAGTGACTTGCAATAATTCCAGGAAGCCCTGAAACAAGAAGGAGAGGAGATATTAAACCACAAAAGTTGCAATTGTAATGGGTTAAATTAAATCAACAATTTGGCTTCAAGGGTTTAACTTACTACTAGGGACAATGTCACGACCCAAAATACCGAGTCGTGATGTCACTAACGCTAGGGGTCAGTAAGCCAACCACAACCTTTTAAATCCAAATTAAATAGAGAATTACGTGCGGGAATAGTTAAACAAACTGAATTAAGTCTTAAAAGAGTAACATAATATAGATAATACGGAAATACAGTAAATCCCCAAGTCTGATATCCCGAGTACAAGAACTAACTAGAGAATCATACAAGTCTGGAAATACAACACGATAATACATAAGCTATCCAAATGTAAAAGGCAGGAAATGAAAGATACGAGGGAGGATCCGGTGCCATGAATCTCTATAGTGGCTCATCTCGAATCGTCCAATAAAGCTCATCTACGGGACGAGTAATCACGCGCTCCGCTGGTACTAGGAACTAAACCTGCACACACAATGGTGCAACAAGTGTATCGTGAGTACGGAGAACAACGTGTACTCAGCAGCATCGTCGACCTACCCTATCTTAAATGGAGACAAGGGTTGACCTTTCAATTACTACTTGCACACTAACCGTCATTAGTTTACCATAGTCATAATACACTAAATCACGGAAATCATCAATCCAAACCTAGTTTATAGCATCTAGTTATTAAAGACTGACAAGGTTTCCACATAGACAAGGCAATATAAGCTAATCTACAAATGAGGTGCTAAACATAGAATATTAATGAAATGAGATGAGATGCAAATGGAATACAATGCAATGCAAGGTCAATATACCATCTAGAATCCTTTTCCTTCGGGTTCTCAGTCATTACTAGGCTCACAATACATGTCTCTAGCCACTCAGGCTCATATCAGCGCATCACTCCGTCCATAATCATTTCCCCTCGAACGCACTTATGTATCCTCAAGTATAACAAGCATGAGATACCATATGAAGATCAATATAACATGCACAACAATAAGAAGCCAATATATGCAATAAATATTCATTCTTTAATCAAACTATGCCATAAAGATCCTATCTTCCATTTACACAATAAAGACTCTATCTTTTGATTCTTTTCCACTTTTAAACGAGTATAAATGAGTGATGGGAACACATATTCACATATAAGACAAACATATAATAATGACACGGAAAGTATAGGTTTCATACCCTAATTCCAGATCCAAAGGATCATACTATTCTATCAACTAATGCCAAAAGCATGACATTCACTACATAATTTAAAGGCGCAAGTACCCATAACATGTCACCGGTACTCGATACAAGTGCTCATCACCTCACAAGTATCGAGACCCCCTTATTATCCCTATTACGCCCTCTTATTAAGTTAATTAGACCAACCATGTCGCTTTAAATAGGGTACAAGATCTCAACTTGCCTGAAAATAGGAGTCCGAGAATCACAAAAAAGCTTTGCCTTTCCGTAAAGCCTCAAAATAGTCCCAATCTATTCAAATATGGAAGGTACATTAACACACGATTCTAACGATACCCATATTACTATACAAAACTTCTGGACCTAAAAATCACCCAAAATAGGATCCCGAACCTCGAAGGGTAAAACGAGAAATTTATTCCAAAATTGGGTTACCCATCATATATGGATTCTAGATATCAAATATGAATCAAAACCAATATCAATTTCATGATTTATTAGAGAAAACTTCATTTCCTAACTTAGGGTTCATAAACCTGTGAAACCTCCATCCTAAATCATGATCTCTAGCATGAAATCTTGTAATAATCGAAGGTGTAATCATATTAGGATGATAAGAAGCTTATACAAATAAAGATTCTTGCAAAAACTCCCAACAGCCATCTTCGACCGAGCTCTCAAGTCCTAAAACGAAGAATGAAATGTCCAAGTCGAAATGAGACTTTTTAATGATCTGCCCAGCGGTTTTGGCAAATGCGAGTCCCTTCCTCGCAAATGCGAAATTCGCAATTGTGGACTCCTTGTCGCAAAAGCGAAAATGCCCAGACCCACGCCGCAATTGTGGAATTGACCTCGCAATTGCTGACTTGCCCAGGTCCGGCTCTTTGTCTCAATTGGGGAACCAATCCTCGCAAAAGCGCACCTCGCAATTGCGATGACATCAGAAACTAGAAATCAGCCAACTCTACAAACTTCGACCCAACACCAAAAATTCATTTGAGACCAACACAAACCAAATATGTAAACCACTCCTAAAACATGAATCGGACTTTCTCGCGCACTAAGAATACTCATACGAGATCATCTTGACCCACTGTTGACTATGGTCAACTCCAATTCTTTTAATTAACTAAAATCTCAATCAAGAGTCCAAAATACACCCGAGTCCCTCAAAAACCGAACTAATGAATTGACTAAGTCATAAATGACATTGTGAACCTAATGAAATCGATGAAACTTTGAAAAAGACTCAATTTCCCTCGATGTTTACTTTAGTCAACTAAAACTCATTTCTTAACTTAAGAAATTCCCAAAATCCATACTCACCCAAATCTAACCCGAATCACTCGGAACTCGTTCGAACCATTCACCAAAGTCAAAAATCACGTTCCTGAGCTAACCGAACCAAATGCATTTGATTTAGAGCGCGTCTTCCCAAAAGTCAACTTCTAGTCAAACTCTTCAAACTTGAAACTTTCAAAACTCAAAACTTAGATTTTCTTCCGTTATTTTCATTTGATTTCCTCGGAAATCGCGCCACCCATCCCCGCACATCAAATACATAAAAAAAAGTTAGAGGAAAAGACATTTACGAGAAAACAAGAAAAATACCCAAAACATTCTAACGAGTCGTTACAGACGGTTCCCTCTCTGCCTTTCTAGAAGGCTTCTTATCTTTTCTTGCCCTTGCTGTGAAATAGTCTTCAAAAAAGAGAAAATTTATAGACATTAACGAAAGGCTAACATGTTTCTTTTAGAGAAGGAAAGTTGTCCAATTTTATCCAAGTTATAGTACTTGACAATCTCTCACAGCCATGTTGAAGTATATTGATTGATCAGTAGTGGCGGATTCAGGATTTTGAGAAGGGGTTCAACATTTTAAAGAAGTAAACATTAAAAAAATTCATCAAAGGGGTTTATCAAGAAAATTAAAATCTAACTGTAAATTAAACTATCGTTAAAACTCACACTAATAATATGTTAGATCAAAACTAATATGGCGTTACGTTGTTTTGAAGTATCTTTTTTTTTTAAAAGAAAAAAATACTAGCGCAAAAGGATTTAAAGGAAAAAAAGGCAAAAAAATCATATTATAATAAACAATAAATAAACTAAAGATGTTTGCAAAAATAACTAATATGTAGTAACTAATAAAGAAAAAATCCTAGTTAGAAGTATAAAAACAATATAAAAATTAACACGGGTTGGAACTCTTTGTGTCTATGCAGCTATATGTAAAGTTGTAAACATGAGGGGTTGAAATTGGCGTGGGATGGGTACTCCATTCAAAGTGGTAAAAAGAAAATTGATTGGACTATGCGGGTTCGAGAACTTACGACTGTTAGGTGAAACTCAACCACTGAACTAAGCTATTGAATTGTTACAAGGAGGTTCATTTTATAAGATTTATACTATAAACACAGATTTGACCTTATACATACCGTGCGATTTTCCGGCGATTTTATAAGATTTATGTTTCTTCGTTAATAAACCAGTAAGTGTCAATGGAGAACATTAAGCAGAAGCCATCAGCTTTCACCTGAGAGAGTTTACAAGTATACTGAAGGATCTCTCAAATTGGATACGAACCCTGCAAACCTGTTGTACCATGCCATGAGGGCCTGTTTCAAATCATATAAAGATTTTTTCAACAAGCAAACATAATCCGGATAGGTAGGATCTCGGAAATCCAACGGCTGGTGCATGTAAATTGTTTCCTGTAGGTGACCATGTAAAAATGCATTCTTGACATTCAACTGATGTATGGTCCATAATATTGACAAAGCCAAACTCAGAATAGTCCTGATAGTGGTTGGCTTAACTATCGAACTGAATATTTCACCGCAATCCACGCCAAAATGCATTCTTGACATCCAACTGATGTATGGTCCATGACTTTGACAAGGCCAGACTCAAAATAGTCCTGACAATGGTTGGCTTACTAACTCTTTTGTCATTACAAGTGTCCTTGTAACATAGCTTTCTATATGTGTCATCACCCACTTATTTAGATGCTTTCATTACAATCCCACACTTAATTAATTACACACATAATTAATTATTGATCTCAAATAACTTAAATAATAATTATTTTTAATACAATTTATATACTCATTATATTGATCATGTGATACGACACAATTCAGTAGCCTCCTTTGGCATACACACTCAAATCATTGTCGACACACTTTTAAAATCTTAAATTATTTCGGGACTTCATCCTTTTATCCCCCAAGCTCTGATTTGCATACGTTAATACGACAAAATCCTCCAAGGCCCTAGTCTACTTGCATACGTCCAGCTGTTCAAATCACCTCTCAAAAGTACGGGGTGTTACAATCATGAACTTCATTGGTTGGGCCGATGAGTTTCAAATACCAAATTCTTATGGAAAAATAGCCGGTATATATCTTTTATATGTTACTTTCTCCGTTCATTTTTACTTGTCCACTATGGCTTTTGCACACCCCTTAAGAAATAATAAATGAAGTGCATCATTTATCATGATATTCTTATTAATTGATGCATAGTTTTAATGGACTTGAAAAATGATTTGAAATGAGTAATTAATGCTATGGGTAAATATGAAAAAGAAATTATTTTTCTCTTGATATGCTAAATTTGATAGGTAAAAGTGAACTAAAGGGAGTAAATGACTGACAAAATTGTGCTCTATATTACAGGTCTAACAAGATTGCCATCCCAAATATCCATTGTACTGCTGTCTTGCACCCTTGATTATACAACTTCAGTATTAATGTAGGTAGTCTATTATCCTTCAAGCCAAGTTACAATAAAGTGAATAGAAGGAACTGAATGTGCCTCATGTTTAGCACTATTATAAAAATGAAGTCACTTTAAATTCAAATTTAATATTTGTTTTCACATCTGTATGCTGAATGGTCTAGGGATCATATTTACTAAATTGAGTTTCTTAAGTGTGAAACGCTAATCTTGTCATAGTCATGTTCCGTTGATTCAACTACAATTGTAAAGTTTCAACGAACCGTAAAAAATTATTTATACTCGGTTGTTACACCTATCCAATAAAATATACTACTAATACATATCTTCACATACATTGTTATCAATAAAATAGTTAATCACTACACATTTTCAATTTAATTTGTTATTTAACCACTATAAGTTAGTATTTTTTTGTAAATACCTGATATGGATAAGTTTCTACCCTTAAGTATCGTCCTTATAATTATTACGGTTTAACATTGAGATTAAATGTTTCATTCAGTTTTTGATCAGTTTGTCTACTCCATCCGGTCCCTTTTACTTGTTATATTTGACTTTTGCACCTCCCTTAAAAATTATCAATTAAGAATAAATTTTGATTAAATTATCTTTATTTATATTTTGATGTCAATTTATTATTTCCTCCGTTCCTAAATAAATTGTGTTTTAGACTTTTCATTTTGTTTCAAAATAAGTGATGTTTTAGAATTTTAAGAAGAAATTGAACGAGTAATTTTAATAATCATGACAATTAAAAAGAATCGGAGAGAGTAAATCATTATCCTAATTCAGAAGGAGGCAGGAACATTAAACGAGCTTATTACTAAGTACCCATGCATTTCCGAGTAGTTTTTCAGCTTCCATCCTTAAATTGACCATTGATAACCATGTAATTAATAACTTACGCTAGTCCATCGAACATTAGTTCAAGAGCTCTTCGCCTCCTAGTTTCTCGAATTTGCTAGACTCTCTATATATATAACAAGGCTAGCTACTTGTTCACACATGGCTTGCCAAGTGTGGTTAATCGGCTGACGTGGTTTGCAGGCTATTGCGTCAGTCCGGGGTTTACCCTGTGCGCACTGGAGAGAGTAGCAGCTGCGGGTTCCTTCGTCAACAAAAAAAAAAGGCTAGCTACTTGTTTGTGATCAAGTATTATTAGCAAAACTAAGTGAAAATTAGCAAAAATGGGCGGCAGTGAAAAGAGTTCCACAAAAAGAAAGTTTGGGAATAATAAGGAGCAGCAGATGATAGTGACAGAGACATCAGAGGAAGTAGATTGGTGTGCCATAACAATTGTAGCATTGGGTGGATGGTTATTGTATAAGCTTTTTGGAGGTTCATCAAAGGAAAAAAAAAAAGCAACAAGAAAATGATGAAAGCTCCAGGAAGAGATAATTATATTTATAGGGATGACTTTGAGCGTGATCCTGCTAGCTATTTTCGCAGCCATCGTGATTAAACTACTAGAGACCATGTAATAAATTAAAAGGACTTATGTGATGTAAATGAAGTGGTTAATTTCTTTGATATTACTCGTATCTATAGTAGTACTTCACTTCTTGGATTGTTGATTTGGCCATTATGACGTGGAATGTTATGGAATATATATATACTCTATCCGTTTCAAAATATTTGTCATTTTATTTATCCAAGATAAAATTAAATAGTTTTTTTCATTTTATCCTTGTATTAATTACATCAATTGACTTATTTTGTGAGTTCACATATCAATATTTAAGAGATTTCATTATTAGTAGAGTAAATATTTATTGAGGAGAGAGAACATATGAAATATATTAATGGAGTAAAATAGTCAAATGTTACCCTTATAAATGCATACTTAATGAGTGGAAATGAAAAATGCGATCCGTTTACTTTTACTTACTTTTGATTTTGCACGTCTCTTAAAATTTAATAAATAAAGTGCATATTTTATCAAAATGCCCATATTAAATGGTGTATAATCTTAACGAGACTTGAAAATTGATTTGAATGAGTGATTAGGTTCAAAGAGTCTTTATAGAAGAGCTTGTACTCATTGGGGGTTGGTTGGAGTGTTGGTTGACATTGGTGTTGACATTGGAGAGGTGTCCATCGGTGAATATTGAAGAGAAAGTTTTGGAAATTTAGGATTTGAGATTGAGAATGGAGTTTGAAATGGTGATGATTCCATCGGGTAAGAGGATGTATACCCAATGTGATTTCCCTTTTTTTTATGGGAAAATTCAAAATGATAAAATGATAGCAAATGAGAGGAATATTTATATACATGGCTAACCTTTCTTATCAACAAAAATCCCTTAGTTTTAGGTGTTTCATTTTTACAAATAACTTACACCTAAAATAGTGGGATAAAACAAATAAACATCACGATAAGGATAAACTTTAAACTCATCATTTTAGCTTTTGAAATTCCTGCAAACAAGGCATATAATAGGGAGAGAGATATGATGATTCAATGATCAGATAAGTACAATATCCCTACACATATCACATTATGAAAATTTCAACTTCAATGTTGGCAACATTTTGGACGACACACGTATTTTGATCCCCCAAGAACTTTTTGTTTTAGCAATAAATCAAGACATGTTTTATATGTATTTTATGAGTTTGACCACTAGACCAATGTAACATTTTTCCATCGTGTCCTTGATCTAATCACATAACACATACAAAGGAATTTTCCATGTCAACAATAAGAATACTTATTTAGTATTCTCAAAATTCTTTTAAAGCACACGATACTCCTATATAATAGGAATGATATATTTTCAAGGGCTTTGCCCATTTTGCACAGTTACCAAATATTTGTATAGGCTTTGCCTTAATTTGATACTCTTTTTTTATGATATACATGTATTTATATATTATCACAGAGAACAGTATCACGTTGGAATTACATTCTTATTGAAGGATCATGTTTGTGTGACCAAAAGTTATGCACCATACAACAACAATAATAATTCAATGATATTACATAGGTAAATGTCACCCGAAATGTTAGACAACGTTTCAGTCGACATTCACCAACAATGCCTTTTTAGAGATTACAAAGACCAAGAGATTTATTCAAACTAGAAAATCTCTCATGGTACAAAGCTTTTGTAAAAATATCAGCTAGTTGATGAAGAGTGTTAACCTGTTCAATTTTAACTAGTTATTTTTCAACTAAATCTCTTAAAAAGTGATGTATAATATCAATATATTTTGTACGTGAGTGATGAATTGGATTTTTGAAAATATTTATTGACCTCAAATTATCACAGTAGAAAATCAAAATGTTGCTAATAAATCCATAATCGTCTAACATGTGTCTTAGCCATATTAATTGAGACCAGCAACTTCCAGTTGCTACATATTTAGATTCAGCAGTTGAAAGTGAGACAGAGTTTTGTTTATGACTATACCATGAAACAAGGTTATTGCCAAGATAAAAACAGCCTCCACTTGTATTTTTTCTATCATCCACAACTCCAGCCCAATCCGAATCACTAAATCCTATTAAGTTAGGATTAGTGTCTTTGAAATACCAAATTCTCAACTCACATATGTCAGCAACATATTTAATAATACGCTTCAGGACACTTAAGTGGGACATTTTGGGACAGGCTTTAAAACGTGCACAAACATAAACACTAAACATAATATCTGGGTGACAAGCAGTAAGATAAAGAAGGCTACCTATCATAGATCGATATAATGTTGGGTCGACATTTTCACCAACATTATCCTTACATACCTTCTGCGATGAACCCATTGACGTCTTAATTTGTTTAGCGTTCTCCAAACCAAATCTCTTAACTAGATTCTTGGCATATTTACTCTGTGAGATGAAAATTCCATCATCACTTTGCTTTATCTACAAACCTAAGAAAAAAGTTAATAACCCTATCATGCTCATTTCAAATGTTGATGACATAACTTCAACAAATGAATTTAGGTATGACTGTGAGGTCGACTAAAAAACTATGTCATCCACATAGATTTGAGCAATTATAATATCTACACCGTGTCGTTTAATAAATAAAGTACGATCAGCTTCGCCACGGTTAAAACCAAATTCAAGAAGAAAGTTAATTAAACGACCATACCATGCACGTGGGGCTTGTTTCAACCCATACAAAGCCTTTTTGAACTTGTACACATAGTGTGGATAGTAAGAATTTTCAAATCCTTTTGGTTGTTCAACATAGACTTCCTTATCTAGATAACCATTTAAGAATGCACCTTTCACATCCATTTGGTGTAAAGTAATTTTCAGACAACAAACAATGGCAAGTAAAAGTCTAATTGACTCAATTCTAGCCACATGTGTGAGGTTTCATCATAATCGATTCCTTCAACCTGAGTATAGCCTCGTGCAACTAGACGAGCTTTGTTTCTAACAATTGTTCACTATTCATCTAATTTATTTTTAAAAATTCACTTAGTTCCAATTACATTTGTATTATTTGGACGTGGAACTAAGTCCAGACTTCATTTCGAGAGAATTGTTCAAGCTCTTCTTGCATTGCTTGAATCCAAAATTATCTTTGAGTGCTTCTAAAATAATTTTTGGTTCTAAAGTAGATATAAAATAAGAAAGACTAACCTCTTGGTATATGGTAGACATACACACATACCTTATCATTTCTCTATAGTTTAGTGGTTATTTCCCTCTTGTTTTAATTCCTTCAAAAACTCCCCCTATCACTTGGCTCGTTGGATGATTCTTCTTAATCCTTGATGAGGGGTCCCTACGAACTTGGTGTAACAATTCAGCACTTGACTCCCCATCTGTGGCCTTTGTGGTCTCTATTGCTGTTTCAGATGTTTCTTCAGGTGTGGCAACATTTGATTCTTTTGCAACATTTGGACTTTCCATTATTTATAATGTTATTTTCAATAGTTTTTTCTGAAACATCAGAAAGATCTTCAAAGATAACATTTACAGGCTCTTGTACAATTCTGGATCTCAGATTGCACACTCGATAAGCATGACTATTTTGTGAATAGCCAACAAAAATTCATTTGTCACTCTTAGAGTCAAATTTTTCCAAATAATCCCTGTCATTTAAAATATAACAAATACACCCAGAAATATGAAAGTAACGCAAATTTGGTTTCTTTCCATTTATAATCTCATAGAGTGTCATATTTGTTCCTAGCTTTAGATAGACTCTATTAGCTATGTGATTAACAGTATTTAAGGCTTCTGTCCAAAAATATTTTGACAAATATTTAGAACTAAGCATTACTCTAGCCATTTCTTGCAATGTCCTATTCTTCCGTTCTGCAACCCCATTATGTTGCGGAGTTTTAGGGGCAGAAAACTCATGAAAAATTCTCTGTTTCACAAAAGTTTGTGAATGAACTATTTTCAAATTCTTTTCCATAGTCGGATCTAATCCGAAAAATAGGAGAATAGAACAAATTTCTAATTCTAGAGTGTAAGATTTTAAACATGTCAAATGTTTGTGATTTTTCTTTCAAAAAATATATCCAAGAATATCTAGAAAAATCATCTACTATCACAAAGGAATACCCCATGCCTCCTAGACTGTCTACTTCAATTGGACCCATTAAATCCATATGTAGCAATTGAAAGAAGCGAGATGTACCCGAATGTTGTCCGTCATGTTGGACAACATTATGAGAGACACGAGTTTGCTTACCTTTCAAACAATCTTCATAGATAGTTTTACTTTTATGGCTAAGTTTGGGTATGCCTCTAACAGCTTCATATGAGACCAATTTTTCTAAATTGCGGTAGTTGACATACCCCAACTTTTGATGTCATAGTGTTGTGTCATTCATCCGGTACAAGTTGAGTGTTAGTTAATGATTCACCAAGCACTTGACATTCATTTGAGATGTCAATCAACTTTTCAAAATAAGATTTAATATCATCTGCTTCTTCCATCCTTAAACATTCATATTTACTCATGACCATGCGTAGCTTTGTTCGTCGAACACTTGAGCTCCATTCACAATGAATTTGTAAAGTATCACATGCGTCCTTGGCCGTGGGGCAGTTTTGAATGAGTTTGAACATGTAAAGATCAACTCATCCAAAAATTGCATTTAAGGCCTTTTCGTTAAAGTTAGCATTATTGGTTTCTTTTGTAGTCTATTCGGATTCAGGTTTAGCAATAATTCACCTTCTTCATCCGATGGAAACATTGGAACAACATACTCATTGGTTATAGATCTCCATGCACGAATATCAATATATTAGATATGCGAACGTAGGCGAATCTTTCAATAGACATAATTTAATCCATCTAAAATAGAAAGTCTACCAATAGTGGATTTGCCGGATCCATAACTTATGACAACAGGAACGATCACTTATTGTGTTAAGTGTCGGCTCTGATACCATTTGTAAGGGTGTCAAAAACTACGGAAAGTAAAAACAAGAGATGAAATAAATTGAATGCCAATTCTGTTTTCGAATGTCGATAATTATGTCGTCCGACACCAGTAACAACACTTAGCAAAACAGAAACTTTAAAGAGTAAATACAGCGGAATTTAAAGAACACAAAGGTTTAAATTTTTTATAATTTATATAGATTATATAACTTATGATGGTCAATGACCAGATGTATTATATATATATATATATATATATATATATATATATATTATATACAGAAATACGAATTCCTTTCTTTACAGATTTACAATATAAAATGGAAAGGAATTAAAAGTTGAAGTCGCAGATGACTTCTGCCTGAAAAATCTAACTAAGTAGACATAGACAACCTCTCATTACAATCGCTCCATACAAAACTAATCTAGAATCTAAACAACAATTGTAATGTTAGACAGAATGTTGTCGACACGCTCAAGCAACACTTGTGATCCAAATTTCTGAGATGAAATCCCGAGAGCTCTCTTGGTATTTTTGCAATCTGATTCTGGATATCGATACACTGTTGTGGTGTCTCTATTTCTAGTAAAGAGTTCCCTTGAAAGGCTCATCGATCGGTTGTGGAAGTTGGGGAAAAGATGGGCAGCTTGTAGTAGATGATTAAGGAGTGAAAATCTCAATAATTTTGACTTGTTCCTTACTCGACTTCTTCCCCAAGCTTTGACTCTTTCTCCCACGTTTTACACAACTCCAATTCACCACGCCTAAGTCATTTTTACATCACAGTAAAATATTACTGCTTAACGTGAAGTAAGACAAAACTGTTTTTCGAAGATGTTGGTCCGAATGTTATGACATTTGTCCCAACATTTTTATGCATTCAAATCAGTACTTCAGAAGATATGTTGGGTCAAATGTCACAACACCAAACCCAACATTAACAAGTAAAAATATATTTATGAAATTTTAGACAGAGCCAACATGGTTGAAGCTAATCCCATGCGCACGCCCCTTAAGATTTAATAAATGAAGTGCACATTTTTACCATAATATCCATATTAAATGTTTTATAATCTTAATGAGACTTGAAAATTGATTTGAATGAGCGATTAATGCTATGGGTAAAACAGAAAAAGTAAATTATTTTTCTCTTGAAAGCTTAATTTGATAATTATTTTTAAAATAGTGGACTAATAAAAATGAACGGAGGGAATATATTGGGGTTGTTAGATCCAGTAACTTGTCTCTTGTGTTTTGACCTTATTCATTCGTTTCTTAGTTTATGTTTTTCTCTTAACATTGATTCTGATCTCAATATCTTGTTTAGCAAAAATAGTTACTCCTATATTGTTTTAGATATACTTCCAAAATTATACTCTCCCACATTAATTTATGTGAATGTGTTTGATTTGACACAAAATTTTTAAAAAAGTAGAACGTATAATTTTAAACATGTCATAATATTTGTATGACTATAAAATAAATTTCATTAATGATAAAATTAAAAATTTAGATTAAATTATTTCTAAAACTGAGAATATGGTCCAATTCTTTTTAAAATTAATTAAAAAGAAATAATTCACATAATTTGAATTGATTAAGTACAATATTACTTAAAGACAATGAACAAGAAAATGGTTATAAAGATTAAGTATAAAGATTACCTTGATTAGGTACAATCACAAAAACATTACCTTTCTACAACTATGTTATAAAGATTTTAATGATAGAGATCAAGTTTCTAATCAAGGAATTTCATTGAAGTTTAGTGATTAATATTAGTGATATCTCTTGATTGATATTAGGATATCCTGATTGATCTTTCATATCTTAGCATCTCTTAGTATTTCAATCAGTAATTTAGTTTTTATTATGATTAGGAGAAGATCACAATTCTTTATTAGTTATTTCTTTCTTTATTTGTTGTTGCTCTTTTGTATAAATACACATTCATATTAATGAAATCATACACTTCTCTCCAGTAGTAAAGTTCTTTATGGTATCAGAACCCTAAAAGCTTCACAACATTTTTTTCCTGCGCGTTTGTGTTTTCTCGCTGCTGACAACAATGGATCCAACTAATTCCTCCACTGAGAACACCTCAACCACTCTTTCTCCTGTATCTGCCTCCCAAATAACACAACTCATACCAAATTCTCACCATGAATAACAATGAACAGTTGATCAATATCAACGTTGTTGCTCAAGCACCTCCAAAGCTCAACAATACAAACTACCAGTCATGGAAATACCAGTGGAAAACCATCCTCACTGCATATGGTTTTCTCCACTTTATTGAACAACCACCAAGTTCAACAAGCATACCTTTTCATCAACGGTAAGACCATTTCATTCGGAATGTCATCGTCGCTTCTCTATCTCCTGATAGTGTTCCCTTTGTCATTGATGCTAAGTCTTCCTATGCTCTCTAGTAATCTGGAAGCAACCTATGAGAAGACATCACGTGCTTGTATCATGAGTCTTAGAGAGTCTCTAAGCAACATGAAAAGGGGTAACCTCCCTATTACTTCATACATGCAGAAGATCAAACAAATCTGCAGTACTTTAGCCTCGGCAGACATTCAAATTTCCACAGATGAGCTCTTTCTTCATGCTCTCCATGGACTTCCAGCAGAATATGACACAATCACTGCAACTCTGCGTGCCCGAAAAACTCCAGTGACATTCGAAGAGCTTCATGAGAAGCTCCTTGATTTTGAGCAGAATCTCGTTCCCTCATCTTCCTCTACCACGGTTCCAATTACAGAAAATTTTGCTGATAAACCATCACCTCACAACAACCGTTCTCGACCCAATTATGCTCGCGTCAAGGAAACAACTCCAATCCTACAGATAGATTTGCTGCTAATAGTTCTCCACTTGCTGGTCAAAACAACCACAAGAATCACCATCGTGTTACTTGCCAACTTTGTGATAAGCATGGTCATCGACGTCTCGGTCATATGTCCTCACCCACTCTTCATCAAGTTTTCAAGCTTTTAGCTATTTCATCCTCTTTAGAAAAATCTTTCTTTTGCAATTCCTGTAAATGCAGTAAAATGCATAAGTTTCCCTTCTACAACTGTACAATAAAGAGCAGTGCTCCTTTGGAATACATTTATTCGGATGTTTGGGGTCCTTCGCAATAAATTTCAATAGTTAGTTTTCACTTATTATTTAATATTTGTTGATCATTATACGAAATATATCTGGTTCTTTCCCATAAAATGAAAATCTGCTGTATCCATTATATTTCCCAAATTAAAAAAATTATAGAAAAGTTCTTTCAAAAGCCCATCATCTCCTTGGTGAATTCATCCATCTTCGGTCCCTCTTTGAAGACAATGGGATTTCTCACATTCTCACTTCTTCACATACTCCTGAACACAATGCAATTGCCGAATGTCGCCATTGTCGTATTGTTGAAACATGTATCACCCTATAGTATAATGTTAGTCTTCCTCTGAAATTTTGGTCCTATGCTAATACTATCGCAGCCTACTTGATTAATCGCTTACCCACCAAAGTTTTGGAGAATCGGTTCCCTATATTCGACTATATGGAAAACTATTAAACTATACCAAGCTTCGAGTCTTTGGTTGTTTGTGTTACCTATGGTTAAGGCCTTATAATAAAAATAAATTGCAACCTCATTTCAGGACATGTATCTTTCTTTGCTACTCACCGAATCAAAGTGCTTATCTTTGTTTTGATCCTATAAAGTCTAGGTTGTATATCTCCAGGCACGTGGACTTTGTGGAGCATAATTTTCCATACTCATCTAAGGAAATTAAGTCTAATCGACCTGAGTCTAACGTTGTTGATATATGAGTTCCCTCTCATTATATCATTCTTTTTACATTAAGTCCATCTGGTAACTCATCTCAGGTTACACCTATATCAGATTCAGGAAGTACCTCTCATGAGGCTGCCATCAATAATCGCTCTTCATCAGACGAGCATGCGAACTCCATCGCATCTTTTTTAGGTATGTTTTCTGCCACTTATTCTACATCTGATTCCTCATCCTCTTTATCAATACAAACACCTTCCACTTCCTTCCTTCATTCTTCTGCCCCTATTGCAAATCATCCCATGATTACCCGTTCCAAAAATAATATTAGTATGCCAATTCAAAGATTTTGTCTCAATGTTACTCTATATTCTAAAGCCAAATCATTCACTACTGCACAACCTTCTAAATTGCAAGTCACTTCCTCAAATACCAAAACCAAAACCTTACCTAAGCCCAAACCCACCAAGTCATATGTTTCTTCAAGTTCAATATGTTGAGCCTAGGAGTGTTATCCAAGCATTAAAATATCCTAAATGGTGTGATGCCATGAATGAGGAATTATCGGCTCTTAAGGGTCAAAGTACATGGTCTCTTGTACCATCAAATCCTCAAGCCAAACCCGTCGTGTCTAAGTGGGTTTTTCATGTTAAATACAATTCTGATGGAAATATTAGATGCTATAAAGATTGACTTGTTGCTAAAGGTTTCTTGCAGTGTTCAGGTGTTGATTATGGTGAAACATATTCTCTGGTAGCAAAGCATACCACAGTGCGTGTTATTCTCTCACTGGGTTTTTTCATTTGATTTGCCACTTCCTCAATTATATGTTAACAACGCTTTCTTGCACGAGACTCTAACTGAAGAAGTTCATATGTCTCAACCTCGTAGTTTTGTGAATGAGACATATCCCACTCATGTGTGTCGGCTTCACAAAGAAATTTATGGGCTTAAACAGGCTCCGCGAGCATGGTATGAGGAACTCAAATCCTATCTTATTTCATATGGATTTTTCCACTCTCAGTCGGATCACTGCTTATTTATATATGCCAAATATGGAGTTATGCTCTACCTCATTGTCTATGTTGATGATTTAACTATCACGGGGAATTATCAGAAGTCGGTGGAAGACTTTATTGGGCGTCTTGCTAATCGTTTCTATATTAAAGATCTTGGTAATTTGCATTTCTTCTTGGGTGTTGAAGTTATTCGCTCACCTTTTGCCATTTTCTTGAGTCAGTAGAAATATATTTATGAGATTTTAGACAGAGCCAACATGATTGAAGCTAATCCCATACGCACGCCAATGGCAAGTGAATCTTGTCCCATAAGTAGTGATGACTCTTTACTTGAGGATCCTAAAGAATATCAGGCCATAGTTGGAAGTTTACAATATGTTCACCTTACCAGATCAGATGTTGCCTTTGTTCTAAGCAAATTGTCTCAGTTTACTAGTGCTCCAACGACTACACATTGGGCTATGGTCAAACGAGTTCTTCGCTATCTTGCTGACACATCTACTAATTGTTTGTTTCTTCGCAAAGGCAAGTCGCTAAATCTGCACGCCTTCTCCGACTCATACTGGACATGTAATTGTGAAGATTGCTCCTCTACGACAACATACATTGTGTTTTTAGGCTCCAATCTAATCTCATGGAGTTCTAAGAAGTAAAGAGTTGTTGGACGCTCGTCCACAGAAGTTGAATATCGCGTTATTGCTTCAGCTACTGCTGAAATTTGTTGGGTCCATAATTTGCTTCAGGAGTTATCACTCTTTCTCAAGAAACTGCCAGTTATCTATTGCGACAATCTTGGCGGGACCTATGTGTATGCTAAACCAGATTTTTATTAAAAAATGAAGCACATCAAGATTGACTATCATTTTATTTGAAAATCTCTATCAACAAGGCCTCCTGCGTGTTTCTCGCGTTTCATTCCGAGACCAGCTGGCTGATCTTCTTACCAAGCCGCTTCCAAAAGCTCCATTTGAAGCACTATGGTCCAAGATTGGTATATCGGATCGATCTACCATCTTCCGGGGCATATTAGCGATATCTCTTGATTGATATTAGGATATCTTTGTAGTTGGCGACAAGAGCTTCTTATGAGCTTGAATGTCATCTTTACCTTAAAGCTGCTTAAGACAAACTTGGATTTGAAAAAAAATCTTTCCCTTATTAGCCTTTTTCTTAGTAAAGGTACAAGTGTACTCTTTTTTCTTTAGTAAAGGCGGATGTTGACAAAAATTCTTTTTTTTTTCGAACAGTCTCAACGTCCTCGTTGAGAGTCGCTTTGCGAGACGTCTAGTAGTCTCTGACCATATCTTAGTACCTCTTAGTATGTCAATCAGTGATTTAGCTTCTATTATATTTAGGAGAAGATCACAATTCTTTATTAGTTGATTCTTTCCTTATTTGATGTTGCTCTCTTGTATAAATACACATTTATATTAATGAAATCATACACTTGTCTCCCGCAGTAAAGTTCTTTAATTAACAGGTTGCAATTTCAGCTTTTAAGCTAACATCCATTGTATAAGCAATTTTATTAAGACAAACCTTGTTGGAGAAGAATAAAAAGTTCAATGAAGATAAAAAAGTGAAAGGAAACACATTACGTTACATTTCGCAAATTCGTAATCAAAGATGTCAAACATAACCATAGAATTACACTTTCTTTGCACTTATGTACAAGGTGATACTACTAGCTCTCTTTACACATTGAAAAAGAAAAAGAAACTAAGAGCAATTTCTTATTTTCACACAATCCAAAATCCAGATGTTCACACGGACATGTTAAACTAATTATATTACAGCAGAAGTATTATTATGAAAATAACCATTTTTTTTCCTTATGCAGCAAAGCATCCGAGATGGCTAGGATATAAAGAATCAAGATTTAGATCAAGCTCATTCGTCCGTGCCTCTACATCTCCACCTTGGTAATAATTACCTCTGCACTCAATTAGCAACCACAAATTGATAAAATCTCCCAAATAGCACTCTTTCAATCAACCAAATATTATCAATCTACTCTCTTTGACCGGTACAGTTAATGTCATGTGACCAGGAGGTCACGGGTTCAAGCCATGAAAATGACCTCTTGCAGAAATGCAAGATAAGGCTGTATACAATAGACTCTTGTGGTCGGCCCTTCCCCGAATCCCACGCATAGCGGGAGCTTAGTGCACCAAGCTGCCCTTACTCTCTTTGACTAAGTTTTGAAAAGCATTGCCAATAATAAGTGGGATAAAAGAGGAGTGTTGCATTAAGTTGATGACAGCTTAAACATAGTCTAATTATGATAAATCCAAGTAGAATGTCCAACATTTTTTTAAAGGAAAACCAATGTCATTCAACAAAAGATTTATAATTGTTGTGTTTTGATCAGCTCATGTGCAACTCAATTAGTATATCAGATATCTAGTATTTTGTGTACGCATAAATAATGGGTAACTTTGTTCAATAAAATTTAGATAGATGAAAAGATATCACCTACTATTTTTAATTTCTTCTAAAATTTGAATCCTAGTCTCTCAGGGCCATTTCAATTTCATTGACTATCAGGCATCACAATTGGGTGCCAATATGATATTCAAATTTCAACCGACAATGCGACACACCTAACAACTTCTATGTACATCTTAGTTTCAAACATGTTTGGATCACCTATATGACACCTCACTTGTGCTTTTCCATTTAAATTCATCAAAAGTAAGTATTACACAAAATGAAAATAAACTGTACTAGAGTAAATCAATAAAATAAGTACTAGAAGAAAAAAAGAATAAAGAAACTAAATGGTACAAGAAGAATAAAAAGTACTATTAGAAGATAAAAAGTATGATACTTATAGTTTCAAAATCAAGAATGAAAGGGTTGTCAATTTTTTTGTTCATTTATTTAATTATTTTATCAGACAGTAATAAATACCCGATGTTTAGGCGTGGAATTCGTTGTGGAAAGAGGAAAGATGTCGAAGTAGGGACATGATTTTGCTGTTGCCATTCAGCCTGTTGTTCTATTGTCTTCTGCTTATCCTTTATCTGTGAACAAACAATGCAAATAAAATCAGCCTAATTTAGAGATAATGAAGTGGAAAATGTAAAATGCTCATCATTTAATTGTCACTTCATGGAGAAATTTACATAAAATAACAAGAAGCAATTTCACCTTCTGTGTTAACATGTTATTTTCCTCTTGTATTGCCTTTTCCTGTGAAAGAGCAAAACTCAAAATTGTACTTAAGACATCAATGATGATTGCCATTTTCTACCTGTGTTGCTTGGAGTATCTCCAAAAATATTACTGTGCATTCGTGTCGGATTCTCCAAAAAAGCATTATTTTTGGATGATCCGACACATATTCATCGATATTTTTAAAAATTCCGAGCAACATAATTTGCTACAAGCTATTTTTCTGCAAACAACAAATGTGAAGTTCCCACGAGGAACCAAACCTTCTTATGCAGCTCAGAGATAGACTCACGCATGAGCTGATTCTGCAAGAGATAGAACACAAGTAGAAGTTGCATTTTAGTGAAAGCCAAAAATTAGACTGGAGAAAGAAGGGTTAATTTCAGGTATAGCCACAAAATTTTATTCACTAAAACAATATAATCATCTAATTATTTTTCCACATTAAAGTAATTGAACATTTTCTACTATAATAATAAAGTCACAGAACTTTACCTAGCTAACATAATAAAAAAAAGGGCAGTCCGGTGCACACACTAGTAGAAAATCACTATTTTTCGACTGAATTTCCCACTGAAAAATGTTTTAGTGATTATTCCCACTGAATGTCGGTGGAAAAAATTAAATACTAGTGTAAACACACGAAAAAATTTAAAAAATTTCCAGTGTTTCAATTAGAACTTGTTTCTCACCATGCGTTTCCCAGTGATTTCGCAGTGAGCTGGTTCGGTTGAAATGAAAGAAAATCATGTTTTATAGCACAAATTTTTCACTGAGTATCGATGAAAAAACTCTTTATTTCTAATAGTGATAATTTAAGCATTCTGTGTTAGCTGAGTACCGGGAGAAGGGGATTTACACAATGTAACAATAGGTAGATTTTGTCGTTATATTGGGTAAAGAGTTGAGTGACATTATTATTTCAACAAATGGTATAATTCAATTATTTTAATATGACAAAGACTAACTCTGTGACTTTATTGTTATAATGAATAAAGTTCAGATCTCCATACCTTTCTAGATCGAATAAGTTTAAGAGAGGTATCAAGCTGTTGTTCCAAGTTCTGGAGGTCCTTCAAGCTCAATGACTCCAAATCTTCTCCCATGTAATGCCTTGAAAAGTTAAAGGAAAAATGAACAAATTGAATCCTTTTTAAGGTTTACAAAAATATTTATGGAAGAAATATCTCTTTATTACTTGTGATTCCTTTGCAGAAGATCAATCTTAGCCTTGAGTTTTGTATATTCCAATCTCCAATTCTCCTGCATATATATAATTTGACACTAGAAACATCTAGGTAATAGGTAGTATTCAAAGACAAGGAAAAAATAAGCTGATGTTCATACCGTTGATTCGGAATTGCTTGCAAGAAAGCGTCTCTCCGAATACAAACATCTTTCATATCGATCGAGAATCTTTTCCATACTATTGCAAGAAAATGATATACATAACTACTTTTTTCCAAGTAAAATTATCCTTGGAACATATAGCTATGTAAAATACTTGCATTGTAACAAAGGGTACTGAATATAAAAAATGATGTTTTACACACTTTTTTAGTCAACAACAGTTACTTCTCAATCTCAAACAAGTTTATCTTCTCGTTTTTAGTCCTTTAAGAAATTTAGACTACCAGATTTAGAAAACATACTGCATGCATTTCTCAAATAGATACAATTGAACAAGTTGATGTGCCATCAAAATCTCTTATCTTACAATTAGCACTCTGGTCAAATAAGTCCAACTATACTTGAATATTATATATTCATCAAAGTTTTTTTTTTTTTGTGAAACGAAAGCTTTATTGATCACCCAACAAACTATTAGAATCTATCAGCTTATTCTATGAGGCTATGGCATCCCTTTGGTCTCCTATCTACAATAACAAAACAAGTAACATAATCTATCTGTATATCTAGTCTCCTACTGCTTTGGGTATAAGCTATCTATACATGTTCTGCCTGCTCTACACTCTTGCCTTTTCTTCATATGCTTGTCTCTTATATACACTTCCTGTCATAATAACTTTCTTGTTCCACACAGCTTCATTTCTAACCCTTCATATGTGATATATCAGTGCTACTAAGACTGCTGTAATAAGGAGTCTGCAGTTCCTTCCTTTTCTACTTCTGACCATTCTCCTGTCTCCTCCATATGTCCTGCAACTCTGAATTTTGAATTTTAATATGCATCAATTGCAGCATAGTGTCAAGACATTTTATAAAAAACACACATTCAAAAAACAGGTCATGCTTTCTTCCTTGTCTCCACATAATGCACATAGAGCAGTATCCACTAGCCCATTCTTCTCCAATCTTTGTTTTGTTAACAGCCTGTTGTGTGATGTTAACCAGATAATAAAGCAGTGTGGGCACATTCATCTCACTCCATACCCATCTGCTTCCATTCCAAACTTCCATCTCCCCCTTCCTCCAAATATAGCCACTATGTATGGTGTATTTGCCATTAGTTTTCAGTTATCCATCCCCAACATAACCTTGCTTATACCTCTCTTTAATACTACAGATCTTCCTCCAGTACTAACAGTCCATGGGAGGAGAGTATTGCCACCAATCTTGATCTTTTATGTAGACATGGTTCACCCATCTCACCCACAAGTTATCTGCCTTTTGAGCAATATTCCACACATATTTTGTCACTGCTGCTTCATTCCATATTATGCAATCCCTTATCCCCAGTCCCTCCATCTTCCTAGGTATGCAGACAAGATCCCAGGCCACTAAAGGTATTTTCTTAGACAACTCCTGGCCATCCCATAGGAAGCTCCTACACAATGCTATGATTGAACATGCAGGAGAACTGAGTTTATCAACTAAACTCTGCCTGCATATGACATGTTTGTAGAACTCAACGCACTCACTCTTTGTCTAATAGCATTTCACAGTCTACAACATTTATTCTTTTAGAGGAGATAGGAACTCCCGGGAACCTAAATCGCAAAGTACCTAGTTTGTATCCAGTAGCTGCACATATATCTTCAAAGCACTGCTTCTCTATATTAGCACTATAGATATTAGATTTCCCTGCATTGGCCTCCGAGCTTGATGAAGCTGAGAAAGTCTGCAAACCTCTAACATCAGCATTATTGATTGATAGTTGCCTTAGCAAAAAAACAACATATCATCAGCAAAACATAGGTGGTTCAGTCTTATGCTTTTGCATTTGGTATGGAACTCAAACCCTAGTAATTCACCCACCCTATTGAGTACTCTTGTTAGGTACTCCATATATACCACAAATAGCAAAGGAGAGATTGGATTCCCTTGCCTTAGCCCTCCTTCCTTGTATACCCATGTACTCCCCCATTCAGTGCTATCTGGTATTGAGGTGTTGTCAGACATTGCATAACCCAACCTATAAACTTACTGGGGAACTTCAGTGCTTCCATCATCTCCTGTACAAATGCCCACTCTACAGAGTCATAGATCTTCTTTAAATCTATCTTGAGTAAGCAACTCTGTGTGGTATTCTTCCTTTTATACAACCTTACCAGGTCGTGACATATCATTATATTCTGTACTATAGTCCTTCCTTCAACAAAAGCACTTTGATTTGCTGATACAATAGTTGGCAATACTGGCTTAAGTCTGTTGCATAATACCTTGGAGATGACCTTGTACACTGTATTACAACAGGCTATAGGCTTGTAATCCCCCACCCCTTCAGCATGACTACTCTTAGGTATCAAGGTAATGAGGATGTTGTTGATTACTTTGAGCATTTTTCCTGATCTGAAGAAGTCTTTTACTGCCTCTGTGACATCTGGCCCCCACTAGTTCACAACTATCCTTGTAGAATTGGCTTCCATATCCATCAGGGTCTGGTGCTTTGTCCCCATGAATCTCCCATAATTCCTTCTTAACTTCCTCTGCTGATACATGTTGTATAAGTTGGTGCTGATGCCCTTCTTCCACCACAGGCCCTTGTTGTACTAATTCCACACGTACATGTTCTCTGCCATCTGTTTTACTCCCCAGCAGGTATTGATAAAACTCTACAAAGACTTCCATCACCCTTTCAGGTTCTGTTGGCTCTTGGCCCTGAGTATTTTTGATAGTGAATACTTTCTTGGTGTTCCTCCTTGATCTAATCATAGCATGAAAAAAATTGATATTCATATCACCTTGTGTCAGCCACAGTACCTTACTTTTCTTCCTCAAGAATTGATCCCTTGCTTTGTTTAATGTTCCACATTCCTGCTCCAATCTTCTCTCATCATTTATCAGCCTAGCATCAGTAGGATTGGCCTGCAACTTTTCCTGACAATTAAGCAAAGCCTGCATAGCTTGCTCTGCTCTCCTTTCCACATCACTAAAATTTTCTTTATTAAGTCTTCTTAGCACCCCCTGAAATTGTTGTTGGAAATTTGCCTTTGGTGGGGAAGTACGTCCATCCATATTTAATGAATTAAACACTAGTGTTTCGCATGTTGGAAGTTTTGTCTCTTCACACATGCATAATCTACTAAGTGAGTAGATGACCGTAGGGCCAAGAATCGTCAAATTTCTTTGAGAAATGAAAGAGATATTGGTCCACGAAGTAAGGTGTTTGAGGCATGGAAATATGGTGTGGGACAAATCTACCACATCGGTGGGAAAAGGAAGAATTGCTCTCTTTATAAGTCTCTTAATTGGCTAAGGGTTTGGGACCCCAAGGGGTAACCCATGTGTTTAAAGGAGGGAGGACCTAGATGTGTTTGGGTTCAAGGCTAAGCCCACACGCGCGCCGCCGCCGCCCGCCCGTCGGGTCACGGGACTTTCTGATATTATCTCTTGTTTAATATTTACAGTTTGGTCCCTAGAGTTTCTGGAAAGTTGAATTTGGGAACGACGGAAGACATAAAGTTTTTGCCTACCGTTGGAGTTGATTTTTAGGGCGTTAGTGTGCATTAATCAGCCATTACTTGGCTGATTAACTCCTCCATAATCAGCCCTCCTTCAATGACCCCATTAACAGCCCTCCTAATGGCTATTAACAGCCATATTTTGGCAGTTGAGGAGTCCCTCCCTCATGCTATATATTGATGCTTTTTGGCTCAATTGTTGGTGACGAAAAATATACAAAAACAGTATAGAAAGTCACAGAAGAAGAGACAACATTTATATACACAGAGACAAACAGAAGAGACACTGAAATTCAGTCCAAAACTTTGGGACTAAATCAGAAACTCTTCCTTCCTTTTTCATTTCTTCAGCAAGGCATTTCGAGTTTGTTTTCTTCGTCAGACTCAGCCTATTTACTTTGTAGCGTTGATTACAGTGTTGTTTTATCTTGGGAGACTATTGCCCATTAACGTAAAAGCATATATACGGGGAAATTTTGTCTTAAGGACATAGTGTCATCACTCGACTCAGCACGCAGTTGTAACCATCCAGATTTAGTGTTTCTTGATTTCAGGTTATCAAGATTCAAGACTCAACAAGCTTGCGACAGTTCCGAACATTGGCCTATTTGTTTATTCTTTCGAACACTTGTAATATTTATTTACTTCCCGTACAGCTTTACAATATCCCAACAACTTAAGACAAGATTTGTATTAGTGTTCGAAAGATGTCGGTCGAAAGTTGTGTGACCAAATCTGGATATGGCGGTGGTTTTCTGCTTGAAGAGAGTGATGATTATGCTGTTGAAGGTCAACGTTTTAATGGTGTCACCGCTCCTGAGAGTGGTGGGAACAAGCGCTCACGAGAGGCTGAGGATGTCAACTGGGACAAGAGAAAAAGGCTGAAGATGTGGTTCTATCTTGGAGCAGAAGGCTTATATATGTCCCAGACAAAGAATCCTAAATTGGGATAAGTAATTTTTCTTCCTTGTCAAGAATAAGATTAAATGATGTCTGATTAAAAATGGCTTAAAGTAAGGAGGAATATGAAAATGTTTTCACGAAATAATTTATATTCCTTATGCTTTAAAATCAGAAGTTTAATCTCATTTTCCTTCCCGTTTAAAGATTGGACTTTGTAAACGACTTAAAAAGATCTGTTCTTTTAAGTGTAATTATTAAAAGTGTGTAAAGTATGTTTGCACATACGAGGGAGAAAGATCAACTAACTGTGTGAAAACTATTACCACTCTTAAGTAAGCGCCAAGAATTGTCAGGGCACCAATCATAACGGAAGAAGTCTAAAAGCTAAAGACGTTGAGCCTGTCACACTATTTGGCAGAAGATCCTTCATAGGATGATATTGGACACTTAGTTATACAAAGCCTCCGGGCGACTGGAGTGGGCTAAAATTATCCTTTGATATGATGATATTGGGCACTCAGTCATACTAAGCCTACGGACGACTAGAGTGGGGCCAGATTTCATTTGATAGGAAAAATAATGGACACCTAGTGAGTTGGGCCAGAGTTTTCCAAGTCTTAATTGATCTGAAGGCCTAAAGAAAGGCAGAAAAAAAATTGGACACTCAATCTGCCAAAGCAACTAGAGTGGGCCAGAGTATCCAGATCACATATGATCCGATTACGCCCTAAACACGGGCAAGAGGTTGTTCATGTGAAGCAACGCCACCTCTAAAATCTAAGGGGTTGGAGAGGTTGTCCTCAATAGGACTTCAGGGAATGGGATCACTCTCAGATGAGGTGATACATGTCCTAAACTTGGTTTAAGGGATGATGTTGGTCAAGATGGTTTGAGACTAGTCCAACAGGTCTATAATAACTAAGAATGGTACAGTATGTCTGTAGCCAAATGAATGATATATTTGTAATCAGTG